>JALJCO010009055.1:0-169916 GCA_023101725.1 Atherinomorus stipes
GATTACTGCCACACCTGTTCTCAATCAAGAAATCACTTAAATAGGACCTGCTTGACAAAGTGAGCATAAGATCCTCAAAAGCTAGACCTCAATGCTTCAATCCAAAGAAATTTAGGAAAAAAATGAGAAACAAAGTAATTGAGATCTATAAATCTGGAAAAGGTTCCAAAGTCATTTCTAAAGCTTTGGGACTCCAGAGAACCACAGTGAGAGCCATTATCCAAAAATAGTGTAAACATGGAACAGTGGTGAACCTTCCCGAAGTGGCCGGCTGACAAAAATGACCCCAAGAGCACAGCGACGACTCATCCAAGAGGTCACAAAAGACCCCAGAACAACATCCAAGAACTGCAGGCCTCACTTGCCTCAATTAAGGTCAGTGTTCATGACTCCACCATCAGAAAGAGACTGGGGGGCAAAAATGGCCTGCATGACAGAGTTCCAAGACCAAAACCACTGCTGAGCAAAAAGAACATAAAGGCTCGTCTCAGTTTAGCCAGAAAGCATCTTGATGATCCCCAAGACTTTTGGGAAAATACTCTGTGGACTGACGAGACAAAAGTTGAACTTTTTGGAAGGTGGAGGTCCCATTACATCTGGCGTAAAAGTAACACGGCATTTCAGAAAAGGAACATCATACCAACAGTAAAATAGGGTGGTGGTAGTGTGATGGTCTGGGGCTTTTGCTGCTTCAGGACCTGGAAGACTTGCTGTGGTAAATGGAACCATGAATTCTGCTTCTACCAAAAAATCCTGAAGGAGAATGTCCGGCCATCTGTTGGTGACCTCAAGCTGAAGCGCACTTGGGTTCTGCAGCAGAACAATGATCCAGAACACACCAGCAAGTCCACCTCTGAATGGCTTAAGAACAACAAAATGAAGACTTTGGAGTGGCCTAGTCAAAGCCCCCACCTGAATCCCATTGAGATGCTGTGGCATGACCTTAAAAAGGCGGTTCATGCTGGAAAAGCCTCCAATGTGGCTGAATTACAACAATTCTGCAAAGATGAGTGGAACAAAATTCCTCCACAGCGCTGTAGAAGACTCACTGCCAGTTATCACAAACGCTTGATGCAGTTGTTGCTGCTAAAGGTGGAACAACCAGTTATTTGGTTTAGGGGGCAATCACTTTTTCACACAGGGCCATGTGTAGTTTGGATTTTTCCCCCTTAAAAATAAAAGTCTTAGTTTAAAAACTGCATTTTGTGTTTACTTGTGTTATTTCCGTCTAATATTTAAATTTGTTTGATGTTCCGATCTTAAATATATGTGTGACAAACATGGAAAAAAAAAAAAAGAAATCAGGAAGGGGGAAAACACTTTCACACAACTGATTATTGTTAGCTTTTCTTCCAATAAATTGTTTGACATGGAAGAATAGGGGATTATCACGCTTACCGGAAGTTCCCGGATTTTGACACTTCCTCTTCCGGGCCATGTTAACGACAGCCGTTCCTGCTCTGTTATACTGTTTAAATCGGATAAACTCCAAACATACTTAAGTTTTCAATCTAGACTGAAATGATACTAAGGAAGAAGTGGATCAAAGCGATCGATTCGCCGCGGTGAAGGGCCGAACTTTATAATAAAACACACAATTGTTTGTCGCCGGTGGGGCACAACACCGGCACTTCACAGCATGCTAGCATTAGCCAGCTAGCGTTTACTGACGTGCTTAACATTGTGCGTCTTAAAACACACAAACATCTGAAAATCGGGTCTGTACCTCCCCGTTTCCAGTGGAACAACTGGGGACTGCCAAGAAAGGAGACGCTTTCAGATGCTTGTGTGTTTTCAGCCACACAAAGTTAGGCACGTCATCAAGCTGGCTAATGCTAACCTGCTAACAGTAGTCCGCCGACTACTATGTTAAACTTTGTAAATCGGATAAACGCCAATGCCAAGTTTTCATTCCTGAAGTGATGCTAAGGAAGAAGTGGATCAAAACGACCGATTCGCCGCGGTGAAGGACCGAACTTTATGATAAAACGACACACGTTTGTTTGTGGCCGGCAGTCTGCGCAGTCGTGTTAGCAGGTTAGCATTAGCCAGCTCGATAACGTGCCTAACTTTGTGCGGCTGAAAACACACAAGCATCTGAAAGCGTCTCCTTTCTTGGCAGTCCCCAGTTGTTCCACTGGAAACGGGGAGATACAGACCCGATTTTCAGATGTTTGTGTGTTTTAAGACGCACAATGTTTAGCACGTCAGTCAACACTAGCTGGCTAATGCTAGCATGCTGTGAAGTGCTGGTGTTGTGCCCCACCGGCGACAAACAAACGTGTGTTTTATTATAAAGTTCGGTCCTTCACCGCGGCAAATCAATCGCTTTGATCCACTTCTTCCTTAGTATCATTTCAGTCTAGAATGAAAACTTGAGTATGTTTGGAGTTTATACGATTTAAACAGTATAACAGAGCAGGAACGGCTGTCGTTAACATGGCCCGGAAGAGGAAGTGTCCAAAATCCGGGAACTTCCGGTAAGCGTGATAATCCCCTATTACCGCATTAGAATTCCAGTTAAATGTCCAACATTCACATTCTCCTCTCCTGCTCTTTCCTAAAATGGCAGCATTATACAACCTGATGGCCTGAGGGACAAAGAATTTTTCATCCTCTCAGTGGAGCAACCCACAGACAGTAGTAAAAGGGGCACAATTCTTTTTGCAGTCTGCCTTCAATATCTGTCTTTCTGACCAGTTTTGGTAAGTTGTAAAATCAGTACCAGTGTGAAATCAGTGGAAAGATGCGTGCAGACATTTCTGAGTTCACAAGTCAAACTGTCAGTTCTATGGAAAGCCGTTACTTCATGTTGTTTTTCGGACGTGTTCCAACGGGTTGGATGGCTGTTCACCTGGAGCCGTTAAATCATTCAGTGTGTTTACATGCAGACAGTAACTCTTTCATAACCAGAATTAGCAATAACCTGTTCGCGCACAGCCCTGTAAACACAGACAAAAACCCGCACATTACCCCCTGGGTTACTCCTTTTCTAACCTGAATATTTGGTCATATAAACGCGTATCTGAATATCTCCATTGAAAGGAACATTAAATTGTGGTCTGTGCATGTTCTATTTGCAAGGATTCTTGGTCTTTTAAACTACAGGGAGTACTTGTACCAGCAGTCAGACGGTCTTCTGCACAGCTTTCTACTTTATATATCACCATGGCAACACGCATCCCGAGAGAAACTAGTGTGCGAACAGTTACTTCGCAAGGCTCCATCACTCATCTGGCAAAGTTTGCTAAAGGCGTGACATAGGAAAATTGTCACGCCAGCTGGAGTCAGTGAACTTCATCATTACAACCCGTTCCCACCAGTCCTAACTGTGCACCTTCATCCTAAGTGTCCGGAGGGCTCTGGTGGAAATGGGAAACGTGGATGGTGCTCAGCTCCAGCTCTATTCCCCACTCCCACCACAAATTCTCTCCTTCTATGACCCGCAATAGTGTCAAGTACTGCTGGTGGGTCAGTACCAGCACTGCAGCGCCAGCAAAGGACTACTATCAGATCCAGACTGCAGTCAAGCCAGCCGCCTCTCGCGGATCTGCGGTCAAGCCAACCGGCGTTATTTCAACTGTAATTATGAAACTTGGCTTGACTGCAGCAGCTCCGGATGGTTCATTATCCGCTGTCATCGTGACGTTCTCCGTGCATCACGGTTTGGGTCGGGATATTCTGATTGCAGTTATCATGTATACAGAAGTAACTCTGTCTGCTCACGCATGTGAACGGGTTAATTGTGTCCGTCATCACACTTTCTACTGTTTGTATCTGTTCAGTGATAAGATGCTTTATGAACTGGAGAACATAAATAAAATCCACTTACAGCAAAGAGAACATGGTTTGGAATAATCAGGCAGAAAAATGAAATGATGTAATATACTAAATATGATTATTTTAGTCAGCATAAAAATATCCGGCTGTTCTTTATAGTATCCATAGCTATCTGGAGAAAATCAATGTATATGGACCCACCATGATGTTCCCACCTCCAAACTTCACTGTTGCTGTGGTGTTTTGGGGGTCAAGTGCGGTGTCATTTCTCCTCCGAACATGTTGTGTCTTACAACATCTGAAGAGTTCAGTTTATAATAACAATAATGGATTAGATTTATATCGTGCCTTTTCTTGCAGGGCACTCAAAGCGCTCACAGTAGTTCGATTATTCTTTCACTCCTCAGTCATACTTGGTGATGGTAAGCTACATATGTAGCCACAGCTGCCCTGGGGCAGACTGATGGAAGCATGGCAGCCATTTTGCGCATTCGGCAGCTGACTGTTTTCTTCCCCAAAGGTTCACCGAGTTTGCTTGTCCAGTCCAATTAAAGTTAACAGTCCACTCCGGACAGCTCCGACTTGTGTTTGTATGCTCTCATTAAGTCTGTAGCTTAGCTAGTTGCCAACCAGGCTGCTTGTGGCTGTAAGTATGAAGACAGTTATGGGCCAGCTATCCTTATTCGTCAACATCCACCAGCTTCAGAAAGCTTCAGAAACAAACAGTAGCACTGCAGGAGCAGCAGTTTCGAGTCCTGGCGGTTCTTCTGAAGATGAGGCTGAGATTAAAGATGAGCAAAGATACCGTGAGATTGTGTTCAAGTATTTAAGGGTGAGCTCCCCCTTCCAACGCTCTGTTAAGTTGGTATGTTGGTTCGCGAGGGAGAGCGAGAAAACCACAGATACTGTATCTATAAAGATATCTATGGAGAAAACTATCAACAACATGAATTCTCTGGAATCTGTCTTGCTCTGCAGTCGTGGGGGCGTCAAAGATTTCACAAACACACCTTGGACAGGTGTGTTTGTGAAACACTTACTATTTTTTTTTTTTTTGTAATGACCTGCATTGACCTTGTCAGTCCAGAATTTGTATTTCTACCCTAATTTATTCAGGCTCATTTCCAATTTTCCATTTCCCATCTTTTTTCGGCATCTACATCAGTTTCAGAGGATATTATTAATCTGAATCTTTTTCTTTACACCACACTGTGTAAATAGCAAATACTGTAATTAGGCGAGTCTAAGCATCTACTGTTGGAAAGCATATCTGATGTTTAATTTTTGTTTTAATTTTAATGAACATGTGGGCCAAATGCATCAATATAATCTGATTGTAGCTTAAAACCCTATTTATGCCTGTTTATTTTAAATAAATACCCCCTTTTTTTCTTCTTTTTGGTCATGCACCTCGTGCCTTGGCATGTATAGGGGCCCACTGACTTTGAGAGTGTACAAAATTTGCTGCTACACCCCTGGTCCCAATCCAACAAGAACACGGAGTCCGCTCTTGTGAATTCTGCAAATGTGGACTCCAAGTCCGTTCCCACGAGTTCAGAGCACGCAAACTAGGAATTGAGAAACAGCCCTGATACGTACTCAGTAAAATAGTTGGAGGAAGTTCTTATTGGGGAATTTTTAGTGACCGTGGGTGATAATGTTTCACAAGTCCCCGAGCACACAAGTTCACAGACTGAGAAATGACCGTGGTGTCTGGAGAAGACACCCTTACGACCTGAGACAGTTGGAGCAGTTCCACAGGGACCAAAAATTCTAATGAAACTGGGGGAGGCAAAACATTTGTTCCACCTACACAAAATACCTTTCCCAGTCATACTTCAGTAACCTGAAAATAAAGGTCTGTCTCTCTTTGGTCTATAAAAGGGGGTGAATTCATTTGTAGTCAGTCAGATTCTGGCTTCCTCCGTGCTTCTCTTTTGACTCTCAGACGGTAAGAAATTTTCCTTTATTCAGATTTAAAGCAATTTATCTGAGTTAGAGAAGATTCAGTGATTTACATAATTTAACATGAATGATATGTAATGCAAATAAATTTAACTGTCACACGTTTAATAGTGGAATTAAGTTAATGTCATGAGTACAAAACTTCAAATATTTATTATACAAATATATTACTAATAAATATATTATGTTAAACTTTTTTCTCTCTTTTTTTTTTGGGGGGGGGGGTACTATTTCAATAGCTGGTTTGTAAGTTAATGGTTAATTTAATGTGAGGGGAAAAAACAGAAGCAACTAAATAAAAATGCACATGTTTTATACACATGTATGGAACAGTGCAGTTATTATGAGATTAAATATATTTCAAATTTTGAAGACAAACAAAAAAAACAAACAATATGATGGGCAATAATCCAGGCTCCCTGTGCAATAAGATAACCAGTCGAAATGCGCAATAAGAAAGCTTTCCAATTCCATACCAAACTCATGTTGACTACAAATAACTCAGATCTAAACAGTCTGGAATAAATCTTTCTTCCATTTTTTCAACCTTCATTCAGTGACGAGGCGAAGAGGACAAACTTGGCAAAATGGACTTCAATGCAGCAAAATGGATCTCATGTAAGTATTTTTCCTTTTCTACAAAATGTAGAAATATAAATGTCCCTTTTACAGTATGAGTAGAATTTTTATCAATAAATTAAACAGAATTAATTACATGAAAAATGTATGTAGAGTCGTCCTCAAAATTATTATACCCTCCTTTTAAAGAAAATGCTAAATAAACAATAGTTATTCAAAATAATAAAAAAAAAAGAATAAAAGAAGTAATAATAAATTAAAATTTACTCAGTTATACTTTTGAATTGTGGTTGAAAACGTTATTTAAAAACAAAACTGTTCTATACATATCAGAGCACATTATTTATGAACAATAGTCCAAAATACCTGTCAACAGGTGCAAAAGTCTGATAAACAGTTACAGGAAACACCAGATTGCAGTGATTGCCTCAAAGTGTTCAACAAGTTTAAGTTCAGGAGCCCTATCATGCTTGTTTACTTGTTTTAATTTTTTGCCTTTAATATTTCTGTTCAACTACAATTCAAAATCAATGTCATGGTTTTCATAAACTTATATTTATTATTACTTTTGTCAATTTCAACTTATTTCACAGACAGATGATTTGGGTTTTTTTTTTTTTTTTTACTTTTTCTTTATTAAACATATACATTCAGCCATAAACACAACAAACACAGGGGAGATGTATTTAGCTGTCATTAGTGTGGTAGTAATAACAAAGGAAAAGAGAGAGAAAAAAAAAAAAAAAAAAAAAAAAAAAAAAGGTTAAAAGAAATAGTTTACTGAAGTTCAGGCATTGCCTGCATTATTAATGACCATTTCTCATCAAACAAGTTAGTTTTCATCTGTAGTCTTGCTGTGGTTTTCTCCATGATGAACACATTTTTTACCCTATCCCTCCATTGTGTTATGCTTGGAGGTTGTGGCTTCAACCAGGAGGCTGTAATTGTTTTTTTTGCTATCAACAGCAGGATTCTCAGTAAATATTTAGAGTTCTTATCTGTCATATTGTCTGGGATTATTCCCAAAATGTAAAGTGTTAAATTCAGAGGGAACTCAATACCCATTATCAGTTTAATCTCCTTTTGAATATTCCTCCAGAAACCCTGTATTTTGGGGCAATCCCAAAATATATGGGTGGAGTCACCCACCACTCCACACTTCCTCCAACATAGATCAGTTGTGTTACTGTATTTTGATGTAATGAACGGAGTATAAAAGTAGCGCATCTTCACTTTCCATTCAAATTCCCTCCATGCTGGGCTATTAGTTAGTCTATGTCCCTCTTTAAATGATTCTTCCCATTCTTCTTCTGTTATTATGATATTTGCTTCCAGCTCCCATCTCTCTTTAATATCAAGAGTGTTATCCTCTGATCCGTGTTGTAGTGCTTTATAAATTTTTCACACAACCCCTTTTGTTGACTTGCTCTCTGAAAATGACCAGAACAGTTCCTCTAATTTGGAAGGTATCTTACAAATGTTTTCCCAATCCTGGTGTTTCTGTAAGTAATCTCTTAGCTGTAAGAATTTATAAAAGTCATGAGCCGGTAAGTTAAAATCTTTTTGAAGTTGTGTGAATGATTTAATTGTTTTTCCCTGAAATAACTGATCAATATATATTAGTCCTTTGTTAGCCCATTTGTTAAATCCTGAATCCATGATAGATGGTATAAAATCTGGGTTCTTCGCTATCTTAGTAGCTCTGCCTACAGAATTTGACAGTTTAAGGGTTCTTCTCACTGCTGACCAGACTTTCATGGTTCCCCTGATCCATTCATTACCCATCCTGAGTTTCCTCCAAGCTTTCTCGTTCAAAAACGGGAGTGATTCTAAAGATACCTTTTGACATGCATTTTGCTCCATCTCCACCCATATTGAATCTTTCTCTTTAGTGGTCCACAAAATTAAAGCTCTGAGTTGTGCTGCCCAATAGTAATTTCTTATGTTAGGTAGATTCAACCCTCCTTTCTCCTTTTTGTTGAGAAGTGTCTTGTATTTAATTCTTGCTTTTTTGTTTTGCCATATGAATTTTGATATCATTTTATCCAGCTTTTTTAGAAAAGCTCCAGTAATCACAATAGGTAAGGACTGAAATAAAAATAATAATCTTGGCAATATATTCATTCTTACTGCTTCTACTCTTCCCAACAGAGTCAATGGTAGGATCTCCCATCTAGACAAATCATCTTTGATCTCGGTTACCGGTTTCCCATAGTTAGCTTCAAATAGCTGGTCTGTACTAGGAGTGATAATTATACCTAGGTATCTAAACCCTCTTTCAGTCCATTTAACATGGACCTTTTCCTTAAGTTCTCCTGGGCAATCCCCTGAGAGCATCATAGCTATTGATTTAGTTTCATTCATCAAGTACCCAGATATTTCACCATATTCTTTTAGGTTATCTAGTAGGGCTGGTATAGATGTGGAGGGCTCGCTTACATATAGTAATAGATCATCTGCAAATAATGATGTTTTATGTTCTATGCCCCCTTCATCTTTTATCCCTTTTATGTTGTCATGGTTTCTTATTGATACCGCTAACGGTTCAATACTAGCAGCAAACAGCAGCGGGCTCAAGCAATCTCCTTGCCTTACTCCTCTTTTGAGGTAGAAAAATTCTGAGCAGCAACCATTGACTCTAATCCTTGATTTGGGATTTTTATAAATAGTTTTTATCCAATTTATAAATGTTGAGTGAAACCCAAAAACCTTCAAAGTTTGATACAGGAAGTTCCACTTCAGGCGGTCAAACGCCTTTTGTGCATCTACACTAAGCAGCATATTGGGTTGGCATTTTTTTTTAGTACATGATATAAGGTTTAACATTCTCCTGATATTGTTAGCCCCTTGTCTCCCTGGGATGAACCCAGTTTGGTCTGGGCTGATTAATTTAGCAATATGCTTTTGCATTCTCTGTGCTAGTATGCTTGTTAATATTTTCAAGTCAATACAGAGCAGACTGACAGGTCTATATCCCTCACATGAAGTCGGATCTTTACCCTCCTTATGTAGTACGGAGATTATGGCTTCTGACCAAGTGCCTGGGGAATCCCCTGTTGACAGAGCATAGTTAAAAACCTTGCGTAATACTGGTGTAACGTCTTCTGCAAAACATTTATAAAATTCTCCTGGGTAGCCATCTGTACCTGGGGATTTGTTACTTTTAAGGGTTTTTATAGTGTCGGCTATTTCTTGTGATGAAATTGGTTGTATCATTTCAGACGCTTCTTCTACTGATAGTGCTGGTAGTTGTAGCTTTTTAAAGAATTCTTGTGTTTTGGTTTCAGCGAGATTAGACTCTAAGTCACTATACAAATTTTTATAATAGTCTGCAAAGGCCTCCGCTATTTCTGTTGGCTTAGTCATGGTTGAATTAGAGCTAGGATGTCTTATTTTTGTGATTATTCTATTTGTTTGAGCTTTTCGTAATTGAAAAGCCAATAACCGGCTTGCCCTGTTACCCATCTCATAATATTTTTGATTTGTGAAACGAAGAGCTCCTTCTGCTTTATAAGTTAAAAGGTCATCTAACTTGTGCCTTGTTTTTTTCAATTCAGGGAGAATGGAGTTGTTAGAAGTCCTTTTATGTTCTAATTCCAACTCTCTGATTTTGCTTTCTAGCTTTTCCTGTTGTTTTAATCGAGCTTTTTTCAATCTAGATGTTATTTCTATTATTTTTCCTCTTATGACTGCCTTCCCTCCCTCCCACAAAGTTGATGGCGAGACCTCGCTGTTGTCATTCATTTGGAAGTATTCCTTTAAATTTTGTTTTAATTCTTCGACTACCTTTTCATCGGATAGGATCGACACATTGAGTCTCCAGTACTTAAAGAAGGTCTCCCTGCTCAGCTCAAGCGATAGTGTGATAGGAGCATGGTCACTTATAGTTATGGACTCTATATTGCAATTTCTGACTCTGTGTATCTCTTGTTTTGACACACAAAAAAAGTCTATTCTTGAGTAACTATTATGTGGATTAGAAAAGAAGGTAAAGTCCCTTCTTTTAGGATTATTATGTCTCCATGGGTCAATAAGACCTAATTCTTTTATAACATTATTTAGTACTCTGGATTTTTTTGTGTTTGGTTCCTTTTGTGTTGGTAACTTATCTAATTTACCATTCTGAATAGTATTAAAATCGCCTGCTAAAATTATCATCCCTTGTCCATTCCTGGAAACTATATTAGCTATATTTTTAAAAAATGTTTCATTCTCCTCATTTGGAGCATAAATGTTCAATATCGAAATGGTCATTTCTCCTATTGTGCCAACCACCATGATATATCTTCCCATATCATCTTTAATCACTTTTTCAGCAGAGAAAGGTAGGGATTTATTAACTAGTATGGCCACCCCCCTTTTCTTGCCGTATGAAGCATGGAATACTTGGCTCACCCATTCTCTTTTCAATTTTTTATGTTCAATCTCACTCAGGTGAGTTTCTTGTAATAGTGCGATTGCACAATGTAATCTCTTCAACTGGCTCAATATTTTTTTTTCTTTTAATGGGGTGATTTAAGCCATGCACATTATAAGAAACAAGGTTCAACCTATTCATGATATTTAAAATTGTTGGCCATCAGCTTTGTTCCTCCAGTAAATGAAAACAACAGTGCAAAACAGTACACAGCGGAAAAATAAAGAAATAAAAAAAACAAACAAACAAACAAAAAGAAACTGTACATATCTCCCTTTGAACTAATATACAACAATGAACTTCCAAAACTCCCACCATCAGAGAGATGTGGCTAAATCTCCCTGGGGAAATAGCACAATGTGCCCTCACAACTTCTCAGATGTTAATAAGTTGCTACCTACTCAAACTGAGCTCCAAATTCTCCTCGATGAACCAATTTTGAAAAAAAAAAAAATGCTTAGCATTAGTTAAATCACATAACTAGCTCTTTTTTATACTCTTAATATTCTTCCAACCCACATCGTCATATTGTCCTTATTATATTCGGGATTGTTTCACTTTTAGATTCAGTCTGTAGTCTAATCCTTACCACTGCGAACCTCTGTTTACCGAATGAGAGCTTGTAGGTCTGCCTCTGTGATGGGTGGTTGTCGCCACTTTCCCCTCTGCTCTGTCACCGCGGTCCAGCTGCCCTGCATCCTCATTCTCTGTAGTTTCTCCCACTCGTCTTCCTTCACATGAATTCCCATGCTCTTCAGCATGGATGCAGCCTCCGCCAGTGTGGGGAATGTCTTGGTCCCCGTTTCCAGAAACACTTTCAGCTGTGCAGGATATGGAGACTGTGCCTTTATGTTTTTTTCCTTAAGTTTTTTTATTACATCCCGTACTTGTTTCCTCTTCTTCTGTACCTCTGTAGTATAGTCTTGGTTAAAATAGATGGTCTGCCCTTCATAAGTTGTTTTTTGTTTCCAAGCTTTCTTTATGATGCTTTCTTTCACCTGGTGGTCTATAAAGCGCGCGATGATGGCACGCGGGGGGGCCGTGCTCTCTCTCGGCTTAGCTATCAGAGAGCGGTGTGCTCTTTCGATACGGATGTCCACAGTCGCGGGTATCTGTAGTGATGACCGGATGAAGTCAGTCACAAATCCTATGGTGTCATTTTTCTCAGAGCCCTCCGGGATCCCGTGTATCCGTATGTTGTTACGTCTGGACCTTGATTCCAAATCGTCACATTTCGCAGTCAGCATCGCCTCTTGATGAAGGAGAAAGGCGACTGATCTTTCCAACCGCGCTGCCCTGTCTTCAGCCTCCCCCAACCTTTCTTCCATGTCCACCGTTCGCTGTTCCAGCGAGGCTGTTCTCTCCACAAGCTCCTTCAGATTATTTTCTAGTCTCGCCAGAGCTTTCTTGTTGTCGACTGCCGCTTCTGTGTGTTCTTGTCTTAACTTGCGTAGCTCCGCCAATATTACCGAGTCTTGTTCTCCGCGAACGGATCCTTTTTCAGGCGCGGCTCCCCTCACCGAGTCCATACTGTCTGTATTCGCATTATCTTTTTTATTAGACCTTGTCTCCGTCTTTTTCATAGTTGTTAACCTTCGTTGTCAACTGTCCTTCACTTTGGCCCGTTTTCTGTTATTAATGATGTTTTAAAGAGCTAGTTTTAATTGGTTTCTTTGAGAGCTAACTTTTTATGCTGTCTTGTCAAATATGGCGCCACCGGAAGTCTCGATTTGGGGTTTTTTTATCGTTAATGAGAGGGTATTTTAATTTTGAGGACGACTATGTAAAAATAAATCATTTCTTTTTAAAAATCGTGATATTTATTTTAAATTGATGTTCAACAAAAATATTAAAAATAAATAAAAAATAAAACAAGCAAGCAAGCCTGATGGGGCTCCTGAGCTAAAATTTTGTTCAACAATAAAATGAGGCAATCACTGCAATCAGGTGTTTTCTGCACCTGTTCACAGGTATGTTGGCCTACTAGTCAAGAGAAAAGTGCTCAAAATAAATATTTTATTTCACTCAATTGTAATTAATAGTTAATTATAATTATAATTTTGTTATTTATTATGACTTTTTTAAGTTTCTTTTTATTCGAATAACTTTTGCAAATTGAGCCTTTTTAATTTGAGAGTATGAATAAATTTGAGGACGACTGTATGTTCAATAAAGTTAAACAAAGACGAAGCTGTAGTAGATGCTACTTCATATACAATAACTGGTGCTACCTCACCTTTCTCTTTTTAATATTTGTTTAAGCTTGTTACCACCCCTCCAAAGGAAAAAAAAATATCATATTGGTCAGATTCTAGTTTCTTTTGAATGCAAAATAGTTTTTTTTATAACCTGTAGTATCTAGATAATACAGGTTATAAAAAAAACTATTTTGCATTCAAAAGAAACTAGTTGCCCATCCCTGATCTTGTCTCTAATCTTCTTTTCACATATTTCCTTTGCTTGGTTTCAGCCATCACTCATTCCAATCAAATTTGTTTAAAAACTAAAACAATACAAACAAGTTTCTTACCTTCAGCAGACGTCTTTATGATTGTTTGAAAAAATTGTTGCTTTCATCAATTTTCTGTCTGCAGTTACTTTGGGTTTTCTGCTGCTGCTTTCTCTCCACCACGGCCTCTCTGCTGACATGACCCTGAAGGCAAAGCTGGCTGATTGCTTGAATGACTCAGACTACGAACAGCTGCTGCAGACAGCGAAGAATGGCCTTCCACCGATAAGCAAAGCACATCATGTTGTCATTGTTGGAGCTGGGATGGCTGGACTGACAGCAGCCAAACTACTTAAAGACGCAGGACACAATGTACATGCAACTCTTAACACTATTATCATTAGCACTAATAGTAATCGACTGGATTTGAACACATTACTTCTTGAACATGGCATTTCTAGTTGACCAGCCATTTTTTTTGTTAAATATCATTAATATGATCTTTATTTTTAAATATTTAAATCAGGTGACCATATTGGAGGCAAGTGGACGAGTTGGAGGACGGGTGGAGACCTACAGGGATAAAGATGGGTGGTACGTGGAACTGGGCGCCATGAGGATCCCAAGTTCTCATCAGTAAGTGAAAAAAAAAGCCTTTCTGCTGTTTCTTGTAGTTTTTCTGAGCTTCTTCTACTGTTTACTCAATCTGAACCTCTCAACAGTATTCTCCACTGGTACATGGATGACTTGGGGGTCAAGGTGAATCCCTTTATCATGGTTAACAACAATACCTTTGTCCGAGTCAATGGGAAGACGCACAAAACTTCTGCAGTAAAGAAGAATCCCGAGATCCTGAACTACCACTTAGCACCAGAAGAAAGATCGAAATCAGCCAGAGAACTGTTTGACAGAGCATTGATCCCGGTACGGTATAACAGATTGATTAGGCCACTAATGTTGAATACCTCACATTTTAAAGGGCTTTACTCTGGTCAAACAACTCTTCAGTACTTCCAGAAATTTGTGTCCTTGCCTTTATAATAAGAGGTAAAATTGATCCATAAGGTCAGACAGACAATAACCATCTGCTACTGCTTCCTAATACTAAAAAAAACAAAAACTTTTATTCCCCTCACCACCCCATGACTCATATCATTACCAATGCTTATATCGATATTGATTAATGCCAAATCCGGATTTCTATGGAATGAATAACTTTGTTTGTGCATTAATGAGTTAAGACATTACCCTGTTAAATCAATAGATTGTATAAACAATTTAAGCTTATTAACAAGTATCTATGATGACATCACTGTCACTGTTTACTCTGCACTGGATCGATACCAAATTTTGCAGTATTGCACAGCACTATTATCCATAGAGGTTTGGGGTTAATTCAGGCCACCTATGCTTAAATAGTTACGTCAACTACATGACATACCCTGTAAAACATCCCTGCCCCTATACATTACTCCTGTGTACTTTTTTTGGACTTGGTTGTTAAGCAATGCAACCATGAGGGAGCAGAGTATATTGATTTATGTGATTAGTACAGTGCATGTTAACAAACAGACATGATAAAACACATGAATGTTAACATTCCGGATTATAGCCAAAGGCTAATTTCCAACCCTGTTTTCTGCAGGTGAAAGAAGAAGTGAAAAAACATGGGTGTGAAGTTTTGCTGAAAGAGTTCGACCACTACTCTGTCAAGGTAAGGTTCAATGTGATGTGTTGAAGTAAAAATAACCAAAGTTTGATAAATGGTCTAAAACAGAAATACTTCTGTGAATGGAAATAAACCATACATGCAAGTTCCTTTGAGTGTTATCATCTCACATTTTCTTCAGGAATTTACACTGGGGTGCGAAAGTTGAGATACCCTCCCATTAAAGAAAAAGCAATTGTCCTAATGTGCTTGTTTACTTCTTTAATTAGTTTTGTTCTTTTTTATATTTCCGGTAAACCATAATATAAAAATAATGTCATGATTTTCACCTTTTTTTCAAATTTATTATTACTTTTGTCAATTTCAACTAATTTTACTGACAGCTGATTTTTTCCATCTTAAACAGGAGGGTATTTAAACTTTTGCACCCCACTCGATGTTTAACACACTTTCCTTCACTTGTTTGGCCAACTGTAGAAAATATTTTGTGTTTTGTTGTTCAGGAATACCTGGAAGAAAGAACTGATTTGAGTTCAGAGGCGATAAGGATGATGGGCGACATGCTGAACGAAGACAGCCTCATGCCCCTGGCTCTGACTGAGATGATTTACCTGGAGAGTGATATCAACGACCAAACTAAGTATGAAATGATACTTTTAAGGACAGGAACTATAATGTAGTTCATATCTGAGTATCTCATGTATAAATTTATGTATGGGTTAATGGATCCAAGGGACATTGTGTAAGTTCTCCAGTTATCTATTCACAAAAATCGATAATTTCGTTCAAAAGTGTTTTTCCAAACTGAAGTGCTCCTGTACATTCTGAGTTTACCGATTGGCCTATGGCTAAGCCACGCCCCCTCCACTCACTCGGACAAACAACATTCAGTGACAGGCGCTATGTGACATCTCGGGAGATGACAGCTGTCAACACGGACAGCAGACACGTGATCAGAGAGAGAGAGATCATGACAAGATTAATTAAAAAACATAAAAACAAAACAAACAAACAAAAAGAAATTGTTCACAAGTCTTAAACTGGGAGTAGAAATCAAGCCTGTGAAGTCTCTGAATGCGACTCGTGCGCGCTCCCTCAGTTTCTTGCACAAACTACTGCACGGCTGCCGGTGTTGTGCCAAAAAGTGATCATCTGACAAAAACTGATTAAACAGCCATGGAAGCGGAGCAGTCTGGCTGCAGCTTGGAAGCCAGAGGCCTGTCGTTATCGACGTTACTACACAACAGCGTCTTATGTACCGTTACCACGTACCAAAACTAGCATATAAGTACAGTCCATTTACCATTTACCATTTACCAAAACTAGCACGTTTGGCTAGCGTTAGCCAACTTAAACTAACGTTAGGGAAGGAAACTTCAGATTTCTTTCAAGCAAAGTGACAACATGTTGCCTCGAATACGATGTTGCCTTACCTTAGAACAGATGTAGACATCCTTGTTAATTTTATCCACGTTCAGTTGATGTTGTGGTCTGCCGCATAACTTTTGCTTGATGTGACTTGGTAAAAGGCAAAAAATACACCCCATCACCCAGCCTCTCAGGATACCTAGTGTCGGAGTTGCATGTACCCCATGCACACGTTTGACCATTTTAAACTAAAAAGAACACATAAAAACAAACAAAAACAGACTAACTTCAATGCATTTCAATGGACGTTCAAGCAGAGAATGTCCGAGTGTATGGGATAGCTGTGCGCACTGTGATTGGCTCATCGCGATTGGGGGCGCGGTTTAGCCATAGGTCAATTGTGGCAAGATACGCAACAGAGGTCCTGGGTGGGATTTGATCCCCAGACTCCCGGAGGAGAGTCATGTGTGGTAACAAGTCAGCCAAAGAGACATCCCTGTGGCCAAGTAGCCAGGGCACATGATCTATCGGAGGCATAGTGACAGGACCACACACTGCCACACACTCGTATCATTCATATATACATGGAACAGGCAGGCTCAGTGCTGGCTACCTTGTTATGTCACCATGTTTTTACATTTAGTAGAAGCGTGACAGTCGGAAACCACAGAAACTCACAGGAGACACCTGAGTTGACGGCCCAGGTCAAAGTATCATGCGTTACTCTGATGCTACGTTCACGTGCAGTCCGTCAGACAACCGTCGGTAACAAACCAGATGTTATTCTAATCACAGAAGCCGAGAGAAAGATGGTAAAACATGAGTCAGGGAAAACAATACATCACCATGACAACATATTAGCAATGTGGACTGAAGTCACTGTAACTGACAGACCACGTCTTCACATAAGCCCCGTTTCCACAAGCGGGTCTGGGTCTGGGTCGGGTCGGTCCACAGATAAAAGCTTGGACGGGAACCCTTATATCTGACCCGACCCAGCCTATGTTTTTGGTACCCTTCGGTAGGGGAGGTGGAGCTAATACAAAGCAGTCTGTTGATTCGTTGAAAAATCCGTCACTTCCCGCATGACCCGGCATAAAAACAAAGCGGGGGTGATTCCGTTGTTTCTGTCACGTGTGGTGGGGTGCTTTGGTTAAAAGGCGTTGCACTGTGATGATGTCACGCCATCCATAGCAGCGCTATCCGGTTAATACTCCGCCTCCAGGGTAAAGGGACAGTTTGCTACGGGGACGCAACGTGAAATCCGTACCAAAACCCACCCGATCCGACATGGCCTAACCCTAACCCGACCCAGACCCAGCGGCTGTTGTCCGACTGCTGTCTGCCTGGTTTTGCCTGAATGCAGCAAGAAAAATACAAGTGAGCTGCTTGCAATATGCGACTGCTACACAATGTTCCTTTAAAAGTTCATTAATTATTAATTAATTAAATTTTATTAATCATAAAGGTCTTGTCCCAGCCAATACTAGTGAGGAAGAGTGTTGCTACTATTTCTGGGAGCACAGGAATAAATGTCTGTTCCTGCAGAGATTGTTTTAATGCTTTAATAAGTGTTTTATTGTTGTTTTGCTTTTGGTGTGACTGATGTGTCTGAAATAACAGTAAAATATTGTATTTCGTAAGTGTGTAGGAAATATGGATATTTTGAGTTTTTGCAATATTGCATGTCAGTATATTGCATCAATATTAAAAAGCTCTGTCTTTATAATCTTATGAATGGAATGTAACTTTACTGTTAATCACAGTTGTGGGTAAACTGGACTCTTCTGTTCTCCAGCTACAGTGAGGTGACGGGTGGGACTGATAATATCCCCAAAGCTTTCCATAAACACCTCAAGGATCAAGTCCAAGTGAACTCAACGGTCAAACTTATTGACCAATCAGATGAACGCATCAAAGTGTGGTATCAGCATGATAATCAATCTAAAGTCCTGACAGCTGATGTTGTCTTGGTAACGGCCTCTGCTAAAGCAGCCTTATTGATTGACTATGAGCCACGTCTCTCTACAAAAAAGATGGAGGCTCTGAGGTCAGTCCACTATGGAAGCTCCACTAAGATCATCCTCACCTTCAGTGAAAAGTTCTGGGAGAAAGACGGCATCAGAGGAGGGAAGAGCATCACAGACCGTCCCTCTCGTTTCATCTACTACCCCAGCCACAGTTTCCCGGACAACGACAACATCGGCGTCCTCCTGGCGTCCTACACCTGGGCGGAGGACTCCCGTCTCTTCTTAGCCCTGAGTGACGAAGACCTGAAAGAGCTGGTTCTGAAAGATTTGGCCCTGATCCATGGACCCCACGTCAAGTCTCTGTGCACCGGGGTGAAGGTGAAGAAGTGGACTCTGGATCCCTACAGCCTGGGCGCCTTCGCTCTGTTCATGCCTTACCAACACTTGGAGTACGTCAACGATCTGGTCTCGCAAGAGGGCAGGGTGCACTTTGCAGGGGAGCACACCGCCTTTCCTCACGCTTGGATTGAGACGGCGATGAAGTCTGCCATCAGGGCGGCGACCAAAATTAACCAACAGGCTCAGGAGCAGTCAGCTGCAGGCGAAGCCAGAGATGAGCTCTGAAGTCTGGAATCAGCCACTGGTTTTAGTCTGAATGCAGATCCAGATTCCCGTCCAATTCCTTCATCTTCTGCTATTGAGGCTCTTGTTTAATTTAGATGAATCTTCCTAAATGATTGCAGCATGAGATCCTACCATGCCAAACTTACCTCTTTTTATCTAAATCTCTACGGTGATGCATTACTCTCTCTTTTCTCCTAATATTTGCCCGTTTTTGATTTGAACTGACAAGTAGTGTAACATCTGGTTGTAAACTTTCTGGACCTAATTTGATGTTTTTTTGTAAATAATTATAAGTGGGTGATGCTTTTACATCTGTTTTGTTGGTGTTCTTGGAAAACCAGTCACCATATCCCCTCTTGTAAATATTAACATCAGTCTTAAAAGTTCCTAATCTCTTTTTAGTGTCATCTATTAGAAAAAAATGTCCTTCATTTTCTTTTTGTACTCTACATTCATTGTTTCATGATTTCCTTGTAATTTCTTCTTGTTGATCATTAAATAAACTTTACAGTCAACGGTTTACTTGTTATTTTTAGGGGAGGAAAGCTATACAAACATTAAAAACATAGAAAACTCAAGTACAATCATTTATCAGGGAAGAATAGTATAGTAGTATAATAGTAGAATCAGGGAAACGTTATCTTTGACATCATAATAAACAAACAAACAAAAAAAGAGAGAAATAAAGCACTTGACCTGTACACCCCAAAAAAGAGATACTTACTTAAATGGATTTGCCTGTAATACCTGTAGTACCACTAGATCAGAGATCGGCAACCCGCGGCTCCGGAGCCGCTTGTGGCTTTTTGGCTCCCTGGCATTTGAAGATTAATAAATGACTATTGTATTAAAGTGTAATTTATTTTGGTTGGCACACTTTAATAAAGTGATTCTAAAAGCCTAAGACAAAATTCCCCTTGTGACAATAAAGTTTCTCGTCTTGTTCTAAATGTGAAGATTATGATGATCCCTCTGAGTGGATCATGTTGCTCACTTTTTCCGGGTTTTCCAAGCACAGCAAATGCAGCACTTGAAATAAAATCCAACTCAACTATTAGAATAAAGACATAATTTATATTGTGCCATTTTGTAAAGCAGCCCATTGAGTGACAGATGCAACAAGCAGTAAAACATCGATTAACTGTCCAGCATGTGATACGACGTGTTTCACACATCGTCATGCAGCCAATCAGTGTTAAAAGCTGCACTTCATGCTCACGTTCAGTGGTGGATCCAAACTTTTATTGTTGGGGGGGCCAGGGGGAGCCAAGGCTATCTCTGGGGGGTCCACTATAAGAATGACAACTAACACAGTAACAGTACTTTCATTCATAGACGTGATGAGCACTGATTAAAATTTTCATTGGCGATTATTTGCATGTTTGATTCTCGGTGTTTTCTCCTTTAAACGTGCTGCTATATGAAGAAAATGCTGCAACCGATGGTTTACCAGTTAAAAACTAACAAGACAGAAATCTGGGACTAGTCCTGGACTCAGACCTGAATTTCACCATCACATTAAAGTACTGATGTCTCAGCAGGACTAAGAAAAACTGGTCTATGCATTCATCTTAAGTAGTCTACAAGTACTGTAATGCTGTCCATACAGGTCTGCCTATAAAGTCCATCAGACAGCTGCAGTTAGTCCAGAATGCTGCTGTTCAGTCCTCAGATCTGTGAACTGGTTTCCTGTTGGACTTCAGAATCCAGCTGTTAGTTTACCAGCACTGAATGGTTTAGAACCAAATTTCTGTTCCCAGAGTCAGAACTAAACTGAAGAGGCAGCGTTCAGTTTTTGAGCTCCTCACATGTGGAACAAACTCCCAGAAAACTGAAGGTGATAAAACTCAGTAGTTTTAAAGTTACGTCCCTGTAACCATCCATCAGTTAGCCACATCATACTGTGATGTTTTGGTTTTTTAGAGCAGATGTTAGCTAGCAGTCATTTGAGGATAGCCTCCAATGTTTCACTTTACTACGAACACAAAAGCATTTGAACACAACACAATGGTAATCCCCACATCACAAGTGGAAAGGATCATCTTTCCTATCTCACATGAATGGCTGATAACAGGAAATTATGACATCATTCCGATAAGTCCGATATCATGACGACTTACCCCGATAAATTATGTCCCATAAAGTTGGAATTTTGTTAAGATCGGACATGCAGAAGTTGAAAATCCCATTTTAAGCTTTTCTCGCTGAGATATTGCGATTGGGGAAAGAAAGTTGCTGCTTCACACGGGAGGCCCGAAACTGCTTCCAAACCACTTTCCCCATCTTTTTTTAGACACAAACTACCCCATACAGTTGGAATTTTATCAGTATCGGCCTTTAGGAGCTGAAATTTATCAGTTATCAGTATCGGTTTTAAAAAATGGTTATCGTGCATTCCTATTAAAATGTGACATCACCACCTACTACATAGTGCAAACTACTGTGCAGGAATGACTGGGTGCTGTGACATGTCAGTCATCTTGGGGGGCACCTGGGGGGTCCAATCCAATGTCAGGGGGGTCCAGTGCCCCCCCTCTAGCGCCGCCTATGCTCACGTTCCACAACTGTGCAGCATAGCATGATGCAGCCCTATCAAATCCGCAATCACAGAATTAAATATTAAAAACAGAATTAATTATAAAGAAGGAATATCACTGAGTGTGGACATGCCGCGGAGCGCTGAGCTTTCCTCCTGGCGTCCTGTCCCACGAACGTCTGAGCGGAGCGTCTCTGTTGTGGTTGGATCCTCAGTGCCTCATGACACAAGGATCACAACATTGTGCTGTTGTTGCTACGGTTACGGCATTTAAAGTGAATAATAAACAACCAAAAGGTTATTTAGAAAGTCTGACCTGTCATGTGCTGCGTTATGATCACTTCCCCATATAGGCCCTGAGTCCAACTATATCTGGTCGGAACCGCTCAACCTCGCGCACCAGCTCATGCTCTTTTCCAACCAGACGGTTGGACCGCCAGGGTCCCCCCCACTGTCAGCCACCACCCAGCTCACACTGCACCCCACCCCTATGGCCCCTTCCGTGGGTGGTGGGTCCCTGGAAAAGGGGGCGCATGTCATCCTTTCATGCTGAGCCTGACCGGGCCCCATGAGCAGAAAATTTTGTTTGTCCCATTGGTAAAATTTTTTTGCTTTTTACAAGCAAACAAATCTTTTTAAAATTATTCTTAGAGCGGCCGAGATTTTTTTTGCTTGGAATAAGCAAAAAATTCCTTCAATGGGACAAGCAAAATGTTCTTGATAAGATTTCTTGAAATAAGATGCATTGCCTTAAAACAAGATCTTATATCACTTGAGTGTGATGAGATGTTTTGACTAGAAATTAGCAGAACATACGTGGTAAGATTTGAGTTTTTGCTGTCAAAGTGTTCTCTGCCAGGTTACTTTGAAAATACCAACTTGTTTCTATGGCTGGAAATGCTTTTGGCATTTCCAACAAACTGTTCAGCAAGACTACAAACAACCAAAATGACAGATTCATCCTGAATAGAAAGGACAGTACAAAGATTAGGATTAAAAAAAAGAAAAAGTACAATATTTTAAGCAGTCACTACCACAACAGTGCAGTCACTACTAAAATTTGGGGGTGCTATTGAAACACAGGTTATTTAGTTAAAAAAAAAACCTCTATGGCATGTTGTTGCCATGTGGCAACAGATCCACTTTTGTTCTATCACATCCTCACAATGCATCCATTTAAATAATGTTATACTTTAATTATAACGATTTTTAGGTACATGAGTGGTTTCATCTTTAAAAAAAATTTGACTGCAGTATAATCTGATTTACAACTTTTACAAAGACAGCTCATGTGGAGGTTTGATTAAATCCTAAAAAAATATTGCTTGGAATCAGCTTGGATTTTCCCTTGTGAAGCAGCGACTTTCTTTCTGTAATCGCAATATTTCAGCGAGGAAACCTTGTTTAACTTCTGCATATCTGATCTTAAAAATTCCAACTGTGTGGGGCAGCTAGTGTCTCAAATAAGAAGTGAAAGTGGTTTGGAAGCAGCTTGGGGTCTCCCCCTGTGGAGCGGCAGCTTAAAACTGGGATTTTGAACAAAGAAGCTAAATGTGTGCAAAACATTTCAAATGAAACATATCGAAAATCAATTCAAATAAAGAAAATGTTACTTTTTAGGGCAATTTCTATGATTTAGCCATTAATCAAGATAAATTAATTGCAAAGCCTCTAACTAGTAGATTACTTTTTGAATCAAGTCCCACCCCTAATTACTTTCATGTATAACTATTCAGCAGAAATAAGATTGTCTTCTAAACCTTTATTTCAAAGTCTATAGTTTTATTGATTTTTTTTACACACATAAAGCTCACACAATCACTGGGTTACTCCAAGAATTACTGGAGATCTCCAGTTGACAGAAGACAAGGCAGAGCACACAGCAGTGCAGCAAAAATCAAAACCACAACAACTGTCCAACAAGAAAACCTTTCCGAACACATTCTCCTCGTCACTTAAATCTCCTCTAACATCTCGCTCTTTTCAGTCTTCCTCACCGGATGTCCATGAAAGGAAGAAAGAGGAAAGGGACGTCAGATTCTGGGGCTGACTTCCTCTTCAGGTGTCGCTCTTCAAGCTGAGTGGACTCGTGTGCAAGTCACATTGATGATATCAGGATTTAATAATAATGATTATAATGCTTTAAGAAGTTGGCAGAAGTGATTATTTTAGAAAGGAAATAAATACCTCTCTTCTTGTATAATGAACCTGTGCCTATTCTTTATCTGCGCTGTGGTCATCATCAGACAGGAAGTCTGTTCATCTGTCTGGTCTTGTGGTGGTCCACCACCAGTATTAAACCACTCCTGATTTCTCCCTTTTGTTCTTTTTTTAATGTCAATTTCAGGTTCTTAAATCAGAATAAAGCAGATTTTATAATGGAAGTGACATCATAAGACAAATACAGATCTGGGCACGAAAAAGTTCCCCTTTCAGCCGACTGCCAGCCACTTACCAGCCACTTACCAGCCACTTGTCTGCTAATTCAATCGCACAGAGAAACGTCTGTGTGCCGAGGGAAAACGATTTCAGAGCATAATGAATGCCTGGAACAAGGATGTTTCTACACGCCAAGTTTGGACACCGTACGTGATGGCGTATTTGCGGAACAAGTCGTTCAGCCAGTGATAGTGCAGTAATGGTGCACTATTAGTGCACCACTTCTGGCAGAAAAAGGAGAACCTTTTTCATGCCCAGATCTGTATGAGAAGTGTGGAACATTGTCACATTTTCATTTCTGTCATATTCATGGTAAATTTCCACAAGTTTTTTCCTTAAATGATTCTTGAATAAATGTGTAGTTTGGCACAACTTGTTTAAGTATCTTGTTTTATTCTCAGATTCACGCTCGTATAGGGTGTTTTTTGCTCTAGCCTGGGTTTTTCTTATCACCAGGATTACTAGTCCAGGACCCCACAGTCTCCGACTAACATAATCTTAAAGGGGAAGTTCAGGAACATTATTTTGTTAACGCGTCATTTACACAGATAGTTTTGTGTTGTGACTGATTTGCCTCAGGTGTTCTGTGGAGTGGATATGATTGTCATTAATGACCGGCTAGCAGATTCAAATTAACATATGCTAGCATTAGCACCAGGGACCACCAGTAACAAGAATATGAGATGAAATAAGATGAAACTGTCTCCAGTGATAAGTAGTACCCTGCCTCACTCAAAAATGAGGCCCTATGTAGAAAATCCTGAACTTCCCCTTTAAACCAAGAATAGGCAAGAATTCTAAATGCACTGTGATGTGTGTTCATTTTCTACTCACCCTCATGCTGAGCAAGACTCTGGAGCACTTTTTTAATATCTCAAATGCAGATCAGACAGGTTTTCATTTTCCCCTAACTTTCATATAATGGAGGTGACAGGCGACTGAACCAAAAAGGTCCATAAAAGTCCACAAAAACTTGTCAATATTCCTCCATACTGCTCGTCCAATCTAATCCAAGTGTCCTGAGTGGGTAGCGTCCATAATTTATTAGAAACAACATCATTTATTACATATTTATAGCCTAAACCAGTAGTGTCCAAAGTCGGTCCTGAAGGGCCGCTGTCCTGACGGTTTTCCACGCCTCCTTGCACCAGCACAGCTGACTCAAATTAAATGAATCTAAAAGCCTATGAATTTGAGTCAGGTGTGTTTTTGGAGAAGGGCGACATGGAAAACCTGCAGGATTGTGGCCCCTCCAGGACCGGAGCTGGACACTCCTGGCCTAAACAGTGCTACATCTCGCTGCCGCAAAGCGTGCTCCTGGGAGTTCACGACACTACGGAAGCCGCGGCAGACGAGATCGCGCGTTCTCTTTTTCTTTCTTTGTTTAAAATCAATAACCAACCCCTCTTCTGTTTGTCCCGGTTTGTCCTCAGCCCGTTTGCTCTTAGCACAATGTAAACTTCAGATTTCTTCTTCTACACTTGCGTTGTTGGCAGAATGGGTGCTAAACGCTGTCTAGTACACCCCTGGCATTCACTTGCCTTTCGTCTAATTGTTACATGCTGCAAATAAAAAAAAAAAAAACAACAAAAAAACAAAACAAATGGGCACTGAACGCCGCGGCTTCTGTAGTGTGGTGAACTTGCAAAGGCGTGCTTTGCGTCAGCTAAAAGACTACTGTCTAGGCTTTGAAAAATATACTAAATGATCTCGTTTGGAGTAAATTATGGACGCTACCCACTCAGGACACTTGGATTACATTGGACGAGCAGTATGGAGGAAAATTGACAAGTTTTTGTGGACTTTTATGGACCTTTTTGGTTCAGTCACCGGTGAACTCCATTATATGAAAGTTGGGGGTAAACGAAAACCTGTCCGATCTCCGGCTGCATTTGAGATATTTAAAAAGTGCTCCAGAGTTTTGCTCAGCAAGAGGGTGAGTAGAAAATGAACGCACATCATTCTGTGGGTGTACGATTCCCTTACGGCCTCGTCCTGGTTCCTCTCAGGGGTCTACAACTCCAATCCTCGAGAGCTACTATCCTGCATATTTTGGTCGCATCCCTTCTTCAACACACCTGAATCGAACAAATGGCCTCTGCAAAGCTGAATGTAATGTCTTCAGGGGAATTAGCCATTTGATTCAGGTGTGTTGGATAGAGTCAGCTCGAAGAATTACAGGATGGTAGCTCTCGAGGACCGGACTAGGAGACCCCTGCTACGTCATGTAAATTGCGTAGACTTTCCTTCCTCGTATAGTAACCATTTTGCAGGACAGGATTTTCTTTTCGCAGCGACACCTCATTGCGCACATGGAAATAGCTCTTCTCATACAGTTACGGTTTTGTTTCCGACAAATTAGAAACATTTTTTCACACTGTTTAGCACACTTAGCTGTTAGCGTAGAAGGGCAGCTATAGGATGCCTGAAACATCCTCCAAATTTCAGAAGTATCGGACCTGCTGTTTGATGTGGTCACTGGGACTGATACGGTTGGAGCGTGGGGGGGGCACTGACATCTTCTGCCTACCTCCGGGTAAAACTCAGCAACGGTTGCATTGAGGCAGCTCTTAGTTCCAGGAAACACATCGAACCTGGAGTCCTCTGTGCTGAGTCTTTCATTCAGCTCCTCCACCGTCTCTGTCTGGAGAAATTTGCCCGGAGATTCGTCAGAGTTGTTGCCCCAGTGTGCCGCTGCAAGCCACTTCCTCTTAGTGGAACTGTAACAGCAGAATGCTGACCAGAGCACGGAGGGGATGTTCACCTTGTCCTCCGGTTTCCTGTTCACACCGGGCTGAGCTCCCGTCACTACAAACCCCTCAGGAACACCTTTACTGTTGATACAGAACTCCTCCATGACACATTTAACACACTTCTGCATTCTTTGCCAGCTTTGGAACGATGCTGCTTGTGGAACGATGTTGGTGAGGGTGGAAGCTGAGATTGCATCATCTCTTTTAGGTGCATGACTTTGTGGGAATAAATAGCCTTTATTATAGGCTGTAGCATTATTATACTCATCATAACTGGCCGGGATCATGTTTCTGCCCCTGCTGATGTTGCTGCTGTTCCCGTCTTCAAGCTGTAACAGTCAGAAGTCTGAGTCAGTGGCTTTAAATGCAGAGTCAGCAAAAAGAAGAAACTTTTTTGTTCCCTAGTACATGAAAACTGCCAACTGACGCGTTTAAGTAACTTTAGTTGCAGGTATTTCTTTAAATGATTGTAGTTTGGAGTCTTTATGACTCAGAGAACATGAGACATACCTGTGGCTCAATCATCCAGCGTGGTTTGGGACGTCCCGTATACGTTATCTTTTTAAACTTGTAGGCAGAAAATGCTGGAATCTTGTTCTCGGTGTCGTAGACGGTCAGAAACCTTCTGCAGTTCTTGAAAGTCTGGCAGACGGGCTTGTAACGGGTTCGGTTCTGGATGATGCCACTCTTCAGGACACCCGGGATCTGAGGTGGAGTTTCCTGGAGAAGAAACTCAGAACAGTCGGACACCGAGTCCACCACCTCAGTCACAGTGGGAGCGATGGGAAGGAGGGCAGCGAGGAGCAGGAAACCCCTCGTCCTCATCAGCGAAGCCATCAGCGCCCTGAAAATGAACATTTATTCAAATTACGATTTAGTTTTTTTCACAATATGGTTTATAAACTTGTTCATTTGTCGAACTTGAAAGTTAAAAGTTTATGTTTTAACATGAAGACACGGTTCTAAAATTGTTCTAATTAACATATTTACATCAAACTTTTTGAGCCATGACCCTGTAAAATAACAAACTTTGGTGTTTTTTGATGCTGATGCCATCCTCTTTATGTGAGGCTGGAAAATTTTAGAATTTTCTTAAATAAGGAGGATAAAGTGGATTTTGATGGATTACGCTAACAGCTGTGGAAAAAAGCACCAACAAAAAAAAGAAAAAAAGAAAAAGCCAAAATTCAGTGTTTCTCACCAAAATAGGGCCAATGATGATTAGAATAGCACCTGTATTAACTTTGTCTGTGAACACTCAATGATTTAAAAAAAAAAAAAAACCTTCATGTAAGGCCTTGAAAACTATCAGAAACCTCAAAAATAAAGAATATAAATGTTTCCTGTGACCCAAATCTGCTGTTCTCACTGTAATAATGCCAACTGAGTTACTACTTTTAATGTCTTTTAAGTAGAGATGCACCGAAATGAAAATTCTTGGCTGAAACCGAAAACAAAAAATGAGCAAAACATGGCCGAAAACTGAAACACCGAAAGAAATTATTATGTCAGTTATTAGATCTATGGCATTTTTGGCTACGATGTGTACTAACCTCACTAAAATCAAGGCATTGCAATAAATCAAATATAAAAGTGTATAAATATTTATTTACCACTGACATTACAACAATACACAATATAAATTAAAATTCCAAATAAAATATTTAGTTTGACCCCATTCAGGTGTGAATTACATAATGCATTATAAATATTTCTCTGTAGGACTACAGTAGTACAACAAATGCTAATATACAGACTTATAACTGACTGGCCCGCTGAAAGACTGAAATTAGATATGTTCTCACATAAAAACACAAAGTACATTAGTACATTGGCTGTTTGCCACATCATCACAAGTTTATTTTTTGTCTTTTGGCCGAAAACCGAAAATGCACTTTTGGGTCATTTTTGGACAAAAACTTTCGGTGGCCGAATTTTTAGTACATCCCTACTTTTAAGGCGTTACTGATCCCAAACAGTCTCTAACTTCCATTAAACACAGCTGGTACAGCAGTTTTAAAGTTCAGACGGTTCTCACTTCACACACATTGTTTTGTCCATTTAGGGACACCGTAGTAAAAATGGTGGCACAAACATGGCAAATTATCATGTATTTACCAAAGAGATAAAAAAACTAATCAAAAAAAAAAAAAAAAAAAAAGGGGTGGAAGGGAAGAAATAAAAAATAAAAAAAAAAAAAGTTAAAAAGATTAAAGAAAAAAAGGAAGGAATTCAAAGAACTTAGGGGGTAACCCAAAATCCAAATTATTGATAAACCCACGTCACAGTCACATCCGTCTGTCAGAAAACCACTGATTTACATGGTTTAATAAGAGAACATCCTACATGGATTCTAGATAGTTAAACAATATGATCAATGATTTTGCTTTAGCTGCAACTTAAAGGGGGGAAAAGAAAGATAAACTCAACATCATAAACAGGAAAAGATGGATAATTAGTAAACTGCATCTCTACTTACAGTAAAACTACAGAAACTCAGCAGCTGCTAGTTAACAATTTACTACAAAAGAAATTTGATCACAATTTTAAATATTTCTAAATGTTTTATCCTGAAGTCTAAAACTTAAGACACACACACACAAAAAAAACAAACAGGAAATACAGTATGACTCATTTAACGTATTAGAAAATAAATGTTTTACCTGAAGGAAGCAGGAAACAAAAAGAAAAAAATATTAAAATCCTGTTAATGCTGATCAAAGCAGTAAAATATTTAATAAAAAAAGAAAGATTAACACGTCCTTCAGCCTCTAAAAAAGTCTCTCAAGCATCTTCCTGAGTTGTTTCCCTTCACATCCTCTAATAAGAAAGGAGGAGTTCTGTATCCAGCCCATCAGCAGCTTATTTAGCTTCACAATACGACTCTGCTGTTGCCTTTAAAACATGTCATACATAATTAGCTTCTAAATCTGATCACACAATATGACCACAGAAGTGCAACATCATCAGGAGACAAATGAATTTTATTATCCTGCAGTTACCCACAACAATGTAAGTAAATTTCTGAAAAAAAGAAGCAACATGTAACAAGCAGTTAAAACAATGAGAATGGAAAAAGATGAAAAAAGAAGAAAAAAAAAAGCAAAACAAAAAAATACAAATTCAGAAACAGTCCAAACAGCAGCAGGGTGTTGTTTTATTTTATTTGGGTCTAAAAAGCTGGTAGCGTGATTTTGTCTTACTTGACTTCTTGGTATCAGTGCAGCAGTTGTCATGATTTTTGCTGTGAAAGCAAAATTTTTAAAATGCAAATGTCCTTCCTGTTTCTGTGGAAGGCTAAAAACAGCCGAGTCGGCAAGATAGGCAGGATTAACCGTAAATGAGAGGTGTTATGCACGTGGTCAGTGTCTTTTAGTTTTTTTTTTTTTTTTTTCAGGAAACATGAGGCTTTAGTTACTTACAAAATAAAAATGATCAGAAATTAAGTCTGCATAAGAGAAACTATTCCCAGCATAGTGCCCTGTGAAGACTGTCCTCTCCCAGTTTCAAGTGCACAGTTAAGGCCCATTTATGGTTGATGCAGAAGACGGATACACTGTAAGCCTGAATAAAATGAATTTACTTAAAAAATGTGAGGAAACTGGTTGCCCTGGTTTTCAGTAATGCATGATAAAAACTTGAGTGTATTTCACTTCAACTTTTAAGTCCAGTGTCTTAGGAAAATTAAGTTTTTGTGATGGGAGTGACTCAGTAGAATGAACTAGAATGGCTTCAGTTTACAGAACTTCTTTTGAACATGATTAATGTCACAAAGTTGCAAGTTGATGAGGTAGAGGGAGAAACTGTAGCATATTTATATCACATAAGTCAGATTAGATGCTTCACACGAACCATTTCTTCTTCTAGTTTGTGCAAAGTTTATCTTACTTGAAATAATCAAAAACTTTACAATGTTTCACAAAATAGGAAGAATTAATCTTAGGTTTTAGCTTAAATTAATGTCAGACCACAGATGTTTCTGTCGCTGTGCAGCAGCTGCTGGATAGTCGGTATTATAAACAGGAAAAAAGAAACAAGTTGAGGGCAGTCACATGACACAAACCAGCATTGTGTATAAATCCTTCAATTGTGAATTATCTCGAATTTGTTGTTAAAAGAAGTGAACTGCATTGTGGGAAGCCTGCTTCCTTACAATGCATTTTGCATGGTCTTGACCAAAACTTAGAAATTTGTGTCCATCAAACTTAAAATTATTCAAACATTTAACATTTTCTATAAATTGGTAGAGTGCACTCATATTTATTTTAGTACATTTTTATCAAATAGTTTAAGTAAATCTTTTTGTATTTAGTTCATTTTACACAATTACTCCATGTTCCCTCTGTAAACATGAATTTATCGTGTTTATTTTACATGTTTAGAGAAAATAGTGCATTTATATAATCATGTTGACTGAAAAGGTTTCAATAGAATAACTGAACACAATTCAATTATGTTTGTTCACGACCTCTACCTCCAAGTTATCAGATTACCCCTGTAAATGGTAATATTGGCTTTACTAGAATCTTCTAGTGGCAGAACTTAATTTTAACTTAGTTGTTGCAATACTTATTCTAAATAAGTTGTAAGAACTTTGGAGGGCAACATGTTAGATAACTTAATTTACTTAAGTTGAAACAGCTTAATTAAAATGAGTAAAGGGAAATTAGGGGTGGGGAGGGAGCAGGTTTCCCACAATGCAGTTCACTTCTTTTAACAATAAATTGGAGATTATTCACAAATGAGGATTTATAAATGATGTTAGTAGTGTCATGTGACTGCTCTCAACTTGTTTGTTAATTCCTGTATTGAACATCTACTACTCAGCAGATGCTGCACCGCGACAGAGATGTGTGTGGTCTGACAATAGCTGTAACTTAAACCCACCCAGACTAAGTTCTTGCTACATAGTAAGAACAATTATGATTTCATCATTTACTTTAAGTAAGATGAACTTAAAAGCATCATGTTAGTGAAAATAAAATTGAACATAGTGTGAATCTAATTTCTAAAATTAACTCCATCAAGTTTCCTCCCCAGCATCATCCACTTACAGCTTACTCAAATTTAATAAATTCAGAAAAGTTCTACAAACCTAAACCATTTTAGTTTATTCTACTTAATCACTCCAATTAGGTTTACTTAATTTTTTGAGGCAGAAAGTTTGCATATTTTTTAAAGTAAAGTCAACTTATTAGAATTTACAGTGCAGGCTGGTTGGCCACCAAGGTATCCTGTGGCTGACTGGTTAGTATGAGTGACTCCAATGCAGGAGGTGGGGTTCAAACCCTGCCCAAGCCCTTCTTGTATCCAATCCTCTATGTGGTAAAGCACATTTAGCCTGATTTTGCTGTTATTGGACAAGATAAGTGGTGATGATGCTCATTAAAAAAAAAAAAAAAGTGAAAATGCCTGTTTGTTAAAGTTTTCTCAACATATTTTATTTGGCAGAGGTGCCTTTACTTCTGCCTTCAAGGGTCAAAGTGAAAATATGCCAGTGACCCTTGGGCAAATCAGACGTTTTAAGGGTGAAGCTCAAATAAATGTAAAGCAAAGTAATTTAAATTATTCTTCAATATTTATATTTACAGTCAGCCATCTTACTTCCGTGTTGGAGATTAAACGCTTAAAAAAAAACTAATATTTAACTCAAAAATAGTTTCTATAGTGGTGATTGGAATATATTTAGCTTATAAATGCGTGTATTTGACTTCTGGAACGTTTGAAAAGCAGATACAGTTCCTTTAAACCAGGTGAGTGTTTCTTGGCTGTGAGCTTGGGATGGCTGTCTTGCTGAAAGATCCAGCCTCTAGTCTTCAGCAGATGACAGCAGATTCTGGTCCAGAGTGTGTCTCTACTTTTCTCCATTCATTCTTCCTTCAATCATATGAAGACTGTCAGTACTACATGCGGAAAAGCAGCCCCCACCATGATGTTCCCACCTCCAAACTGCACTGCTGCTTGCTATGATGTTTTTGCAACCCATCATGCAATGCTTCTTCTCTGACACCTTGGTGATGAGAAAAATTTTTAAAGGAATCGATCAGGACTTACTCTTGGATGTGAACTTTTATTCATCATTGATGTAACTCCAACAAGAGATGTGAAGTTTGAAGTAAAGTCGTTAAAAAAAAAAGGCATCAATCAGGACTAAAACAGCTGATATTACTTTGCACTGATGGAGACAGGATTACTTTCTAAATACTGACAGACTCCAGCTCTTTTCTTGGCTTTCTACATCTTTTTGTCCTCCATTTCTTCATGTGTTCAAAACTCATTCCCTGTGTCATTTCACTATATTACACATAACTTCATTTATGACATAAATGTTGGTATTTCTTTGTATGTGTGCATTACTTGGGTTGTTGCCGACATCTGGTGAAAATTTCATGTCAGTAGCTCTACTAGAAGCACATTTTCTGAGAAAAATGTTGATGTGTTCAATACTTTTTCCCCACTGTATAATGTGATAAGAATCTACTACATAAACAAGTGTATATTGTGACAAGGTCATTCACTGGGTTGCAGACTTTTCAAGCACCCTAATGAGGAAGACAAGAAAAAAAGGTTGAGGGAGACTGTTCTATTACTGTTATGCCAAGTGAAATCTGTTTAATGGACTCATTTAGCTGTTTTCTCTAGAGGAAAAATACACAAATAAGACACAATGAAGGGAAAACAATATGATACAATGATTCTTTGATGAAAGGCAATATCTGATGAATCACATCTAACTTTGAAAATTTTAAATGTGAGTCACCTAAACTTTCCAAATTAGCTTTTCAGCTATAATCCGACATGCTTACATTTGTTCTCACAGATGTTCATCAGTTTGTGTTGTCCCTATCAAATAAAGGTATGATTACTTATTATTACTTACTGGACCTCAAATACAACATTCCTGTTAATCACAGTTGTGGGTAAACAGGACTTTTCTGTTCTCCAGTTACAGTGAGGTGACGGGTGGGACTGATTGTATCCCCAACGCTTTTCATAAACCCCTCAGAGATCAAATCCACTTGAACTCAAAGGTCAAACTTATTGACCAATCGGATGAAACCATCAAAGTGTGGTATCAGATCCAGACACTTCCCAATTATTTATTATTATCAGTTATTTGATTTGAATTGACAGGTAATTTAAAATCTGCCTAAACTTCTTTTGAGCTCTTATTTGATCTTCTTTTGTGAATAATTATAAGTGGATGATGCTTTTAAATCTGAAATCTTTTTGCTTTGGAGAAAAACAAATCACCATATCCCCTATTATAGATATTAACATTAGACCGTCTTAAAAGTTGCCAATTTCTTTGATTTTTATCTATTAGAAAATTTTGTCATAAGTTTCTTCTTGCACTCAACATTCAATGTTTCATGATTTCCTTTTGATTTCTTCTTGCTGATCAATAAATAACCTTTACATTATACAGTTTAGTTGTTATTTTTACGAAAGCTATCAAAACATTTAAAACATAGAAAGCTGAAAGCACAGTCATTAACAGAATCAGGGGAAAAGGATCTTTGACACCATACTAAAAAACAAAAACACCTATGTTCCTCAAAAATATTTATTTTAACGGATTTTGGCTGTAATACATATTGCTACCACTAGATGGGGCGCGAGACCCCCCGTTGTTTGTCCTGTATCCTAAACTCAGCATTCCGGCCAAGAAGAAAAAGCTTTTTTGTACATGTGATGTAAAACATGAGGTCAGACTTGAGAGTCAAAAGTCTTTTGATCCTTTAGCAGGTGCAGAAAGATGAGCTGTCAACATACAGAGGAGTTTCCAGCAATGATGGACAGACATTTGGACACACCTGACACATTTTCTACTGATTCTGTCCCACCATGAATCATGTATTTTTAATGAGTTTTAATTAACAATTATGCATGTATTTGCTCCATACAATGAGAAAATATATATTTTAACACCCCCCCCCCCCCCCCCCGCCAGCTACCAAAATATACTAAATATACCAATTTACCAAAATAACACAGGAGTTTAGTAAAAATAGATACATAACTGAATAAATAAATAAATAAATAAAAATCAGCTGTCAGTTAAATAAGTTGAAATTGACTAAAGTAATAAATAAAAAAATATATGATAATCATGACACTGATTTGAACTGTGGTTTGAAAGAAACATATATACAGTATATAAAACACACACACCCACACACACACACACACACACACAAATAAAACATGTACATGATGGGTCTCCAAAGCTAAAGTGTTGCTGAGCAACACTTTGAGGAAATCACTGCAATCAGGTGTTTTCTGTAATGTTCAAAAAGACGTCTGCACCTGTTGACAGGTATGTTGGTCTACCGTCGATGGAAAAGGTGCTCTGATGTGTCTGGGATAGTTTTGATTGTTTTGTTTTTTTAAATTATTATTATAATTATTATTAACCACAATTCAAAAGCAATAATTCATTTCACTATTATATTTTTGTAAATTTTTATTTATTATTAGTTTCTTTAGTTTGTTGTTATTTGAATTGCTGTTGTGAATTTAACCTTTTCTTTCCCATGAACAGTGGACCAAAATACTTGTCAACAGGTGCAGACGTCTTTTGAACACTAGAAAAAACACCTGATTGCAGTGATTGTCAAGTGCTTAACTAAATTTTATCCTCGGAGCCCCAGCTTGCTTACTTGTTTAATTTTTTTGTGTGTTTGTTTCTAATATTTCTTTTGAACCATGATTCATAATCAATGTCATGATTTTCATAGAAATTTATTTATTATTACTTTTGTCAATTTCATCTTATTTCACTGAACTGATTTTTTTTTCCTTCTTTACCTGGAGGGTGGGAATAATTTTGAGGACGACTGAAAATATTCACGAAAACTTGTATCACAGTCTCTTGTCCTATCATTTGGACAATTTTTCTATGTTCTATTGTTTATGTGGTCGAGTGCTGCTAAAGAAGATCCTGACAAACTCCAGATAGTCCAGAATATGGCAGCCAGACGAGCTCTGGGTTGTCCTTTTCAAACCAGTGTCAATGCATCAGAGTGTTTCAGATTAATATCAGATTAGCAAATGGATCTGTGTTTGCATAAAATCTGGCCCAAACACAAATTATATAAACCCATTAATGAATGAAAAACTATTGTCTTTTCTAGACCTTTATTTCAAGGTCTATAGTTTTATTGATTTTTTTTGTCACACATAAAGCTCACACAATCACTGGATTATTCCAGGAATTCCTGGAGATCTCCAGTTGACAGAAGACAAGTCAGATCACACAGCAGTGCAGCAAAAATCTAAACCACAACAACACCTGTCCAACAAGAAAATCTTTTCTCCTCAACACTTAAATCTCTGCCAACATCTCCCTCTGTTCAGTCTCCCTTCCTGGATGTCCATGAAAGGACTTCTTCAGGTGTTGCTGTTCAAGCTGAGTGGGTTTGTGTACAGGTCACATTGATGATGTCAGGATGTGTTACGTTGGTTTTTCTCAAGGCCTCATTCAGGCCTCTTTGGCCCCGAACGTGTCAAACCACAAACTTTTCCTTTTTCTATATCTGCATTTTTCATCCCAATCTCCTTCTGACACATCTCATCTTTCTCTGCTTCTCATTTCTATTTAAGTGTTATGCTGGAGTCCTGATCTTCCTCTTTTCTCTGGCATCAGGTTCATCACGCCTACATGAAATGTTCTTAGACTCTAAAGCTAAGCACTTCAGCACTTTTGATTCTGTCAATCATGTAAAATGAAGAAACAGTGGAGGAAGCAGAGACACAAAACTCTAAGATCCATCTAAAGTCTGCAGTTAGCAGCAACTAAAAGAATCAATATGGATAACATGGTTATGTTAATTAGTGCACAGCTAATTTACAGCATCATGATTGAATTCCTATTTCATTACATTACATGTTATCTAAATAACCCTCAGAGATGCTGATTACAACAAGCTAATGACGTCTGTCAGAATTCCTACAGGAAATAAGTTAATCTCCGTCTATTTATTTTTCATCATCATGTTGGGTCATCATGTCGTAGAGGTGGTGGAGCCTTCATCTTCCATGTAGCCTGAGATGACATCTATCTGTCTGTCTATCTATCTATCTATCTATCTATCTATCTATCTATCTATCTATCTATCTATCTATCTATCTATCTATCTATCTATCTATCTATCTATCTATCTATCTATCTATCTATCTATCTATCTATCTATCTATCTATCTATCTATCTATCTATCTATCTATCTATCTATCTATCTTATCTCCGTTTACTCCATTTTATCTTTCTTTGTCCATTAATGTTTGTGTATTGGTTTGAGAAACTTTGTGTTTCGGGAAGACCTTAAAAACTGTTGTCCTCCTCCATCATTTTTCTATTCAGGTTTTCCATCTCTCCTTTAAAATTTTCCTTTCTAGGTGTCTTATCCTTGTTTTTGTCCATGCTCGTCTTGTTCTCACTCCAGTTTGTTTCTGCTTTGCATTCCTTCTTGCTGGAATCATAACAGCAATATGCTGCCCAGAGCATTTCAGGAATGTTTACCCTGTTATTTAGTTTTTTGTCATCACTGGGCATGGCTCCAACCACTGCAAATCCTTCTTTGCCTTCATTAATACACTTTTCCATCGGAGATTTAATGTCCTTCTCCATTTCCTTCCACGTGCCACTGTTCAAGTTTGCATTTTGTGGAACAGCATTAGTTAGGGTGTATGTTGACTCTATGTCCTCGTCCTCAGGTGCATGGGAAACTGGATATAAATGACCTTTATTATAACCTCTCCCAGTGGCAGCTTCATAATCTTTGCTAATGGCCTGATATTCGCTGTGTATTATTCCACCGGTGTTGCTCCTTCATGTTCAGCTCATCTGGAAACTTTGGTGAAAGCTGTGAAATTCAGAAACTTGAGTCAGTGGCACTGATACAATATAAAAGAAAACACTGATCATTGTTTGTCTACATGTTTGGATGCACAAATGAAAACTGACACATTTGTCTGGTGAATGAAACAGTTCAGTCACTTATTCAAGACAAAAACTTAAACTACATGTTCTCATAAACGTTTCTGCAGGAACAAAGAAAACAATGATTAATATCATCTGCTGCATGTCTAACAGGAGGAGAGAGCACCTTCATCTGATCACTACTGAGACCCTTCAGTCATCTCAGTCATGTGTTTTACCAGCAGCTCCTGTGGACGTGATAAACTGCAGTCTGACACATTACAGCAGCTTTAGTTGGTTATTATTAAATATCTGTAGTTTACTGCTGATGGTGTTAATGAGTCAGAGGAAGTGAGACATACCTGTGGCTCTATCTTCCAGTTGATATCTTTTTTTGTAGCCGTTGTCTTTTTAAACTTGTACGCAGAAAACACTGGAATCTTGTTCTCTGTGTCGTAGAGGGTCAAGAACCTTTTCTTGTTCTTGTAAGTCTGGCAGATCAGTTTGTAACGGTTCTGATCTTGGATGTTTTCCTCCATCTGTGATGCCTTTGATTTGTGGAAGAGTATCATCAAGAAGAAACCCGGGACACTTGGACACTGAGTTCACCACCTTAGCCACAGTGGGAACGATGGGAAGGAACGCAGCGAGGAGCAGGAAACTCCTCATCCTCATCGATGAAGCCATCAGCTCTGTTAAACAGGAGAAAAGAAACTTTTAACAGAACAAGTAAAACTCCTCACAGCTGAGCCTGATCTGTTTCACCGACATGTTAGACGACGAGCTCAAGTTCATTCATGAGAAGCATCACAGATGAAACTTGTTACATTTACTAGTTTTTCTGCACATTTCTGTTTTATTTCATTCACAATAACAAGAGTTCAGTTTCTGCCTGGAATCAAACACCTCCACACATACCAGCTACTTTTATTAAAGTGTCTCAGTCAGCTGTTTGAAGTGAAAACACAGACCCCACCCTCGTCCAGACCGTCACTGTAAGCTTGTAACAGGAAGTAACACTTCTTTTTGTTTGTTTGTTTTTGTGAAAATAGTACTGCAACTAACAAAGTACAGATACTATTGTGTCGTGCTGCTGGAAACTTTTGGGGTCCAGACTTTAACTCCTGTTTCCTCCAGGAGAGCCGTGTTGCAGTAAAACACCAAGTACACCAGTAAAACTACAGTACTAAGCCGTGATCGGAGGGTTACTTTTACAATGTTTTCCCTTACAGATTACTGATAACACGTCCTAAAATGTAATCTGGAATGTATTACCTGGATTATTCAAGTAAAGTCTTCTAAATACTTCTGGATAACTTTCTGCTTACTTCAGAACTGTCTAGCTGGAGGTGTTTATCTGGAAAACTCAATTTAGTTAAAACATGTTTTAGACAACAATCTATTGTCTTACACACGCACACATGTTAATGGCTGACAAATACAGTAACGTTACATAGTTAGCCTTGTGTTGATGCACAATATGTTCATCATCCTACAGTGGAAAAAAATATATTGGCCCCACTACATATTTTAGTTAGATCTCAAATTTCCATCCAACTGAATCATGTTTCTGCCATTAAATCAAACTGAGAAGAATAGACAACAGAATGAGAATAACAACTAATAGAATTTACCCAATTTATTTAATAAAGTTTATGTAAAACTGTTCTTTAATTTAACTTGAACAGTTTATAAATAAACTTTACTAACAGTTTTACAGTTAACACAATGATAAAAAAAAAAGATATAGCCATACTCAAAGTAAAAAAAAATTATGTTCATATATCACATCTAAAATATTTGACTTGACTTGAGTAACTTCATATGACCTGATTATTTTATCTAGATGAATAATAATTACTTGACTCAACCTTAATTTTTTGCCTTGATCCAAATTATTTTCTTAAAGCACTTTACAGTATTCTAACTATTTTCAAAGGAAAAAAGGGAAGGAACTAAAAACCCAAAAAAAAAAAATAACATATAAAAACCAACGGAATAAGGGGGGGGAAGAAGGGGGGTCTAGAGGGGATTTAATAAAAATATTTTTAAATTTTTTAGTTATTGAACCAAACTAATAAACTGAAATTCAACTCAACTCATTTTTATTTAGTCAATGCAAATTGAAAATTTCTATTGGCGTCAACTTATTTAGATAATTTCTATACAGTGATTTTGAACATTTTACTTTTTGGCATAAGCCTTCTGCTCTTAATGCAAATTTACTCAGTAAAGTTTGCACCAGTGCATATTCAGAATATGTGACAGAACAGCAGCACAATTAGTCACAGAATATGATGGGTTGGTCCCATCTTGGACAGAATGTACACAACTAGATTTAGTGGTGAGTTTATCTCCTTGAACTGTCCTTCACAATATGGTGCAAATTAAAAAAGAAAAAAGAAAAGAATTTTCAAAAAATTTTTTTAAAAGAAAAGAAAAGGGGGTAAAAATATAAAACAAAAATATAGGAGAAAAAAAATAAAAAAGAAGATTGTGGAGTGCTTCCCAAGAGCTTGGACAGATATGGGAGTTGGAAAACCCCCCCCTTGTAATGTGAAAAAAACAAAATAACTTTATGAAATGATAGAAAAATAAAATATAGGATAATGGGGTGATTAAAAAAAAAAAAAAAAAAAAAATAATCAAAAAAAAAGAAGTTGGAAAGTGGGGGTAGAGGGGGATTATGGAATGGTGTGTGAAAATAATAAAAAATAAGGAAAAAATGAGAGAATTATTTTTTTGTTTTGTTTTAAAAACAAGTTTTACTATCAAATCAGTAATTTTATCTTGTTTTAATGGCAGTTATTAGTTTGAATGAACAACTGCATGTTACATTTTTTTTCAGTGAATATATTGCGTACATTCTAGTTGTTGTTACTCCACGCTGCTGGTATGTACACAGAAAAACTTCACCACTCGTGGATTGTTTTTAATTCTGCCAAATGTGCTTTCCTTCATCATTTGTTTTGCCACATTATTCTCTATGGATACACTGAAAAAAAATGTGGCCCAACCACATATTTCATTCAGTTAGATAACAAATTTCCATCCAACTGAATTATGTCTGTAACCTCAACCAGAAAATGAAACTTATGTAATTAAATAAAATAAAACTGAGAAGTATGGACGGCATGGAATTAAAGTAACAGCAGTTGATAGACTTTACCCAAATTATTAATATGATGCTTTTAAGGTTTATGTAAAACTGTTAAGAAAGTTTATAACTTTCACAATTTATAACTTAAGTTTATAACTAAAGTTTATAAACTTATTAAAAGTATCAAATAAACCTTATCAACAGCATCACGTTGACTTTATTATATCGTAGGTAAATTATCAGCTGTTGTTACTTTAATTGCATGTATAGGCTACCATATTGAATTACATAAACTTCATTTTAAGATTGCAGACACATAACTCAATTGGATGGAAATTTATTATCAAACTGAAATACATAGTTGGGCCAAATATTTAATTTTTTTCAGTGTATCCACAGAGAATAACATGGCAAAAAAAATGATGAAGGAAAGCGCATTTAGCAGAATTAAAAACAATAGTTGTTTTGGCGTAGTTGGGCCAAATATGTATTTTCAGTGTGAAAAGGCTCCTTTAAAATCTGTAAGGCATTAATAAATATGTTTGTCACACCACAAAAAAAGTTTGAAAAAGGCTATTCATCCAGCAATGTTTAAATGTTTGTTTTTAAGTCGTCAAAAACATAAAATTATTCAATAATCGCAGCTTTGTTCTGCATGACAAAACTAAAGCGACAGATTTATGCAGAAAGTCTTGTAAAAATACGCCATTTAAAACAGGCCGTTTTTGCACGTTGGGAGTGTGTATGTGGGCCTTTATATTAAGGCCCGTTAGTGTGTTTACGCCCGGATTTTGATGCCCGAAAGCCTCCATGAAAATCTGTGTGGAGTTTCCCGTGTAGCTTCGCCCTTTGCCGGAGTAAAACCTCACACTGACTCTGATCCACGCAGGCCCAACTGGACGCAGCCGTGGAAGTTAAAAGCCAGTTTTTAAAAGCCAGTTCAACGCGGCCTGTGTTAAGTTGCCCCCCACCCCACGCAAACCTCAGAGAAAATATCGATTGTGCTGATTTGTGCAGAAAAAAATCATTGTGTGTGCTGCTTTTGTGTTATATATTAAATAATATTATAAAGGGTCGTTCTAAGTTAATTCAGCCCCCCCATAATGTCCGAAGTGAACAAAAATGTCTCAATCATTTGTGCTGGTTTGTGCAGAAAAAACGTTCTTCAGTTTTTAAGATATAACAACAGGTTAGACGATAACGCACAACTCTCTGCCACTGCGGTCCTGTGCAAAGTCTGGCGCTGATTTGCAATGTAGGCTCCCTGCGCACATAATGCATCATCTGCACAGTGCAGGTGTTGCACTAATCCCGAAATGTAATCCCATTTTTTAAAAAAGAAAGTGACTATATTCAGAATACAACAATTTAAACTGGAGCTGGAACAGAATACAGTTACTCTCTTATTTTGTATTTTAAATACAGAACACCGTTACATCCGTCTTCCAACTGTGCCAATAAATTTCTAAATATGTCTGGAGCAGTATTTCTTCTGTGCCTGCAGCAGTGTCAGTTTAGGAAATAACAACTCACCTTCCTGTGAGGAAAATCTTTGCTTCTGTCCGTCTCAGGAGGCTCGAAGTCCCTGAAGTTCCTTTCTATGAAAAGATGAGTCTGAGATCCTCAAAGAGAAACTTTTTCCTCTGACAGTCCTGGAATCTTACCCACCAAATATATATCAGGCTACGGCCCGGTTAACCGCCCTTTTCCTTATCCGGCCCGGTCCGATTAAACCATAAAGGATCATGGTGACGGTTGGTCAGAGGATACATTCTATTCCTTAAAAGGTAACGTTGAAGACCTGACCTCCTGATCTACTACACTTAAGCATCATCATCATCTTACTGAGTCTGGCCGGATGAGGCCGTTACACATATCTGCTTATCAGCTGAACATGCAAAAGCAGGTTTAACTGATGAGGTGAAATGAAAAGTTCAACCGACACACTTGTCAGCAACAAAGATCTTTAATGACAGAAGTCGTGTTCAATATAAAATGAAATGAAAATGCTGAATATATAATTATAGTGGTTGCATGCTTGTACAGGAGTACTACAACTCATGAAGACAGGATACTTATATCAGGGACATAATCTGCAATGGGAGAGATGGAAGTTGAGTATTTCTGTAATATAATCTGATTATTACTGAATATCATGTTGGTGCTGCTCATGTGGAGACTTTGTTCCCTAAAATTACAGGAAGTAATTACAAAGTACAACTTTATTACTGATGGGAAACATTAGCTGGGTTGGTGCGGAGGAGCAGTATGAGGAGGTGTGTGTGCTGTATTTGTGTATTTGTGGTGGTCTACAGTCAGACTGGTGCTTGGGATGAGGGGTGGGAGGCATCATCTCCAGGGTGCTTGTCCAGTCCAGTCTAGTCCTCTTGGTTGTGGGCTCATGTGGTCTTGGGTTTGTGGCCATGTCTGTGACTGTCTACCCTCTGTTTGCTTCTGGTCTTCTGCACAAACACACCCACACGTTTGTACTTCGTGTTGCATCATATCAATGACTGTCCTCACATGTTTGTGAGGACAGTCATTGACATAATGAATTCCCTAGCCCGGGGGTGGGCAACTCCGGTTCTTCAGGGCCGGCATCCTGCAGATATTAAGAGTTTTCCTGCTGCAACACTCACTCAGACTTCAGGCAGACTTGCACAGAGCTTGATAATCATCCATTAATGTGAATGTGAGCGTTAACAGGAGGGAGCTGCTGCTGTGGTGAAACACTCGCTGTGGTTATCGCTGCATTAAAATGAGTCCTATCTCATGTAAAACCGACTCACACTGCATGAAAAGTCAGATTTCTATCAGTAAGCGGCATCGTAGATTTCCATGGAATTTCAGGTGTCAGATGTAGCTATGTTCCCGTATACTTAGATGTGGCATATTATGATTTTTAGAGCATTTAATGACTTAATACAGTCATCCACATCTACATACTGTAGGTTTCTGACAGCTGCAGGTGATCAGTTTAGCTCGTTATAAACAAAGTAGTTTTCTGATAAACATCCACTAACCAGAACAGTTCCACTGATGTTTTCCAACCAATGAAACAGCCTATTGGGGGACTTTTTTCCACCTTTAAGGTGGAAAAAATCCTCAATTGGCTATTTAATAGGATTTAAAAACAGAATGCTGAGAAGTCAATGAGCTCTTCCCACTTTGACAGTCTCTCTATGGACATTCTCCATCTGTATCATGTTGCCTTCATATGTCCATGTTCTGTGAAGTTGTGTGGGGTTCAAGTTTATTTTATTATTTTGTTTTTGAGATAAAAACCACAAACATTGTACAAAGTTATTTAAAAACAAACAAACAAAAAAACATCAAAATCACTTGTGTCAGTCAAAGGAGGCAGCTGTAGAGGAGGAGTAGCAGCCGCCTCCTGCTGCTGTCAGAAACCTGTAGTCTGGATGTGGATGACAGTATTAAGTCGTTAAATCTCGAAAAATCCTAATATGCCACATCTACATAAACAGGAACAGAAAATCAGCTGAAAATGGAGCCAGATACATAAGCAGTACATTTAAGTAGTACATGCACCATCGACATAAATGTTGTCCAAAGGGCGAGCTAAAAAATGCTCCTACTTTTTTACATTTTAGTAAGAGACATGAACTTCTTCATTTGTTTTAAATGCAGGTTATGAGAAAAATGTCCATCTATGCTATGAATAGCCCCTAGGTGTGTGTGTGAGTGTGTGTTGGTCATCTGATGACATCATGTTTAGTTCTACAACCACATCCTAATTCTGATAAGGTGGATGTTTCACAAGTTTGTGTGTTTTTAGGCTAATGGGGACATAAATAGTAAGTCTGTAAAATCAACAGATGAAAAAAAAAATTATTACTTTTTTTTTCTGTTTATTGTTAGAAATGTTTACATTTTTATTCACAAGCTCAACCAATTGGGACAGTATTGATGTTTGAGTCCTTTCATCCAAAATGCAAAAAGGAGATATTTTTAACTTTTGTTTCTCTTCATCAGTTTTCTGTTGAACCCAGAACAGAATCTAAAGTTCCTCTCCTCACATATAAGTCTCCTATGTCCTATTCTGACTGGATTAGTATTATCTAGGGACCGCATGTAATTTATAATAATTACAGAGATTGTCTGTGAGTTTAATCCTGTGTGAATCGGCCATGTTTGTGATTTGCGAAGTAATAATCCCCCCGCAAATTACCTACTATAATTTGCTAAAGTCAGAGGTCCTCTGATAATACTAATCCAATGCAAACAGGCATCTCTGTGATTTGGAGAGAAATTACACATGATTTGGTGATATCGGATGCATTTCATTTCCTTTTTGGTGAAGAATGGAGGCTGCAAAATGGGTTTTCCTTCCAAATAACAATGTAGATAATAATTTATAAAGCATTAACTTTGGAGTCGGAGTGATCAGGGGTAGTTTCAACAGTCATATGGCTGTAAATGGCACTTTCCCACGATGAGAAACATTTGTTTTGGACAACATTGCGGACATGGTGCAAATTCTTAAAGCATTGGTAATGACGGTCGAGTTATTTATGCAAAGATGCAAGTTATTTAAACACATTTAAACGCAAATATATGAGCAAATGTTGGGCAATACGCTGCATGTTGATATATCTGCTGGATGTGTGTGAATTTCAGTCAAATCTCAGACTTCAGTTATCCCGTGCGAATGCGCAACAGAATAAACAGTCAAGGGGTAATTCATTTATTACATGTCCCTGGATAATACTAATCCCGTCAGAATAGGGCTATAGTGACCAAAACCGTGTCTCAAACCGCGCTCTTAAAATATACTAAATGATGTTGTTTCGAGTAAATTCTGGACGCTACCCACTCAGGACACTTGGATTACGTTGGACGAGCAGTATGGAGGAATATTGACAAGTTTTTGTGGACTTTTATGGACCTTTTCGGCTCGGACCCCGGCGAACTCCATTATATGAAAGTTGGGGGAAACGAGAAGCCTTCCTGATCGCCGGCTGCATTTGAGATATTAAAAAAGTGCTCCAGAGTCTTGCTCACCATGAGGGGAAGTGGAAAATAAATTCTGTGGGTGAACTGTTGCTTTATTGAAGCATTTTTTAATGATTGGCCTGACTTCCACCTTTTCTTCATAGGTCTGGCTGGTCACTCCAGTGTGGAACATCATCCACTTCCATACCTGATTAACTAGCGCCGCTCTGCTTCCGAGACTGAGATGATCTCTCACTTCAGAGAGGACTCTACTGTCCTACACAACACCAGCAGAGACGAGAAACAATGAAGCTGGATGAGGACGGGTTTGTTCAAACCATGACTCTTGTATTACATTAAGATATCAAAGAATAGATACAGATTTGGGGGTGGGGGTGGGGGGCTCATAATATGGGCCCTTTAAAGACCAATGATGTGAAGTGATTCAGTGTGACAGGAAATGTGAGAAAATACCAGCAAGTTTAAACAATATTTCTTTAAAATGATGGGGAAAGATTTGGATATTTCTGCCTGTGCAGGACAGAAAAACACCAAAGAAGCCTGAAATGGACATTTAAGATCATCCATCCCTCAGATGGTTTTGACTCACACTGCTAAAATTACCCTGCTTACTGTTTTCTTAAACATAAAAGAATGAACAACACAATTCAACTGTTAATTAGAGAAAAATGCTAAAAGTCCACACCCTTCCATCTAATAATGAGTAACTATGTAGCATGATGCGTCACCTCAGCTTTATCAGATATTTTCCCCGTTAATCCTCATATAAGATGCTGTAAATTATGTGCAGACAGTCTGATTCTGTTCTCTGACCTCCAAAGATCCTCCAACGGTAAGAACTGCTGTTTGATTCAAAGCTGGGCGACATTTATGTCAAGAGAGAAGAAGAACTGAGTTGATTTAACATCATTTAATTTAAAATAATGGCAAAATAGGAAAAATTAAAAATACAAATAAGGAAATATGACAAGTATTTATTTAAACTTTTGAATAAAAACAGAAAAAGTTTATCAATAGAAGTGTCTTTACAACATTAACGTCTTTGTGAGCAAGTCTGGTTTCATAAAAAGATGAAGTCTACACACAGTGGCAGGATGGCACATTGCTTTGTACTTTGATTGTAATCACCTTCTGGTCCGTTATAACTAAGTTTAATATGAAAGTTTCTTCTTATTTTTAAAGGAAAAAATGCCTGAAATGATGTAATGTTGATGCACATCTCGAAATGCAGGCAGAGCAGAAAGTGGGACTCTGCGTCAGCTGTCAGAGCTGTTTTTAAAGACTTTCTTGTCGTTAACTCCTGAATTATTACCGTCCTCCATCATATAAAACAAAACAACAGAAAAATATGTGAACACTTCCAGAATTTACAGTCAGTTTGCTTCATTGTTTACTTGTTGTTTACACTCTTCCAGTCCAAGTTGTCACAGCAGAAAACACAAGAGCCTGACGAAATGGATCCACATCCACTAAAATGGAACTATTGTGAGTATTTTGTTGGTCGTGTAATTTAATTGAGTTTTGGGGTTTTATGAATGTATGAAGAGCTGCAAGGCTCCATGCCAAAGGACATGCCAAAAATCAGCTTCTCTCCTCAAGATAATGTCAAATTCAGATTTTTATGGTACAGATAATATATGTATAGAGTATAGATTTCACAGATTAATCTTGTTTCATAAATCTCTCGCCCCATTAAAAAGTATTGGTATTGGTATGGTCTTTTCTTTACTTGGTATCAGATTGATGCCAAATCTTGCAGTATCACACACCCCTAACTGCCACCCAGGCTCCTGCAGGTGGCAGCGCTTGTGAAGCTGGTGACAGAGTTCAGTTTATCGACACAGAGGATTTTGTTTAGTAGCCTATTTTACAGAAAGGAAAGTATTCAGACCCTTTTAAACTTTTCACACTTTGTTTCATTGCAGCCAAAAAATCTTTTTTTTTTTTCATTAATATACATTGAGCACCCCATCTTGACAGAAAAAAAACAGAGATGTGAAAATGTCAGTAAATTTATTAAAAAATAAAAACTGAAATATCACATGGTCATGAGTATTCAGATCTTTCGCTCAGTACTGAGTAGAAGTACCTTGTACAGCTCGTACAGCCATGAGTCTTCTTGGGAATGATGATCCTTGCAGATCCTCTCCAGTTCTGTCAGGTTGGATGGTGAACGGTGGTGTTCAGCCATTTTCAGGTCTCTCAGAGATGCTCAGTTGGGTTAAAGTCAGGGTTCTGGCTGGGCCGGTCCAGAATGGTCCAGAGTTGTTCTGATCCACTCCTTTGTTATTTCAGCTGTGTGTGAGGGTCATTGTCTTGTTGGAAGGTGAACCTTCGGCCCAGTCTGAGGTCCTGAGACTCTGGAAGAGCTTTGCTTCCAGGATCTCTCTGTACTTGGCCGCATTCATCTTTCCTTCAACTGCAACCAGTCGTCCCGTCCCTGCAGCTGAAAAACACCCCCATAGCATGATGCTGCCACCACCATGTTTCACTGTTGGGATGGTATTGGGCAGGTGATGAGCAGTACCTGGTTTTCTCCACACATACCGCTTAGAATGAACTCCAAAAAGTTCAATCTTGGTCTCATCAGACCAGAGAATCTTATTTCTCACAGTCTGGGAGTCCTTCATGTGTTTTTTGGCAAACTCTATGCGGGCTTTCATATGTCTGCACTGAGGAGAGGCTTCCATCGGGCCACTCTGCCATAAAGCCCCGACTGGTGGAGGCTGCAGTGATAGATGACTTTGTGGAACTTTCTCCATCTCCCTACTGCATCTCTGGAGCTCAGCCACAGTGATCTTTGGCTTCTTCTTTACTCTCTCACCAAGGCTCTTCTCCCACCATTGCTCAGTTTGGCTGGGCGGCCGGGTCTAGGAAGAGTTCTGGTCGTCCCAAACTTCTTCCATGTAAGGACTATGGAGGCCCCCGTGCTCTTAGGAACCTTTAGTGCTGCAGAAATTCTTTTGTAACCTTGTCCAGATCTGTGTCTCACCACAATTCTGTCTCTGAGCTCCTTGGACAGTTCCTTCCACCTTATGATCCTCATTTGCTCTGACATGCACTGTGAGCTGGAAGGTCTGATATAGACAGGTGTGTGTCTTTCCTAATCAAGTCCAATCAGTTTCATTAAACACAGCTGGACTCCAATGAAGGAGTAGAACCATCTCAAGGAGGATCAGAAGAAATGGACAGCATATGAGTTAAATATTTGTCACTGCAAAGGGTCTGAATACTTATGACCATGTGATATTTCAGTTTTTCCTTTTTAATAAATTATAAAAAATTCTACATTTCTGTTTTTTCTGTCAAGATGGGGTGCTGAGTGACAATAATGAGAAATAAAATGAACTTTTTTATTTTAGTAAATGGCTGCATTGAAACAAAGAGTAAAAAGTTTAAAGGGGTCTGAATACTTAAATTTACGGGAAAATACAAATATGGGAAATCAGCCAAAAAAAGAGTTAAAATACGTTAGTTTCCCGGCCAAAAGGGAAGACTTGACAGCTATCTATATGTCTCATCTGATAGTCTATTCATTGGTAGTCTATTAAAGTTTAATGCTTTTCTGTCAGCATAGTTATCAGGAGTGAGTGTGAAGTTTCATTCTTCTCATGTATCTCCAGGTGGCGTTGGTGCGCTGCTGCTGCTGCTCTGCAGCCACAGTGCAGCCGTCAGGCTGAAGGATGAACTGGTCGACTGTCTGCTGGACAAAGACTATGACCAGCTGCTGCAGACAGTGAAGACCGGTCTTCCCCACATCAACACAAGTCATCATGTAGTCATTGTCGGAGCCGGCATGGCTGGACTAACTGCTGCCAAGTTACTGCAGGATGCAGGCCACAAGGTTAGTTCTGGCAGCAGCAGAGATGGCTGAATAAAACTGCACTGGATAATGTCTGACATGTCCAGCCTGTATTTTGCTTTGTTTTAAATAAGGTAACCCTATTAGAGGCGAGTGGACGAGTTGGAGGACGGGTGGAAACCTACAGGAATGAAAAAGAGGGCTGGTATGCTGAACTGGGTGCCATGAGAATCCCAAGTTCTCACAAGTACGTAAAACCATCTGATGAAACATGGTGATGCACAGATTTTCTGAGCTTTGAGGACTTTACAGTCTCTCAATAATTCTTCTCAACAGAATTGTACACTGGTTTGTAAATCAGCTGGGGGTCAAACTGAATGAATTCATCAACGATGACAACCAGACCTTTTACCTGGTGAATGAGAATCAGAAGCACAAGACGTATGAAGTGAAGGAAAACCCCGACATCCTGAAGTACCAGCTGCCAGAGAATGAGAGGCATAAACCAGTGGACGACCTGCTACAGCTAGCACTAAAGAAGGTAGAGGGGAGGGCGGGGATTCAGCTGACTGATATTAGCTAACAGAATGCATGCACACCAAAAAACTGTTAACAACAAGCTGTCGGCTGATTTACCTGAATATCAGCTTAACACATGTATTTTGTGCATTTTGTCACTGTGTTGTCTGTAAAGCTTAAAAACTTGCCTGATTTTGCAGAAAATGTCAGTTATTTCTCAGTTGAGGCTTCCAGAACCAGTATGAGAAGGAGATTTCATCCAAATCATGTTCCTGCAGGTAAAAGATGAAGTGAGAGCACACGGGTGTAGAGCTGCGTTGGAGAAGTTCGACCGCTACACTGTGAAGGTGAAGTTTAATGTGATCTGTTGATATATTGTGAATTAAGGCTGCTTCCACACCTGTCCGGTACAGTGGTACGGTTCAGCCCAAAAGTTGCAACAATGTTGCATTTCTCAACTAGTCCAGTTCACATTCACACCAGTATTTCTGCAAATGAAACAACCGCTATAGCACATGGGGGCGCTGTTCAGAAAACAATGTGTTTTGTGTTGAAGTTGATGGCGAAGAATAATAATCCCTGAAAAAAAAAAAAATTCTATATATGTTTGTTGTGCTCTTCTGCTCCTAGTTGTGGCGATATATTATTATTATTACTTATGCAGCAAGCGCAAATACTAATGTTGTTACAGCATGAAACTCGCAAACGTTACGAGAGCAATGCAAGTTTTTTTCTCTCTCTCCACGGAGAAGATGTGTTGCAAGCAAAGTTGCAAAGCTAACAGGCTAAGCTCCTAACCTAAACCACCCTACATTTCAGAGACATAGAGCCTGTCTCAAACCGCGCACTTGCCCGAGTGCACTGGAATTCAGTGCATAGTGTGCACTGTGTACTTCGTTTGTAGTGCACACTATTGTCGCTAAATGCTGACCCAAACAGAGCACTGCACTTACAGGAAGTGACGGACTAGCATTACCCGCTAACGTGAGCTAACTCTACTGAGCTGGTATAACCGCGGTCTCAAACACACGACCAGATCATAACTGTCATCACGGAGTGAACTGCTTGGTAGAATGCTACAATATACATTAGTGATTATGTCTAAATCATTTCATAAACGTTACTCAAATCAAGTACAATACCGCCTCCGATGCAGCAGGGGTCACCACAGCTTCATTCACCATTCATTCATTCATTCATTCATTCATTCATTCATTATCCAGCTCTGAAAGCAGTTAGAAAGTCCTGCCTCTTCCTCTACATCAGCAAGATGGCGTCCTTTTAGTGCGAGTAGTGTGCTTCATTTTGCACTTCATTTTTGGCCTTTATTAGGGCAACATCCTGGAACTTTCAGTGCACTGAATTGTCGTTTAAATGACACCATATATGCACTACACACATATGGTGTCACACTCAAAAACAGTGTTTGAAGTGCTCAAGTGCGCGGTTTGGGACAGACCCATATTTGGCGACTTCTCCGGTAGCTTCTGTTTCATTTATCATGTAGAATGAATGGAGCTGCTGTAAATGGGCTGGAACGAGGCTGCGCAGCATTCTCACCATCAGCGAACCGTACTGGAGTCTGCATGGAACCAGTCCCGAGACCACCTCCAGAGGTGGGTCTCGGGTACGATTTTTTAGCCCAGACCAAAACAAACTGGTCCACTTTCACACCTGCCTGAACGTACCATACTCGCAGGTGTTCTGAACTTTAACCGGACCAAATCGTGTAGGTGTGAAAGCACCCTAAAGCTCTACCAAGCATTAACGTTGGACATCTGTTCATATTTTATTAAAGCTATTCACGGGTAGTGATATCTAAACTGATTAGTTTAACTGTTTGGGTCTTTTATTACTTTTAACCTATATTATTCAGTTTTGAGGGAATTAATTTTCAGGGTTATTTAAGCCATTCCAACAACAGAACATCCGTTTATGTAACAGGAGTATCTGGAAGAAGAATCAGATCTGAGTCCTGAAGCCATCAGGATGATCGGAGAACTGCTGAACATCCAGAGTCTGATGTACACGGCTCTGACTGAGATGATCTACGACCAAACAGACATCAGTGACGACAACACGTAAGACCACAACTTTTCTGTCATAGGAAATTTTAACATTTTGAATCTATCAGAATAAACCAGTATGAATGAAAGCATTGGTACATGTGAAAATGTTCACTTCTTTGCAGATGATGCAGTCTGATATATTTCTGTAGTTATCTACACCAGTTTTTGATAAAATTTTCAGGGAATGATGATAATAGTACAAAGAAGAACTGGTTATATTTTGGTGTTGATCCGGATCACCATTTGGATCCAGGAATATTTTTCAAGGATTCTTGAAGTCATTGCCAAATGTGTCCAGATGGGGAGCAGCTGGCCGGATATCTCCGCTCACCATCTAAAACTATAAAAATGTGGGGGTGATGGTGGTGGTGGGTGGGACGAGCTCCTTGGTGGAGGTCTTTCCTATTTACAGATATGTTTTTTGCTTTGTGTTCTCACAAGCTGTTTAATGACTCCTCAAGAACAGCTTCTCAATTTCATTGTTTTTATTACCGTGCCTTCTTCAGTAACTAAAGATAGAGCAGAAACCAACATGGATAGAGATTGTTTAATGTTGTGACAGCTGTGTGGCCTGTGGGGAATTACAGGTTTCATGCCCCTAGTGACCAAAAGTTACACTGTATCCCTTTATATATAAGGACAATAAAATCAGAAAAATAACATTTTTCATTGCTCCTTTAAAGCAGAACTCAGTAACTTCAGCTCGGGGCTCCTCCTGGTGGAGTCCTTTCACTGTCGTAAAGTTTGTACCCCCTCAACACCCCCACAGCACACAGACGTCTCCTCTGCCTGTCTTTCCTCTATTTTGATTCCTGGATATATTTCTAAGCTTTTACTAGCTTGTTGATGCTACTTTGCTACGTTGGTAGCAGCACCTCGTCCTTCTCTGCTCAAAGCAGAGTCCTGTGTCTCCTGCAGCAGGATTTTTTACGTGTAAATAAAATGTGGATTATATTTTTCTCTAATGTAGGCGGGTAGCAGGTAAGAATATGATCTTTTATTTACTTTTTATGGACATGACAAGTGATTATTGAGCCTATTCGGCTATGAGGCTCGGTGCCCAGGCAGCGCAAGCTACATGAACCAGATCTTCACTCTGGTCCAGCAAAGAGTTGGTTTTGAGAGCCAGGAGCTGGTGTTTAGGTGGTGGGAAGCTAAAGAACTGTTTTTTTAGTCTGGTTCTGGCGCAAACCAGCACTGGAAGCAGCTCGGTAGATAGGAGACCAGAGTGCCGTACAGCGGTTTCTGTTGTCCCAAGATCTGTGTCGGGCTGCTCAGGCAGACTTGCAAGTGCCGCTTACAGGCCAGAGACACCGGGGGAGGGTAGGAAGCATCAAATCACTCTTTAAACACTTTGTTTTGTCCCACAGGGATTCTTGACAGCATCTATTGAGGTGAAAAAGTTACTGAGTTTTGCTTTAATATGAATTCATGTAACTGTTTGCTCAGTAAATAGAATTTACTGTTGGCACATGCATACAACGAAGCAGGTTGTCACATTATGAGGCATAAGTTAGAAAACCAGAAAAGCACCCTGCATGAGCTTGCATGCTCTCAAAAATTGTCAGGTTGATTGTCAAAGTGTAAAATTGGGGTTTTTATTGAGTACATTTTTTTTCTTTTTTTTTATCTTTATGGCAACAAACAACTATTTACAGTAAAAATACATACAGTTGTCCTCAAAATTATACCTTCCAATTACAGAAAATGCTAAATTCAGAATAGTAATTCAAATAACCAGAAACTAAAAAAAAAACTAATAATCATTTTTAAAAAATTACAAAATTTTTATTTTTAAAAATAAAATATTGCTTTTGAATTGTGGTTGGAAATAATAATAATAAATTACAAATAAAAAAAAATCTGTCTGAGACACATTACGGCACCTTTCCCATGAACAATGGACCAAAATACCTGTAGCTTTGGAGGCCCATTATGCTTATTTTTTTTTTTGTGTGTGTGTTTGTTTTTAATATTTATTTTGAACCACAATTCAAAATAAGTATCATGATTTTCATATTTTTTTTATTTATGACTTTTGTCAAATTCAACTGTTTTCACTGACAGCTGATTTTTTTCTGCTTTAATTGGAGGTTATGAATAATTTTGAGTTACTACAGTACAGTATATTATATTGTCTTTCCAAGGAGAAGAATCCACACTGTCTTTTAGTGTTGTAACGGATTGAAAACAAAGGAAACATTGCTTTGCATTCTTGTAGTCTTGACCTGCACAGGCATTTGCTTCTTGTTTTGATCATAGTTGCCTGTGTTGTGTATTGCACCTTTAAATGCAGACTGCCACTAAAATGAAACCTGCCTGTATTTTTCTGTTTGCTTCCCAGGTACAGTGAAGTGACTGGTGGGATGGATTTTCTGCCAAAAGCTTTTCAAAAAGTCCTCAAAGACCGAATCCTCTTCAAGTCCACCGTAAAACGCATCAGCCGCATAGGTGAAGGCGTCATTGTGTCGTATCAGACAAGGAAAAAAGTCCAGTCTCATTCACCTTCGTGCTGACGTTGTCCTGGTAACCACCACAACCAAAGCTGCCCTTTTCATGGACTTCTGTCCACCTCTCTCCATCCCAAAGATGGTGGCCTTGAGGTCAGCCCACTATGACAGCTCCACCAAAATCCTTCTCACCTTCAGGGAGAGGTTTTGGGAAAAAGATGGAATCAAAGGAGGAAAGAGCATCACAGACCGGCCCTCTCGTTTTATCTACTACCCCAGCCACAGTTTTCCTAAAAATAAGAGCATTGGAGTCCTCCTGGCATCCTACACCTGGTCTGATGACTCCCTCCTCTTCTCAGGGGCGAGCAACGACGACCTGAAAGAGCTGGTTCTGAGAGATTTGGCCCTGATCCACGGTGACCACGTCAGGTCTCTCTGCACTGGGGTCTTGGTAAAGAAGTGGAGTCTGGATCCGTACAGTCTGGGTGCCTTCGCTCTGTTCACGCCCTACCAACACTTGGAGTACGCCAAGGAGCTGTTCAGGCCTGAAGGAAGGGTTCACTTTGCCGGGGAACACACAGCTTTTCCTCACGCTTGGATTGAAACCTCGATGAAATCTGCAATCAGAGCGGCGACCAACATTAGCATGGCAGCTTCAGGCCAAATACACGATGAGTTTGGTTTAAAAAGAAAGTTTTATTTATAACACAAAAAGTGATTTTTCTATCCATTTAGCTCTCTTAGTTTTAACTTCACAGATTCAACAGTGCACTTGTAAACAAATATTAAGTAGAAACATTGAACTTGTAATATGTATATTTATTTATATATTAAAAAGTCGGTGAATTATGCCGAGTGGGGGTATCGGCCGACACACCTGATGTATTGGCAGATTCTAATACCCGCAAAAAACACAAATATCGGCCTAAAATATTAGCCGGCTAATGTATCGGTCTGTCCTTATTTAAAACTGTACGTGTTTGTGGTTTGTGTAATAATATTAATAAAGAAACTACCAGAATTATTTTTTTTGTCCTTTGTCGTTATGAATTGCCTGTTCTATGAGCTGATAAAAATAAAAACTGATCTTTGTGATCTTGTTCTGATATATTTCAGTGAGGGGCAGTGTCCTAAACTGGAATTTTCCATGCAGTTGTTTTCAGTTCAGCTTGATTTGCATCTTACAGACGCAGTCCAATTCGTTTTTTTTTTTTTTTTTTTTTACTTGTCCTGTCCAGCATCGAAGCAAGCAGAATGGAAATCTGATTGTTTTATTTTGTTGAACAGTTTGCTTTACCAAGCGGAGCTTTATGAACATAAGGCTCCACTTGATATCATGTTTATTCATTTTATTTTATTTCTTTAATTAAACATTTGTCTATTACACCATTCCATATCATACTGCTGGGCCTGACAAGGGAGAAATGAAAGTTAACAGAGGTAATGATAGAAAGTGGAACAGAGAGAAAGGGAGTAAGGAAGAGGAAGAGAGAGAGAGAGAGAGAGGAGAGAAAACATGAATCCACTTACACAGTTCACTGGTACATCTGTACAGCGATCCCTAAACAACATTCCAAGGTCTCTGTTGGAAAACAAAACAAGCAATCCCCTACAGGAGGACCTGCAGGTGGCTTAAATATCCTCAGATCATACAAACACACGCAGAACTACGCAGAGAGAGAGGTACAACCTAGTCAGCGCAATGGGAAGCAGTGTCACAGTGTCAACATGCATAATAAAGGGTGCTCCATGGTGATACAGTCATGCAGATGCAGCCTCGTCTCTGCAAGGAGAAGGAAGCCCGCAAGGCTCACGACCCAGGCCCCCAGCAGCCACCCAGAGGCCCAGATCCCAGCCACCCCCCCCCCCCCCCCAAAGAACAGACATGCATCCCCCAAAGGGCGGCAAAAGGCGGCCCCAGCCGGAGCCCCCCGCGGTCTGGGGGCCCAGGCCCCAGCGGGCCAAGACCGGCAGCTGCCGACCCCACCGGGCGCCGGGCGCCCCCCGGGCCGGTGACAGCGCCGGGCCCAGGGCCCAAGCGCCCAGGAGCAGCCACCCCCCACCCGACCCAGGCGGCCCAACCAAAACCCAGGAGGACCGGACCCCCCAGACAACACCCCCCCAGGGCAGGCCAGCCCCCACCCCAACGTCCCTGCCCCACACACCTGATACCAGGGCGCCACCACCGCTACCACCCGCTACCCCACCACCATGCCCCCCCCCCCCCCCCCCCCCCCCCCCCCCCCCCCCCCTCACACACACCCTCCCCACACACATACCCCAACACCCCCATGTACTCCCCCCCCCACATACATACACCCACCCACTCCGCACTCTGACCACACTTACTCCTCCCTCCACCCCCAACACTCTCCTCCCTCTACCGTCCACACCTACCCCCACCTCCTCATACCCTCTAACACACACATGCACTCCCCCCACATAACTGCACCAACCCCTCCCCTACCCCCCACACATACGCCCCCACCTCCCTATACCCCCAATACCCCATACAATCCCCCCTTACATGTCCAGCCCCGCCCATCCCTCTGACCTATCACACTCCCGCCCTTCCTTCATTCAGCCCCTCACGACCATCCCTACTAGACACTCACAGGCATACCCCTCCTTCCTCCATCCCCCTTTCCTCCAACCACTTACCCACATCTCCTCCCTCTTCCAGCCCAAGTTCCTCCCTCCCACATTTCCTCTTTCACACTCTCATTCATTATTCTCACACACCCACCTCGCTCTTGCCCATGCCCTCGTGCCTCCTGAGTGGTAGTCTGGGCCGGGGAAGGAGCCGCGAGCTCCAAGCCCCCAACATGTTCCACCCCACCCCACCCACCTCCCATCCCCCCACCCCCGGACGCAGCAGGCCAGGCATCCCCCGGGCCAGCAGATCCCCCGCAATGCAGCCAGCCTTAACCACTAGCGCGTGAAACAGCCACTACTCCCCCTCTCCCCAGTAGCGCCCGGGAGAATGGGGTATGAAAGGACCCCGTTTCCCTCCCTCCCCAAGTGCCAAGTCATGTCGGGAGTGGGGTCGCATAGGGGGTATGACCACCCAACCGGCCCCTCCCTCCTTTCACACACTATATGGCCCGCCTCTCAGAAGTGGTTGTGAGCTGTTGTTATTTTATGTGTTTAGGTGTCTAAGTGTGGTTAAAACTGGGGAGCAGGCTGTCTCTAGATGTGGCAAACAAAGGCACTTTGGTGCCCTCCTAGAATTGCAGTCCAATTCTATGTCATCCCATTATAATGCAGTTTAAAAAAAAACATGTTTGGGACATGGTGCAAGTGATGGTGTCAAGCAAGGTTTTAAAAAAAAAAAAAAAAAAAAAAAAAAAGTGTAAACGTTGACTTCCTGTCTACAGGCAACGCTATCCTGCTCTGTATGTGTCATAGCTCCACATTGCCCAGAAATATGTTGCATCAAGCTACCTACAATAACAGAATTACCCTCAGATTCATCATCAGTTCTCTAGGTCATTTCGCTGGTCCGGATTTCACTTCTGGTTTTTCAGCGTGACCTGAGACTCCATGACTGTATGATGAAGTACAGTCTGGGCAGTTTTACTGGACTTTCCATCAGTGCATGTGATGTCATCTTTCATGTGTGATGAGGAACTGTGCTACGGAAAGATAAAAGTGAAGCTGAGCAGGTTTCCAAGTGTTTTAATAGAGATTTAATGCCGGTAAATATCTCAGGAAGCCACCAGCCGATGATGATGATGATGATGATGGACACCTCAATCAATGGCCAGTGTCAGGAGAATCCAGGGATAGCCCCCACATTCACCGTAGAAACACCATTAAGGATCCAGAAAGAAGTGACGCCCAACATGGTAAATGACAGGAAGATGAATACTTCCCTGTAAACCCCCTTCATCTCCATGGAAACCAGCAGGACCTTCACTATTCATCTCAAACAAAAGCAGAGTTTTAGGAGAACTCATTAGCAGAGTTTCGTAGAGCTGGAATGAAAACTGATTTGTGGTTGGCTGCCAGAGTTTCTGTTCCACAGTGAGGTAGACGTCTGTAACCAGCAGAGTTTCTGCTTTCATACGACACCTGGTTTCTGTGGTTAGCTTGAAGTGGGGAAATGATCAGAAGCTCTAAAGTGGACGGTGATGTTCTTGTGCTTTTCTTACATTCGTGTATAATTGTTGGGGTTTGAACTGTGTTTGGTTTGGATCCTGATGCTTGGTAGAGATCGAGTTTCCCCCGTCATGTTGCTATGCTACATGTTAGCATTGATGCCTCCTGGCTTCTGCAGACATCTTCTGTATTGCACAGACCTCATGCTGCCCTCTGTTCAGGGAGCTCTGATCAAGAAGAGGCTGAATCTAAAGTTGCAGGAATGCAGCTGCTCTGGACATTTACTGATGATGTATTTTATTGAAGCCCCACAACCTACATTGCTCAGATCAGACGTGCCCTGCAGATGAAGTTGAGGTTACAGCGTTGGTATGAAGCTGCCTCATTTCCTGTTTCTCAGAGATGTGACCCATCAAAGTCGACTTTCTCACGGTGGGTTTGATTCTGTGGTCGTACACAAAGACAGACTTTATGATAACGAGCCTCCGTAAAATGATCAGGAAGGTTCTCATGAAGAAAATGCAGCAGAACTGGATGCAGTTATTTAAAGATCATCAACAATCGGTAATGGAACAGAGATGTTCGATTTTCTGAAAGCATGGAAAAGCAATAAATAAATAAAAATAAATCTTACCCCAGTTAACAAAAAGAAGTAAGTGGATTTTCTTTTGTCTGTATGGTTCAGTAGTGGTTTTCATAATTTCCTGGGTTGCCAGGATGTGGCAGACTATCAGTTACAGACTCATTTAGTCAGATAGGACTTGCTAAGCGTTGAAGGTCATCCACTAAATTGTGAGTAACTATTTCAACCATTTAAAAAGCAGCACGTCATGCAATAAATATTTAACAATACTTTTATTAATGACAATTTAGTGCAAAACTTTCAGGGTTTTGTTTTACTGCAAAAAAGTTAATTTTACTAAGTGTACCACCAAGAGATTATAATGTGTGTACTCATGTTGTAAATGTATTTGGGTGTTTATTTGATCTAGAGCACTTTTGAGTTTTATTATTTATTTATTTAAATCAATAATTCATTATTGAGTTACAATAAATTAAGATTTCATTTAAAAAATGTCTCTTGTAGTCAGATACCCCTTAGAAATGTCACCGTTAGTGTGATGGTAACGACATTTTATAGTTTTTAGCTAACTGTGCTAAACTGGCAAGGTTAGCATAAATAATATTTTAGTTATGGTGCTATGCAATGCTTATATAAAAATAAAGTTTATAAAGTAAGTTTGCATCAAGGCAAGTTTATTTGTATAGCAAAATTCATGTACAGGACAATTCAGAGTGCTTTATAATAAACATTAATAACATTACAGCGGGGTGAAAAACAAAAGAAAGCATTAAAAGAGCAAATGAATGAAAGCATAATTTAAAATGAAAAAAAAAAGGTCTTAAAGGAGAGCTGTGCAGATTTGAACTCCTGAATAAAATCTAATGGGCTATATGCACGGCTCCACTACTTCCTGAACTTCAGACAGCACCTTTGCTTCCTGTCTGTCGTGACTGGACAAAATGATTACTCCAGGTGTGTCTGAGCTCAGTAACTGGCCAGACACACCTGGAGTAATCAGTTTGTCCAGTCATGAAAGACAGGAAGCAAAGGTGCTGTCTGTAGTTCAGGAAGTTGTGAGCCGTGCATATAGCCCATTGCTGAGAGCAAAAGGGAGTGTTTCAGCTGATCCGACTCATATCAAATGGATACAACAGCGTAAGGTGTTCAGACAATGACTCGTTAGATTGGGTCTGGTGTGTTTGAGCAGGGACACACTGAAAAGCTGCTGGGTTGTGGCCCTTGTAGGAACAGCTGGGGGAACCCTGGCTAGAGCTTAGCCTATACAAAAATAAGTCCCATTTACTGTAAAAGGCAAGCTGTCAACATAGTAAGCTCTGCTTGGTCATGTTTCATTATTTATAGCACTTCATGCATTATGCATTGAAATGGCTCTAGATATACAAAGTGGGCCTGATTGAACAAGTAGGTGATTATTTGTATATTAAGAAGCTTAAACCACTTCTTTGTGCTTGGAGATGCAGAGAGTTCTGCATGAGATGCAGAAGACAAGGCAGGGTGCGAGTCTGAGGATATGAGAGAAGATGAGGTCATGGAGGCAACTTTAAGTCAACCTCCTCTCCTGTTCAAAAATAGTTTTAAATCAAAGTTTTGTTGAGTGTCATGGATCAAAATGTTACTTCACAAACCAGATGTAACCTTATTTCAGGCAATTGAAGAGCTCATCATTGCTATAATCTGATCTGATTGTAGCTTAAGACACTACTGTATTTCTGCCTGTTTATTTTTGAATACTTTGAAATTCAATTTTTGTGTTGCTCACATGCTTCATACGATGGCATGGATAGGAGCCCCCTGACATTAAGGAAGGCTCTGTCTGCTGCTTGCGAGACAGAGGTGATGTCACCTTTTACGAGACACCCACCACACCTATGAGAGCTGACCCTTCCCTTTACCCGAACCACAACCCACCTACTTTGCGACACGCCTCTAGGTTGTAAGCTGCATGTAGATACAACTGGACATTAAGGCCCAATTCTAATTCTCATCCCCACCCCTAGCCCTTCCCCTTGGCCCTAGGGATTGAATTATTCCCCTAAGAAATGGGACAACCCTTCAAAATACTCATGCATCACCAATAGTCGTCCATTGCGCTGTAAACTGATATCACGGCTGTTTCCAGAAGAGTTCGCAGTGCCGTCTGCAGCAGCAATAATCTCCCATTATTGGCGACTGCCATTCCTGGGCGATTGGTTAATTTTTTCGGCTTTGGGCCAAAAAACATAAAAATGAAAGGAAAAGAACACGCTTTCGGCTCAAGCTTAGGGATTTTTACATTTTATTTCCACAAAAAATACTCACATTTGTGTGTTTCTTGGGTGGCCGCTGGCGATGTCCTTGACATTTTGCCTGTATTTTGCATGAAATTGTGGGTAATATAATTTGTTTTCTAATGTACCCCTGGAAAAGTTATGTTCCAAGGGCCAGAAAGGCCTACCACTTCCCCCTCCCCCTAAGTTTGAACCAGAATCAGGACACCACCCCTTCACATGGACACACAAAACAAATAGTTAGGGCCAAGGACTAGGGGTATGAGGGGGAATTGTAATTCACCCTATGAGTGTACAGGGCCCAGAATTTGGTGCCATGTCCCAGATCTTAAGTGTGGGGGGGCGAAGAGTGTTGGTTTGCGTGTGCACAAGCATTTAATTATCAGGAATGGGCTCCAACCAAAGCAGTAAACGGCTACCTTGTGATTCTGCCTCGTAAGAGTCCTTCAATATTTAGGAACCTGTAGTATTAGCGAGATGAAATATGTCTTTGTTCTTTGGTTTATTTTCTCGGGTGTGTCTTCCACCCAACACAAGTGATAATGTGGTGAGGACTCCACAGAGAACAAAGCCTGTAAGACAGGTTTTCTCAACAGAAGGTAAAACCAACATTCATTCCCCCCTCCTTCTCAACAGCTCTGTGGAAGTTTTCCAGCACACCACCCTGGCATTAAATCGAGTTAGGCAGACACAAAATCTTGGGACTTCAACTTTTAGGTGACATTCAGTGTTGTATAAAGTACCCAAAAGCCATCCTTGAGTAAAAGTAAAAGTACCTTACTGGAAAATGACTAAAGTAGAAGTGAAAGTTGCCGGCTAGAATATTACTTGAGTAAAAGTAAAAAAGTAGCTAGTATTTACTGTACTTAAGTATCAAAAGTAAAAAGTGCTGTTATTAAAACGCAATCAGAACTTTGAGTTTAACATTTTATTTATTCCTGTTTAATTTAGTTTTAAAGTTTAAAATTGCAAAGTGTAAAGGAGCTTCAGTACCTCCTTACATAAACCCAACCATGTAGAAAAATACTGTACACACAAACACATCCTTACAGACCTGCATGCATACCTACCAACATTCATATCCACGTGCATTCAATATAAAATCATTCCTAATTTACTCTTGGAGGTGATGCAAACAAACAAAAAACTTGATTGGTTGAACTTTAACATGACTGCAGTGCGACAGCACTTGAACTGTCCATCCAGTCATGACTGAACCCTAAGAAAACTTTTGTGTTCAACCTCAAAAGAAGTTGTTTCTGAAAATGGCGAGAACACAATCACACTCTTCTTGGGCTGAAGACCAGACCAGCGATGCTAAACAGCCGTCCACCTGCTGCTGAGGCAGGTAAAGGTGTGTTTAGCTTCCGAGATGGCTGCACAGGGCTGCTAGTGGCTACTAGTCCCACTACAACAAAACAAAGATTGTCCATTGGCTGTTAGGTTCCTTCTTATTTTGTAACGAGTAACTAAGATGCTCAGGTAAATGTAATGGAGTAAAAGTATTGATTTTTTTGGAAAATGTAGTGAAGTAAAAGTAAAAGTAATCAGAAATAGAAGTAGTAAAGTAAAGTACAAATATAAAAAAATACTACTTAAGTAAAGTAACGAAGTATTTTTACTTAGTTACTATACAACACTGGTGACATTAGTGGAAAAAGTCAAATGTTCATGCTCCCTCATATTAAAGGAACACCGTATAACCTTTGATCCAAACACTGGCCTAATATAAGTAATCATAGATGATTTCTGGGGTCTATATACAGCAGTTGACTCATGACGGTGCTTCGAGGGGGCCGCGCTCTGTAAAAAACAGATATTGTATCTTTGCAGAAGCGGATCCGTCTCTCATTGGATCATGTGACCTGGAGTGCTTTGCTTTATGGCTCCATAACTTCACCATCAGCTTATCAACGTGGTTTGCAAACACAATTCCAAAATACAGATAGAGACTGTTTCATTTTACAACTGTTGGAAGTTTCAGGTTTAGTGCCCCTAGTGGCCAAAAGCCACCTAGTGTCCCTTTAATTAATGAAAGTGGGGTATTTAAATGGAATCGTGCGACGGTACCTCCTTCATCTCAAAAAAGTTATTTGATACAAAATCTGTGGTGGGTAAACGACAACGAAAAATGTTCATGTCTCAACAACTTGTGTTGTGTTCAACGTCGTCCTGATTTTACGACTAAAATAAGACCAGTATGGCAAAGAGGACAGTTCAGATACGAGTTGTCCGTGGACATGTAGAGCTGCTCTCACAGTCATATTTCAGACACGTTACCTTGTTGAACAAAAAATACTTGAAACAAACTGAACTTTAAAGATCAAACTAATTCCACCTGTAAAGTTTATAATTAAACATTCTGACATCACAGAATAGAAGTTTATCCTTTAGTTTTTGCGACTCTTCAAAACTCATTTTCCCTATTTCTCTTTAATATGCCTACTTATCAGGATTTTTACCTGTGACACACCTTCATCTGGCTGTTTGTGAAAATGTGACTTGTGGAAAGCTGCCAAACATCAGGGTTTCACTTCCAACAGGGTTATTGCGGTTTTTTGGCAATGATGTCCTGTGGTTTTTTGTTTTTTTTTGGATCACAAGACTGAGTCTTCCAGATCATCTGATGATGAGCTGTTAGTGAATGATTAATATAAAGTCCTAAAGCACGCAAAAAGAGTATGAATGTCATGCAGTTTGCTGACATGCTTCTCAGGTGAGGAAAAACCTCCAACCAAAGTGAAAGCGTTTACTTCTTTGCTTCAGGCAACTGCAGCTGGATGTCTGACTTTTAAGCTCCAGAAAGGGTAAGAAACTATCATTTTATTGACTGTTTAATCTATTTTACCTTAAGATTTCACACCTTTATCATTTATAACTTAATAGTGTACCAGAGTTTTTCAGTTATTTCTCTATATTAAGCACATTAGTTTTATGTTAAATTAAAAATTTACTCAAGAAATCATGGAATATGTGCAGAGCCTGTAGATTTGATCACAAATTCTTGATTGAATTGAATGATTTTCTTTTTGTTTTAATGAATTCTGTATCATCTGAATAAAACTTGATAAATTGTAAATATTTTTTTAAAAAATAGAATAATTATGTTTTTTCGTGTTTGATCTTATTTTCCTTCCATTACCAAACAGGAATAAGACAAATTTGAAAATATGGGAATGGATGAGGTGAAATGGACATCATGTAAGTATTTTCCTGCATATATCTGTGTGTGTTATCTTGATCTGGACTGCAGTTATATGCAGGCGGGTCGTCATATCTGCATGAATGAAGCAGATGAGGATGTTAAACTGAAAGTAAAAAGTTCCTGAATTTATGTCCTGTCTGCTGTAAACACCATTGATGATAATTCCAGTTCTGCTTTTTTACCCTGCGGTTTACACCAGCATAAATAATTGCATCAGAGTTGACTTTGTCTGGACTTTCCAGGAATACGTGACAGAATTTGAGAAAATGCTCCTTCCCCAACTGGATGAAAGTTTTAAACTCAATCACTGAGTCATAGCAGCATCATCTGAATGTCTGTAAATATGATGCATTTCAGGTCAAATACGTCAAACCTGCATTTTTACCTGGATCCAGAGTTTTAAAAGCATCTTCAGTTTCAGTAATTACAGATAGTTGGGTAAAGGTCATAGTTATCTGTTGGGGTAACGGTTGTTTTTCTTTCATTGTGTGCCCAGATACCATCATTGCACTGCTGGTTATTTTGCATGGCAGTCATTCAGATGCCATCAGCGTGAAGGAGCATTTAGCTGATTGCCTGCAGGACAAAGATTATGATAAACTGCTGCATACCGTGCAGAACGGGCTTCCGCAGATTAACACATCTCATCATGTTGCTGTTGTTGGAGCTGGCATGGCGGGACTGACGGCAGCCAAGTTGCTGCAGGATGCAGGACACAAGGTATCTGATGTCTCTTATATTACATATGATATACATGAAGTTAGGAACATTTGGTTATACACAGTACAGGGCAGCCCCGGACCTTTGTGAGCCAGGTTTGCTTGATCATTAGCGATGATTAGTGGCGTGAGTCGACTATAGTTTCATTTCGTATCAACAAAAAAATAAGGATATTAAGAGTCATATTTGCGCAGAACCTTTAAAACCAGGTAAAAAAAAAAAATCAACCACCCAAAGACACCAAACACCACCGTCTTTATTACTGTACTCATGTGAATATATGTACTGATAGAAGTATTTTAGTTTCAGTATTAATACCCCTATAATTACTATAATACCACCACCACAGTAAAGCATGGTGGTGACAGAATCATGCTGGGGGTGCTTTTCAGGGACTGGAAAACTGCTCACAACTGAGGAAATGACTGATGGTGCTAAATACAAGCGAAGAGCTGGCATATTTGACCAAATATGGTTTACTTTTCTGGATCCAAGTACCGCAACACTGATGGGAGCAGTATGTATCTCACAGGGAATAAATGTTTAAACAGGAACGACTGCATTTAAGATAGATTTAATCTAAAGAGAGCAGCTGATGCTGAACAGTTAGTAGCTATTACTAACTCAAGTTGTTGTCTCTCGCTGGGCTTAACAGTACTGTATATCATGGGGGTGGCCAAGTTCGGTCCCTGAGTGCCACAATCCTCAAACTTTTAAATCTATCGCTTCTCCAACACCCCTGAATCAAATGAATGTCTCGGTATCAGGCCTCTGCAGAGCTCAATAACAAGCACATGAGATAATTCATGAGGTAATCTCTGGCATTTCAGAACAATAGAAGCTAAACTAAATGATTGTCTTGGGCCGTGTCTGAACATAAACCCTACTCCCTAACCCCTCATTCATTATTGGGCTGCACAACATAGCGCACTATATCGTGCCCTCAGTCTGCTGTCCATTTGACACGAAGTTAACTCCTTTTTCCTTGCCGCATATCACGTGATTACCAGCCGCTGCAACCATGGCGCATAAAAAGATGTCATTCCATATCAAATTCATAATTTTATGCAAAAACATTCTATTCACTTACATCAATTTTTAAATTCCTTTTTTGTTGATTGTCCTTTCTTTTTCCACCTCTCAATGTCTCCCACCTCGCACCATTCAGCCCTCCTGACAACAATGCACTGTGGTCTGTATTGACACATCTGGGGACCATCAGAGCTCACTACTTTTCAAGCTGCATTGTGGGTCATTTTGAGTCCACTACTTTTTTCTTTCTTGACATTCGGACACCCCTACAATATGGGGTGATCCTATAGGGCCTTACATAGGAAATACGGCAGAAGTGTCCATGTCTGGTCCTCGAGAGCTACTATACTGCAATTTCTAGAAAATACCGTCCCCAACACGCCTGAATCAGATGGCTAATTCCCACATGCAGGTGTCATTCAGCTCTGCAGAGGCTGGTAACGAGCAATTCATTTGATTCAGGTGTGTTGGAGAAGGGATGCAACCAAAATGTGCAGGATAGTAGCTCTTGGACTTGGGCACCCCTTGAATAGGGTACACATTCGGACACAGCCATGGTGAAAGTACAACACAGCACAATAAAGAACACGTATAAAACACTACAGCAAACCTTTAAAAAGACCAACAGTACGCAGTACACCAAAGTACAAACAAAACCTGCACATATCACATGACAGCAGATGAGGCATGAATCACAAGACACAAAGAGTTAATGGGTACAGTTTTGTTCTAAATGTTTCTCATCTGGTATTAATCCAGTTTCTGTTTCCAACATGTCCAGAGTTAATATTCCTTAATAGGCAGCAGATGGTCTAAATGTTGATTTAGGATGCAGTATTTTACAGCTATCATTCAGCCTGTGGTACCATCGTCCCTCTGCAGCCAGGAAAAGGTCTGGGGCTCACAGCTTTTGTGTAAATAGAAACAAATTTGAGGACCCGTAGATTACAAAAGCTCTCAGAACTGCATAGATTTACATATATAATAAATGACATAATGGAGATGAAATAAGAGGGGAAGCTTTTTTTTTAAATAAATCATGATTATTTATGCTTATGTATCTGATTAAGGTTACCATTTTAGAGGCTAATGATCGAGTTGGTGGACGAGTGGAAACCTACAGGAATAAAAAGGAGGGCTGGTATGCTGAACTGGGAGCAATGAGGATCCCAAGTTTTCACCTGTAAGTGGAGGATTTGCATACAAACATAAATGTTTCATTTTTCCTTAACCTGACTGGGTCTGAGGAATCCTTAGAAATCTCCAAATCGCAACATGGAAATTGTACAAACTGCCATTTCAGATTTTTACTGTACTGATTTGCAACCAACTGGCTCGAGTTGACACTGAAGGAGCAATGGAAATTGAATCTAATCAAATATTTTATTGCTTTGGTGTGGGATATGTGAAGCTTCTAAGACATTAGCTATACATACAGATGTAACAATGTTCGTGAATCAGTTCAAATCGGTTAAAAATGGTTGAAATTTAAATCGATTAACTTGCATGTCCAGGAAGTGACACCTCCACAGGGCTTTTGAGCCCTTTTGCTACCTTCTTCCTCATCCTGCTTTGTTCAGTTTGAGGAATGTAACGCAAGAAGATGCTATTTCTACACACGATTAAGATAGCAACTCCGAAGCTAATGTTAATTATGAAAAATCCTGATATTGGCATGTTTGTCAGATGTAAATATTTACTTTTTAGACTCGTCAAAGTTGATAAAATCATTATTATAAATTACGGGGAAAAATTAAACTTTTTTTCTGCACACCTCCAGACATTATGTGGATATATTATTGAAAAAAAACTGTTTTGATGAAAAAGTTACAGCAATCACCTTTGAGCTTGGAACCAGGCAAAAGCCCAAAACACTTCAATACTAACCGGAATTTAACCAGAAGGAAAACTAAACAATCTGCCAACCTAATAGTGAAAAACAAGAAAGTGTTTTGATATAAAAGTGTATAAGGAGGTATTAGAACAAGTGGAAGAAATTTAATCTACTCTGGTAAATATAGAGGACGGAGTCAGGGGCCCCATCATAGACATCCCACCACGAAGGTTCCCAGGTTCCTGCATGGAAACATCTTCGGCGTGTGAGAGGATTCGTTATTTAATTACTCTCAGCTCATCAACTTGAGCTGGTTCTGTTTTTTGTTCACAGCATTGTCCTTTGGTTTGCTGATAAGCTTGGTGTGAAGCTGAACACATTCAACATGAATGATCCCAACACCTTTTACCTTGTTAACGGAGTGAGGAAAAAGACGTATGCAGTGCAAGCAAATCCCGACATCCTCAACTACAATGTGCGGACAAGTGAAAAGGGGAAGTCAGCTGATGATCTGCTACAAGAGGCTTTGCAGAAGGTACGTGAAAAAAAGGAAACCAAGCTCACACATAAAACAGTTTATCATCAGCATAAAATCCCTTCATGTTGTTTTAGGCCTTTTCCCAAACTTAGTCTGTTTGACAAGTTAGTACTGAGAATAAATACAAAAAAGAAATAAATACTTAACAGTGAAAATCTGTATAGTTGATATATAATGGTTTTGTTTGAATGGTTTCATTTCATAGGTGAAAGATGAGGTGGAAGCTCATGGCTGCTGGGCTGCACTGAGAAAATATGACCATTATTCTGTAAAGGTAAACCACAGCATAAAAATGATCTGCTATTACTTACATGGTATCCCTTTAAATACCTTTAAACTAAAGTAATATATGAATGAGTTTTAATATGTGTAATAACTAACTAATCGGGAGAACTTTACAAATAAAGATTTTTTTGTCAAGTTCTCTGAAGCTATTCCCCGACTGTAACACACAAGGAGACAATCTGAGTACACACTCAAAAATATAGGTACCAGTTTGTACTGAAAAGGGTACAAAGCTTGTCGTTGGGGGGTTCCTTTTTGAAAGACATTTCTGTACCCTTTGGTCCTGGTCCATTTTTGTACCTTATCAAGCTGTATGAGTTAATAAAGTACAATTAAACCAATTGAAAATGATGAATAAAGGTCAATAAAATAGAGATTATGACAACAATCAAAGATGCTAATAATAAATGAATAATTGTTTTAGAAATATTAGGGTAAACACACATACATACAGTATAATTACTACTATGATTATTATAAAAGAATCATAATATAATAACTATAATTATACTACTGTTTAGAAGTACTGCTAATTATAGTTATTGTACAAGCTGCGCACATTTTTCAATGCTGCAGGTACCCTTAGGGTTGAAACAGTACAAATTTGTACTTCATATTACTTTGGACCCTTTTTCATAGTATATAGGTACTTCTTGCCTCATAAAGACCAATGTTGTACTTTTGAGAGAACATTTGTAAAAAATGTACCTACAGGTACAGAAATGTTCCTGTCCTGTACCTCTATTTTTGAGTGTGTATAGCGTCACTACAGATCCTCCTAAATGCATTTTTTTTAAGAATTTACTGTACCTGACTGAAGATAACCAGTCAAGGTGAGGAGCAGTCCTTTCAGTTTTTGTCAATTACCAGCACTTAAACAGTTGCTATGGTTACTGGCTTCAGTAGAAAAGGGCTTTGGAGGCAGCTGAAGCACAGCAGAGAGGGAGGGGGACCTGTAAAATGTATTTGTTTAAATCTTCAAGTGAATTCCATGTTTTTCCACAAAGTTTTTGCAAATTCTGATGAAATAAGTAACTGGGACGTTTACCATTGCATTTTTAGAAATGAATTTTCATTGTTTTACATTGTGCACTATTGAAAGGGTAAGAACTGAGTGATGTGGCTGATTACCACTGCAATTTTTACTTGTTATTCATTATATTTATCTCACTGTTTAATAACAAAGATAACTGTGCTTATTTAACAGGAGTACCTGAAAGAGGTGGGAGGTCTGAGTCACGAAGCCATCAGGATGATCGGAGAACTGCTGAATGAACAGAGTATGATGTACACGGCGCTGAGCGAGATGATTTATGACCAAAGCGACATCAACGACAACACCACGTAAGGCCCGACTGCTGCTGAAGATCAGCACTATACCTTTATTAAAGAAAGCTGAAGACTAGAAAAATACTAACCTGTAGTAGAAGAGAGAGGATCCTTTATTTCCCGAGGAAACCATGATGGGTGATTTCAACCCTGTATCATGGGTTTTTCCACAATGACACAAATTAGTTTTATCTTAATGAGTGGTTATATGTTATTTATAAGGAACTAAAATAAATTTCTATGGAAGAGGATAAGGTCATTGAAGAAAAAAAAATCTGAGAGAACATTATTTATTTATTCTTTTTATTTTGGGGGGCGGGTAGGGCCAAATTTTTATTATATACTTCATTAATGCCAATTAGAATGCCAATTAAGAAATTCATTCTCTGCATTTAACCCATCTCAGATTGAACCTGAGAGAAGTGGGCAGCCAAAATGGTGGATTTTTCCACTGAATCCAAATATTTTAGGTACTTTCAGTCAACATTTTAATTTAATCCTTAACCAGTTCAAAGTTGAACTGAAATTAAGAGTGATATCTGAAATTATACAAAGGGAAATACTGCCTGGATTACTCAACATACCATTTGTTTTTCAGGCTTTTTGGATAAAGGTAAAAAACTAATGGTAAATTTGAATATTTTGGTGTTTGTATATGAAAATCAAATATATATCTAGCAGCTTTAACATTCATGTTGAATTTCAGCTCCTTTGCTGGAAGCCGTGTTTATCAGAGCAGGCTGTAGATCAGATGAGCTATAGCTTTAGCTTGTCCAGGCTTGTGTGGTCTGTGCTGTATACATGCTGGACTCCAGTCAGACGGGTGTGTACGTGCTGAGCTCCACATGATCACCTGAATGTTCAAAACATATCATCTATGATATATATCTACACTGCCTGGCCAAAAAAAAAAGTCGCCACCTGGATTTAACTAAGCAAATAGGTACGAGCCTCCTATTGGATAATTACTGCATGGGCGATTATCTTTCAGCTGGCAACAAGTTATTTAACCCCAACTGGTGCAATGAGTTGCTTCTCATTTCCTAAACAACCATGTGGAAAGACACATCTGTGGTGGTGGAAAAGATGTTAGTCTGTCTGAGAAGGGTCAAATCATTGGCATCAAGCAGAGAAAACATCTAAGGAGATGCAGAAACGACTAAAACTGGGTTCAGAACAGTCCAACGCATTATGAAAAACTGGAAGGATAGTGGACCATCATCTTCCAGGAAGAAATGTGGCCGGAAAGGCAGATGAAGTGATGCAGCATCATGCCTAGTGCTACTGTATGAGCCTGTGGGGGCAGTGTGATGATCTGGGGTTGCTGCAGTTGCTCAGGTCCAGGTTCAGCAACAGTATGAGCTCAGATAATGAGGTCAGCTGATACCTGAATATACTGAATGAGCAGGTTATTCCATCAATGGATGTTTCTTTCCTGATGGCACGGCCATATTCCAAGATGACCGTGCCAGAATTTATCGGGCTCAGATTGTGAAAGATGGTTCAGGGATCATCAGACATCATTTTCACACATGGATTGGCCCCCACAGAGTCCAGACCTGAACCCCATTGAGAATCTTTGGGATGTGCTGTGGTCAGACTCTACAATCATCATCAAGATCTTGGTGAAAAATTGATGCAACAGGATGCAAATAAATCTGGTGACATTGCAGAAGCTTCTGGAAACACAGCGAATGCTGCCGCGATCAAAGCTAAAGGCGGTCCAACGAAATGTTAAATGTTTGACCTTTTTTTAGTTGGCGACTTTTTTTTATGGCCGGGCAGTGTATCTTTGTATAAAATGTGATTTCTTTTCCCCTTTTAAGGTACTATGAGGTGGCTGGTGGGTCGGACCTTCTCCCCAAAGCTTTCCTTTCTGTCCTCGAAGTCCCTCTTCTCCTGAACTCTAAGGTTGAGCGTATTAGCCAATCAGATGAAGGCGTCATTGTCTCGTATCGGAGAGATAAAGAGTCCTCACTTACCCAGCTTCATGCTGATGTCGTCCTGGTAACGACCACAACCAAAGCCGCCCTTTTCATGGACTTTGATCCACCTCTCTCCATCCCAAAGATGGAGGCCCTGAGGTCTGTCCACTACGACAGCTCCACCAAAATCCTTCTCACCTTCAGAGAGAAATTCTGGGAGAGAGATGGAATCAGAGGGGGAAAGAGCATCACAGACGGGCCTTCTCGTTTTATCTACTACCCCAGCCACAGTTTCCCTGCAAATGAGACCATCGGAGTCCTCCTGGCGTCCTACACCTGGTCTGATGACTCCCTCCTCTTCCTCGGAGCCAGTGATGAAGACCTTAAAGAGCTGGTTCTCAAAGATTTGGTGCGGATCCACGGCGAACACGTCAGGTCTCTCTGCACTGGGGTCTTGGTGAAGAAGTGGAGTCTGGATCCGTACAGTCTGGGCGCCTTCGCTCTGTTCACGCCCTACCAACACTTGGAGTACGCCAAGGAGCTGTTCAGGCCTGAAGGAAGGGTTCACTTTGCCGGGGAACACACAGCTTTTCCTCACGCTTGGATTGAAACCTCGATGAAATCTGCAATCAGAGCGGCGACCAACATTAGCATGGCAGCTCTGCACGGTTCAGAGGAAAGCCGAGAGCGAGACGAGCTTTGATGTCTGATTCTGTGGTTTTAATCAAAAACTGTAATGAGATGAAAATATGTATTTTTAATTTCTGAGAAGAACTTGTATTAAGATGCATTTTTTTTGTGAATATTTGTCAATAAAATCATGTTTGATATTAAAATGTGTTCCATAATTACTTTTTTGTCATAACAAGTAACATTAACTTTCCTGCAGTCACAGTGGCTTGTAAAAATAGTCCCATTATGCATTTCTGTTACGCACTACAGCTTTAAAAAATTGTGATTAATGGTATAATAGAGAATATGAAGAAATTAATCAATTAAAAGAAAATTGTAAAATCTTTAAAAAACAAAGGAAAAGAAAAGTGTTGCATGGATAGATACACTTATGAAACCAGTAATGGAATCAACTTATTAGTTTATTAAGCTTCTCCTGTGTGTTGTCTAATTGTCAAATAATCTCTGTAAACATAAACCTGTTTTGGCCTCAGAGTCTGAAGCACCAGTCATCAAAAGGGCCAATCAAACATGAATACCAAGGAACTTTCCAAACAGGTCAAAGTCAAAGCTGTGAACGCGTATAAAGCAAAGATGGGTTATAAACTATGAAAATACCTCAGAGCATCATTAAATCATAAAATATAAAAATACATTACGTGCCAAGACAGACCTGTCCACCAAAACTCACAGACTGACAAACAGGGGCAATCAGGGAAGCAGCCAGAAGGCCAAAGGTGACCTGAAGGAACAGGAATTTTGGGGGGATTTCTGCATCTATCCATGAGGCCATTATAAGCTGGACACTTCACAGACCTGAGCTTTATGCAAGAGGAAAAAACACCTTTGACTAGACATGTCCATTGGATTAGAATAGAGACTGGTCTTTACGGGGTTAATTACAATGATGCCAGACACTTTTTAATTTCTGACAGCTTTAAAGACACACAACATAACTTTTAAACCTTAAAAATCTGCGTGTCTGACTTGTTTTGATAACACCAATATTCATTATGCGCATTTCCGAGTCGTCGCTGCCCAGAGGGGCCTGAGGATGAAAAAAAACAGTAGGGAGGATCCCAATCGGGGAGGAACTGGGGACTTTGCAGCCGACAATTAGTAGTGAACCACTTAAGAGCAAAGGGAAGAGAACCAGGTAGAAACTATAGAGGGTATTATAAGGGATTATAAAAAAAAGGGAAAAAAAAACGAGAAAAAAGAAAAAAAGGAAAAGGAAGAAAAGAAGAAGGAAGAGGAGAGAACTGTCTGTTACTGGCTGGAGTGAATCGCAGTATGATACAAGATGGCAGCTAGTTTAGTCGCTGATAGGGGGGTCACTGAGAAAACTGCTGAAAGTTCTGTTGGTGTCTCTAATTGATGAGGGGAGAACTGTCCTAAATGGAGAAAAGGTTTTTACTGGTTTCTTGTGAAGAAACACCAGCGATTGGCCTGGACTTGTGCAGTCGCCGTGTTAAAACTGGGCATCTTCGCAGCAACACCGGCTCTGCAGCCTCCTGCTGGCGTCTGACGGCCGCAAAGATGTGGAATGTAATCTTTTGGCACGAGTAGGAGGCGGAACCAAGCGGCAACCTCCGGTGGCCAGCAATGACCCCACCCGGAAAAGGCTATTTTTTGTAGTTCTCCCTTCATCCACTAGGGGCTGCAAGACAGAGCAAATCCCCACAGACTCCCATGTTAAAAACGCCAACTTCACAGCAGAAATAAACACGTTTACAGTCTGGTTCAAATAATCATTTTAGGTTTAACAGGTCAACTTTACCTTCATGTCAACTGTGAGGGGGGTGAATTTTTTTCATAACTCATTCGTTTAGAGATGTCCAAAATCCCCTCAGTAAAAACTTTTGACTTAAATATGCAAACAAAATTCAAGAGAAACTATAAACCTGGCTTAATCCTGTGTTTACTTTTTTTTTTTCTTAAAAATGTATGCAAATTAGCACATTTTTGGCTATATAACGCCCAATTAGCATATTTAAACATAAAATTTCAGAAAACTTGCAATACAAAAATGATAGCCCTAATGTGAGGAATAAACCAGGAAAGTTTCATGGTGATACCAGATAGTAAAATTTTTACCCTATTTGCCTGTAGTTTAAGTGTAATTTGTCTTCAAATTTGGGGTTACATGGTTGCACAAAGTTTCAGGACCAAAAATGAGGCACAAAATTGGGGGATGGAAGGAAATGGAGTTTAACTCAGCCTCTGAAACTGGTTGCTCTGAACAAAGCTCGTACTTTATGGTTCAGACAAGTCCTTTATAAATATGTTTGGGTCAAACTGTTACATAGCTTCAGTTAAAACCAGTTGCATCAGCTGGTCAAAGAAATTTCTACATTTTTAAACATATGTGGCCTTTGAAATAATCATTTTAAACTGCAGCAAGTGTAAACAGTCTCTTTGTTTCCTGCCGTACAACTATGGTGTGTTATCTCACTTTCATAACGAATGATAACTGTCTCACCCACTTCTTTTGCATGTAATATGAAATATACGTTGTGTCATTCATGAAACTGTACGTATGACAAAAGTTTTCATTGTTTCATGAAGTTCTCTGTGGTGCAAATGAAAAGAACTGAGCTGGTTTTCAAAGCTGTGAAGTAAAATTCCAAACACTGAAACTAAACTGAATATTTGTGGGCAGTTTTAACTTACCGTCACAGGTATTTTTATAATCATGAGGTAGCTTGAAAAATTTGGCAGCACATTAAAGTAAAAGCCCTCGGGTAAATCATCTTGTGGAAAATCCACAGTAGCAAAGCAGAAAGTGAAAATATTCTTATACTTCCTTAAAACAAACCCACTGGGCATCATTCCTGATGCATGCTGCCAGTATGTGACGGCGTATGCAGGAAATGAAACACTTTGGCAGAACGACCATTAACTTGTTATCAGATCACAAGACATGCAGATATTCCAGGCCCCCCCGACTGCATGACTTCATGAAAAGCGAAACCAAAACTCAATCCATTTTTGTTTTGCTTTTTTCAATAAAAAGGGGAGTCACACCCTGGTTAAGCCAGTCAGATGGGAGGAAAAATTCCAGTTACACTAAACAGAGAACACAAAAGCCTCCAAGCCCACATCGGGTCTCTGTTGTGACCCAATCTGCCACCAAGACAGCACTGAAGGTAGGAATCTGCTAGCTCGTCAAAATAGAAAATAAATTAAAAAATGGTTTGATTTCAGTAATATTTACAATTCCTGCCCGAGATTGGTTGTAATTTTAGGACAGAATAAGAGAGATTTTTTCATTATGTTTAATCAACACTGATCTAGGGGCATAACTTAAGTTTGATTTAAGGCAAGACACTACAGGCAAATAGGGTAAAAAATCTAACTAGCTGGTATCACCATGAAACTTTCCTGGTTTATTCCTCACATTAGGGCTATCATTTTTTGTATTGCAAGATTATGAAATGTTATATTTAAATATGCAAATTAGGTGTTATATAGCCAAAAATGCGCTAATTTGCATACATTTTGGAAAGAAATGTAAACACAAGATTAAGTCAAGTTCAAAGTTTCTTTTGTATTTTGTTCACATATTAAAGTCAAAAGTTTTTACAAAGGGAATTTTGAATATCTCTATCATTTCACAATTTAGAATATACTGTCAACAACCAAAAAAAAAAAATTTGGGGCATATTTTTGGGGTGAAATGTTCTATAAATTAGGCTGTGAATGAGAAATCAAAGAATCCTTCGTTAAAAACTTTAAGAATACAGTCAGGAGCAAAACCTGAAAGTTTGATTTCTGTAAGTTGAGATTAGAGTAAGAGGAAAAACTCATTTTGAGAAAATGGCAACTTATGATGCATTTTGATGGGATTTGGGTGCATCAGACAAAGTATCATGAAACAAACCTCTAAAATATTTTGGATGTTTTTTTTTTTTACAATAGTCTGAAAGAAAACATGTTGAAAGAGGGGTAAAACAAAAATCTCAAAATTGACCAGGTGATGAAAAAACAGGGTTTTTGCCTGTGGTGCCCTTAAAGGCAATCCTATAAAAGTCAGGAAGGAGTCTCTGATTAAAGGGACAGTGGTGAATTTTTAGGGCGTCAGATACAGACATGGAGTGATGTCACATTTTATTTAGGTTTTTTTTTTTTTTTTTAAGGTAACACAGTTAATTGGGTGTTCCATAAAAGCGAATTATGTGCCTAATAATGACATGGAAACCCCCTCTTTAAATGAAACCACCACAGGACCATTTACACTGATCCCACAGAAATATGTGAAATATACAGGAAGTTGAATGAGCTGCCAATACGTAATTATGTGTCGCATAACTGTTCATAATTACTTGCACAAAACCTTCCCAGGGTGGGCGGGCCCTATGCCAATCAGAAAAGTGGGTGGGCTTAGACACGTCCTTGCCCAAATCCCTGCAGATCATGTGTTTTAGTTGCAGCCCTTTCCATAACACCAGAATGAAAACTTCCTGTTTCCAGCTTCATATTTCTCACCAACTTTCTGCTCTTTTTCCTCAGAATGGAAAATAAAAGTATGGCAAATGTGTTGGATCCACAAAAGCTGAAATGGAAATTATGTAAGTTGTTCTTCTATCAGATTATCGCACAATATATAAATCAATTACTCTGATAAAGTGTAACAGAACTGAACTGGAGAGGATTTAGAACAGAGGAGGAGAAGGTCCTGACTGCAGCTTGCAGAACGATTCCTACTGTTGTTGGTCATTCAAACCGTTTTGATTGGATTATTCTAACCCCATCCCCCAATCCCTAAACCTAACCCACCTATCTGGCCACACCCAGCAGATGCCCAACCCACACCCAAACTGCTGTGAGCTGCAGCCAGGGGTTATTGCTCCACAGGAGACATCGGCTTGCAATTTTAGTAACAGAAAAAGGTTAAGGTTGAAATTACAGTCCCTCACTGTAAAACCAATTTTTCTTTTTTCTATTTTTCTTTAAACTTGAGGTTGTATTTAAAGCACCTCACTGTAAAACCGATTTTTCTTTTTTTCTATTTTTTTTTTTTAACTTGGTTTTATTTACAGTACCTCACTGTAAAACCAATTATTCTTTTTTCTATTTTTTTTAAACTTGGTTTTATTTACAGTATCTCACTGTAAAACCAGTTATTTTTGCTATTTTTTTTAATTCAGGGTTTTATTTACAGTACCTCACTGTAAAACCAAATTTTCTTTTTTTCTATTTTTCTTTAAACTTGAGGTTGTATTTACAGTACCTCACTGTAAAACCAAATTTTCTTTTTCTAATTATTTTTTTTAAACTTGAGTTTGTATTTACAGCACCTCACTGTAAAACCAGTTATTATTTTTTCTATTTTTTTAAAGCTTGACGTTGTATTTACAGTACCTCACTGTAAAACCAATTTTTCTTTTTTCTAATTTTTTTTTCTTTATTCTTAGATTTTTGAGTGTGTACAGGTAAAGAAGATAAAATTACTTCTAGATTAGTTTCACAGATAACACAGAGACTTAAATTGGGTGAAAATTAGTGACTTTTTGTGTTTTATTCTTTAAATACTTTTCAACTTGACTTTTTTTTTTTTTAAGGTAACAGAAAAAAGCACAGAATTGCATTTTACTACTTCAGCTAGAAAAGAGGGAGATAAAAATATTTCAATACTAGAAAATAAACTTTAAAAATGTGTTTTTTAAGTTAAAAACATGCAAACAAGTTAACAACAGATGTTGAAGAAGCACTTGGATTTACAGGAAGTCCTTAGTTGATCCCACAGGAATAAGTGGTTCCTGAAGCTGATCCAGATTTCTATCTTTGTCTGTAGTTTCCGTCAGTGTGCTGCTGGTTGTTTTACGTCAGAGTCATACAGATGCTATCAGCCTGAAGAAACAGCTGGCAGACTGTCTGAATGACACCGACTACGCCGAGCTGCTGCAGACGGTGGAGGACGGCCTCCCAGCTGTTAACAAGCCTCATCATGTCATCATCGTTGGAGCTGGCATGGCTGGACTGACGGCTGCGAAGTTACTGCAGGATGCAGGACACCAGGTACCTGATACATGCCAGCATTGTCAGAAATATTTCACAAATACAATTCTTTCCTCTGATAATGTATAAGAACAATTTTTAGGTACATCTGTTATTTAAGGGTCTGCAGTCTGCACAATTTTTAAAAAAATTTAAATCCACAACCAACATATGAGAAATCCATGGTAGAGAACAACTGGGAACAGAAAATAATTATTTTCTCTTTATTGACTTCCATTCATATTTTTAATCTCTTAGGTCCCTCACTGGAAAGGGGGTGTGACTTTGGCATAATTTCCCCAAAATATCCACATTTTTATTTATTTATTTAACCTTTTTTAAGTCCTAATGACAATAATCAGAAAATGTTACCTATCCTCTTTTTGCGAGACTTTTTAGACTAAAAGTAGAAATAAAACTGATTCCTTCAAAATCACATAAAATTTTCAACAGGAAGTATTTATTAAAAATTATAAGTTCCTTTTTTTTCAAAAGGCCATGGAGCATTTGCAGTTTTAAACTACTTTTTTTCGCCAGATTGAGGTGAAAAATGAACCTTTGGATTGTAAAGGTTGCAGCCCTCTGCCTTATTTCATGTTTTTTTAGTATCTGGCTCAAAACTTTTTCATATTTTTGCTCTACGTGGATTAATTTAATCCCCGTTTGTGTACGCATGTACCTGAAGGCTCTCATCTTTTGCTGAAAAAGACCAAAAAGAGTCCACATTCATGTGTTCTCTGGTGTGTTCCTCTCAGATGTGTGTGATCAGCACCACATTAGGTTTCATATTTGAGTTGTTGCAGCTCAAGTGCGACACCATGTGGTTTCCTGGGGTAATGCAGGACTGTACAAGTCTACCTGTTCCCCTTGTTTCTTTTCTCTCCAAGAAAGTCTGGAGGCCAATGCTGGCTCTTGTCACTTTGGTGCCCTAGGTGAGATTATGGTTTAATGCCCCCCCCCCCCCCCATCCTGGTGCCTATGATTCTACATCAGGGGTGTCCAGCTCTGGTCCTTGAGGGCAACAATCCTGCAGGTTTTCTACGCGTCCTAGCTCCAACACACCTAACTTTAATTTATGAGACCTTAGCTTTTAGATCCATTCAATATCAGTCAGGTGTGTTGAAGCAGAGAAACAGAACATCTGCAGGGTGGCGGCCCTCAAGGACCAACTGACACTCCTGTTCCAGATGAACAGACCAGGGTGAGCTGCATGTGTATCTGCAGTGCAAAAACTCAAATCTTAGCAAGTATATTTTTCTCATTTCTAGTCAAAATATTTCATCACACATTTAAAACATGACAAAATTGCTTAAAGAGAAACATTTCAGTGAGATATAATCTCATAGACGGCATATGCATCTGCCTGGATACATGCATGTATGCATGTGCATATGATTTTATGTCTTATTTTTCTATTTTTATCCTTATTTATTCCAGCATTTTTGTTGTGTCCTTGCAATTTCGTTGTGCATACAGCATGCCTGTACTGTACTAATGACAATAAAGCTTTTTGAATTTGAATCAAATCTTGTTTTAAGGCAGTACATCTTATTTCAAGAAATTGTATTGGCAATTATTTTTTGCTTATTACAAGCAAAAAAATCTTGGCCACTTTTACAATAAGTAAAAAAAAAATATATATATTTTTTCGCTTGTAATAAGCAAAAAAGAAAAGATCTTTTATCTTACTGAAATGTTTCTCTTTAAGTAAAAATGTACTTTATAGTTTTTACATTGTAATGTAAATACTCTAAGTTTTGGCAGGATTATATGTAAATGTGTCTGGATTTGGTCATACTGACATTAGAAACATGACTGCTGCTAAAAATAAAGTGTTCTGGAATAATTGTGTTGAATTTCCACAGCATAATGACACACAAAAGTAACAGTAACATATGTTTTAAATGCCTGTCTTTAAATTATGCCAAGGGTTATTGGCTAACGCACCTGACTTATCGGCCAATGCTCATACCAGCAAAAACTGCAAATATCAGCCCGCCGATGCAGCCTGAAAGTAGTTTGAAAAGTGCTTCATAATCCTAATCAATGATTATTATTAATCTCAATCAGAATAAAATTCTGATCTGAATGAGCAGATTCTTCCGATTCATTTGCTAATTTGAAACAATCTTTTCATATTAATATTTTAATGTGCAGTTTTTCTCCATGTTAACCCTGTTTTTCTTTAAAAACCGTATTGTTCTTTAATGCGTACTCAGACGTGTGTCTTTTACTGTTTAACACCAGGTGACCATAGTAGAGGCTAGTGGTCGGGTTGGAGGCCGTGTGGAGACCTACAGGGATGAAACAGAGGGCTGGTACGCCGAACTGGGAGCAATGAGGATCCCAAGTTATCATTAGTGAGTTTATTTTAGTTTTTAAAGGAATGGTTGTTTTATTGCACTGGACCTTGTCCAGAATGTTCAGTATTTCTTAGTGTATGAAGTGTGATAATTCCTTTTAATTTATCATATGTATGCAACTCTGATATATATGATAAACAGACAAGTTGCCCTGCAGTAAGCTGTCCAGGGTAGCCTGCCTCTGACCTCGTAACTGCTGGGATAGCCTCCAGCTCCAAACCCAGCAAACTCAATATGGAAAAAGCAGTTTAAAAATGGATGGATGGATTCAGTTCTGACTCACTTTCATCTCAAACTAAAACTAGGGATGTCCGATATAGGCTTTTTTTTTTTTTAACCAATATCTGATATACCGATATTGTACAACTCTTATATTCTGATATCAACTGATACAGATATATGCAGAGAGCTGTGAAGTTGTCTCTCTCATATTTTGAGAAATACAATTAAATGCTTTGAGAACAAAGATCCCAAAATATCTTTAATTCAGCCAGACGAGTTCATTTTGGACATCTGGCTGCCAGATATCAGATACTAGCAGGAATTAGCCAACATGTGGCTAATTCTAATGTTTCTGACAACTTGGTAACTTAACCAACAACTTAAAACCAGACATATTATAAGCAGCTTCAAAGCAAGTCAGTCTGTAGCAGCAGCAGCTGCACTGTAGTCACATGACTCTGAAAGGAATGCTGGGATATGGAGTTCTTCCACAAGAACAGGGACTTTTCTACATGCTGGACCAACGCAAATGGAACAAGATCTCATGAGATTTCGTTGCTCTGTAACAATCTCACGAGCTTTTATAATGGAATCTTGCAAGATTTCATATTTCAATATATCAGCTCAAAAAACCAATATACAGACCCTTTCCAAAAAAACAGAATATCATGGAAAAGGTGTTTCATTTCCATAATACCATTGAAAAAGTTAAACCTTCATAGATTATAGATTCAGGGCCCACAATTTAAATGATTTTAAGTATTCACTGGACCTCAACCAGCTTGGTTTCTGCTCCTCACCCGTCTTCCTCCAAACACTTTGACCTTGATTCCCGAATGAAAGGCACACTTTACTTTCATCGGAAAAGAGGACCTTGGACCACTGGCCAACAGTCTAGTCCTCCTCCTTCGCCCAGTTGAGGCGCTTCCTTCGTTGGCTCAGGATCAGAAGTGGCTTGACCCGAGGAACCCGACAGTTGTAGCCGATCTCTCGGATGGGTCTGAATGTGGTGGTTTTTGAAGCTGTGACTCCCGCCTCATTCCACTCTTTCTGGATCTCTGCCAGATTCTTGAATCTTCTCTGTTTGATAATCCGCTGAAGCCCACGGTTGTTTCTTTTGCTGGTGCATCTTCTCCTGCCACATTTTGCCCTTCCACTAGACTTTCCATTGATATGCTTGGACACAGCACTCTGTGAACAGCCAGCCTCCTTGGCTATGAACTTTTGCAGCTTATCCATCCTATGGAGGGTATTAATGATGGTCTTCTGGCCAGTTGGCAAGTCTGCAGTCTTCCCCATATTGAACCGAACTGAGACAATTGAACCAAACTGAATTAATTTATTGACACCTGGGGAAACCTGTGCAGGTGCTTTGAGTTTAGTAGATTAGTGAGTGACACACAGTTTCAAACATTCATGCCCTGCAAAATTTGGTCTGATTTCTTCACAGAATTCTAATTTCTTGAATTCCTGTTTTTGTGAGGTTTATTTCAAATTATGTAAAAATAAACAAATGAATACTTGAAATCATTTAAATTGTGGGCCCTGAATCTATAATCTATGAAGGTTTAACTTTTTCATGATATTCAATTTTTTTGGAAAGGGTCTGTAGATATTTTCCGATATCACATTTTAATGTCAATATTGGCCGACAATGTTGGTAGGCTGATGATATCTGACATCCTTTACTAAAACTTTATGACAGAAACACCACATCGTAAAACTCAGGGAATTTTCTGGTGACCTCGTATCTCTTAACAGCATCGTCCGCTGGTACATCAAAAAACTGGGACTCCGGCTGAATCCGTTCATCATGGACGACATGAACACCTTCTATCTGGTTCATGGGCTGCGGACGAAGACGTACGCGGTGAAGGCGAACCCTGACATCCTGAAGTACAAACTGCCAAAAAGAGAGAGGGGGAGGTCTGCAGATGAGCTGCTGCAACGGGCTCTTCAGAAGGTGTGTGAGGATGAGGAGGATGAGGAATCAAAGTGATTATGTCTCCCTGTGATGGTGTGTAGCTTCTAACGAAGCACTAGATATGCAACCATATGAAAATTCTGGCTGATACCAACATCTGATGTTAATGTTGTTACAGCTGATAACTGAATCGGCCAATATTGATATTGGGTACTAATATTGTGCTTCACAAATATGTAGGAGTGGAAAAAAAATATAGATACACTGAAACATGGTAATATTCTCATATGCCGATAGAATATTCATATTAAAAAATGCAATATCAATCTATTGTACAAACAAAATCTTGTAAGATTTCATTGTTCTATTACAAAATGTCTGGAGATTTTGTGAAATCTTGCGAGATTTCGCGATGGTCATCTGTAATCTCTGGAAATGATGTTTTGTTTTAGGTGAAAGACGAGGTGGAAGCACATGGCTGCGACGCTATGCTGAAGAAATACGACCACCTGTCTGTGAAGGTAACACAAAGGCAAACGAGAAGAGGCTGAATCAGGTTTAAGGTTCTTGGCTGTGTTGAAGATGTTTGTGTTGTTTTACAGGAATATCTGAGAGGGGAAGGTGGTCTGAGTGCAGAGGCCGTGAGGATGATCGGGGATTTGCTCAACGAGCAGAGCCTCATGCACTTGGCTCTGACTGAGCTGTTGTACCTTGAAAGCGACGTCAGCGACAGCACTACGTAAGACCCGTTCATTTCTTCAGCATTTGAAAGCAAAGACAAAACATTTGTGGCTGACGATCATTTACCTCGCCCTGTCGCTTAAACCCTGTATCTGGCTTCACAAAATCACTTTTTTGTTCTTTGTGCATTCAAAGTTCTTACGGTATGGAGGCGTGATTGTGATGGAAACCACACAGAAGATGTGCTGGTGTAATAAATGCCCATTCCAGAGTACAAAATAACATTTAATTATGCAGTAAAGCAACATGTTAGGAAGATAAAGACTTGTTTAGCTGCTTGTCGAGGGTTTAAGTTCTTGAAAACAGTCTTCTCTCTCATAGTGGGACTGTTCACATGCAGGTTCATGTTTTTGGTTTGATTATGATTGTAAATTCTTACATTAAATGCAGAAAATAAGTTGATAATCATTAAAAAAAAAAAGATAATCATTGTTAAAGATAATAAAAGCACAGACTTGTTTATATGAAATATGAAATCAATATTATTCTGAAAAAATGACAAACATGAGCACTTAACACTTAGAACAAAGGAGCAAACATTCCCGTCTAACACCACAAGAGGGCACTCTAGGCTCGTGACAACTATTCTGCTCTGAGAGAAAAGATCCCAAAGCAGCGTCTCAGCCACAAGAGTTCATTTGGACGTTTCCCAGAGGGCAAAACCTCAGTTTTTGGATAACGGACACGGAGTGAGTGGTTTGACACCAGCAACGATATCTAGACCCTTCAATAGACTTGTAGTTCTCAAGACCGGTTCTGGTCTTGGGACCGGTTTCAGCAGTCTTGGTCTTGTCACGGCCTCGACAGTCTTTGGTCTTGGTCTCGGGTCTCTGGGTCTCATAATGTCTCGGACTGGCCGAGCGGTCTTGAAGGGATTTGTAACCTACAATTTCCAGGCTGGTACTGTTTTTTTCAATATTTGATTTTACAAGTACCAAATAATAAAATTTCATTTTTATATTAAGCAGCTGAACCCAGTATGGTGCTTCGGTTCTACAACTCATGTAAAATGGGGAAAAAAGTTTTTTTTTGTCTTGGTCTTGGTCTCGAGCTGAACTAGTCTTGGTCTGGAGTTGGTCTGTCTTGGTCTTGGTTTAAGTGGTCCTGACTACAGGTCTACCCTTCAAGGGTCACAACCTGGGGAGGGGGCCAAAAACCCTTTTTGGGGCCATATTGGCAACATTGTGTAAATCCAAATGTTTAGGTGCTACGTAGAATGGCATAAATTGTCACACAACTGTGAAATTTGGCAGAGACATTTGGCACACAGGGGGGGGGGGGGGGGGGAGCAGGAAAAAGAAGATTCTGAGCTTAGAGTCGATTTCAAGTTATCACCCCCAACTTCCCCAAAAAGACAAAAAAAAAAAAAAAAAAAAAACCCTAAAAAAACAACACAACCCCTACTGTGAAAAACTGCTAACTAAAATTAGGGGCAAACAAATATTGTCCCTTCGTAAATTATATAAATGTAAATTCTTAAATATTTTATAAAGAAATAAATATAACGTATACAGTATTTACCTATTTTGAACACCAACTTATTCAAAAAACCACAGGTACACTTCTTGTTCACTTTGGGGAGACTGAAACTAGGAAGGACTATGATCGTGGTGATATAACGTGTAGTTTTTCACAACAGGGAGCAAGCATTTGAACTCAACACAGCTGTAATTATTGTTTTTGTGTTTTAAAGGTACGATGAAATAACCGGAGGGACGGACCTTCTGGCCAAAGCTTTTCTGTCCGTTCTGGAAGTCCCAATTCTCCTCAAATCCAAAGTCAAACACATCAGCCATTCACATAAGGGTGTGACAGTGTGGTACGAGAAAGATCACGATCACTCTCTGAGACACGTCGATGGCGACGTCGTCCTGGTAACGACCACGGCTAAAGCGGCCCTCTTCATAGACTTTGATCCTCCTCTGTCCATCAGAAAGATGGAGGCCATGCGGGCGGTGCACTACGAAAGCTCAACCAAAATCATCCTCACTTTCAGCGAGAAGTTCTGGGAGAAAGACGGCATCCGAGGAGGAAAGAGCATCACAGACCGCCCCTCTCGGTACATTTACTACCCCAGCCACAGTTTCCCTGGAAATGCCACCATCGGTGTCCTCCTGGCCTCCTACACCTGGTCTGATGACTCCCTCTTCTTTCAAGGGGCGAGCGATGAAGACCTGAAAGAGCTGGCCCTCAGAGACTTAGTGCAGATCCACGGTGAGGGCATCAGGTCAAAGTGCACCGGGGTGGTGGTGAAAAGGTGGAGCATAGACCCGTACAGCTTGGGGGGCTTCGCTCTGTTCACACCCTACCAGCATTTAGAGTACGCAGCCGAGCTGTTCAGGGCTGAGGGGAGGGTGCACTTCGCTGGGGAACACACGGCCTTTCCTCACGCTTGGATCGAGACATCTATGAAATCAGCTATCAGAGCAGCCATGAAAATCAACAAACATGCAATTAAAGAAGAAAACCGAGCTCAACACCAACATGAGCTCTGATGCTGCATTCAGACCGAACGCGTTTCCGGCGTCCAAAACATGCTTGATGCCCAAAGTTGGACGCTGGTCCACATAAAATCAGACACTTGACATCTAGAGACAAGAACCGCTCTTGTTGCTGTAGAGTGTGGTGGATCCGGCTGTTTTCCTTAGCATCCTTTCATGCACAAGGCTGCTTCGTTGTCAGAATGTCTTTGTACAATGGCGGGAGCTCCTGGAGCTGCGCGCTGACGATGGCGCTTTGAACGCTACTTCTGTCTGATCCATGCCCAGTTTAATGGGAGGGGATGTAAACTTTCAAGCACAACTGTACATAAAAAAAATTCCAAATCATTTTTTTCATGTGATGACATCTCTCAGACCTTTTAAAAACGGCTTATTGTGGAAAATTCAGCCTTAAAGATGCTCTTTGAAATAAAAACACATACCTGCAGCAGAGATTAAAACACCTTTAATCCACTTCAGCCCACCTTTTTTCCGTGCACTCTGCTCCTAAACATGCAGCTAAGAGCAATTTTTAAACAAGCTGTGCTGCTTGAGTACCCACTAGCAAACTGGGGCAGACATGTTCGCGCCAAAAAAAGAAAAAAAAAAGAGAGAGAGAGAGACTGCATAAACCTCTATAAAACATAAAATAATAGTCTAAATAGGCCCAAACTTCTTCACAAACTACAAAAAAGCGGTGGTAAATAACTTCGGCAGACCTGGCTACTTTCACGCAGAAAACAACAATCATAGTAGAAAAATTTCCCCCCCAAAAAATCGCTCAATGAGATAAAATTCACAAATACTCAATATCGTATGAATTAGAAATAATAATTAACAAAGTGCATTTTTAACTTTTTTTTTTAACTTGTCTGATACATGTTACATTTACAATAAATATACACACGGCCAAGACATTCATAAATCCGTTTAGGCTGCTAAAACTGAGCGTACACAACGGATATATATACACATTCACACACACACACATATATATATATATATATATATATATATATATATATATATATATATATGTGTATATATTTTAATATAAGATAAACAGATAGATGTGAATTGTAAAACTTCTCCGTAAACTTTACTAGGTTTCACTCACAAATTGCTATACTCATTTTTCGGGCATGTAGGTTCATTCAAACATAATCTTTTTAGTCAACGGACAAAAAAGATCTCAGCCTTGATAACTTGCACAAGTAGGCTAGCTACGTATATTAGCCGCGATGCACAACTATGCTAAACAATTAAGTCGTTTTTCAAACAGAAATGCTGCAATTTCAACATGTTGAAGCATCCAGAACTATTGCCACGTCAATACATTTGTAAGAAACCAATCCACTGTGTATTCATGAGCAAGGTGCTCTAATTGTCTGGTACAGTTTTGTTTGTTTTAAATTATCTTTTAAAACCACAGTTCAAAATCAATGTTTTATTTTACTAAATTATAACTTTGTAAATTTTGATTTATTATTACTTTTTTTTTCTTGTAATTTGAATTACTATTGTGAATTAACCTTTTCTTTAATGGGAGGGTATCTAAACTTTTGCACCCCACTGTATATAAAGAAAGATCTCCTTAGTTCAAGTAAACGTTTATTACTATTCAAATGGCCTGTAAATAAGCAGCTTTATGCTTATTCAAATCAGAACATTTGTGTGTTTTCTCAGATTGGCTGTGTGCACACTGTCATTTATAAAGCTAATCCAGCTCAGCTTCAGGGCCGCTGTCACTTTGTTGGCCCATTAATCATGGAAAATGTGGAGCAATGCAAAAAATAAAATTTGCCTGCTCAAGTATATTTACAATCACAGTCAGTCATTATTTTTGGAACATGCAAAAACTTCAAACTCCTCTTGCCAAATGTCTCTGCAACATATGGTGTAAAAAAAAAAAACACACACACACACACACCCTGAACACACAGGCAAATGTACTAAATATCAGTTAACAGCAGCTGGTGAGTTTGAAGGTGCAGGAGAAAACCAATTAAAAAACAAAACAGCACCTAGAGAGGTAAGTGCAGTTTGAACTTAATTGTTTGTCCATAAAGTTTCAAAAGGATTTATTCTCACTGACCAACAACATTAAAGTATGTGATTTTTGTTTTTGTCTGTTTTTTTTTTTTTTATTATTATTATTACTGTTTTTATGCATATCCTACATAAACTTCATGCATTTATCCCCCAAAATTATTATTATTATGGGACTTCCTGATTACTCATGAAAGCAAACGAGAAATGTGAATTACGGGATAAATATGTGTTGACCAGTTGTTTCAAAAACAGTTTTCTTAACTTAGAATTCATTTGGATGAAATATGAATGCTGAAATATTATGTTTTTTTTTTTTTTCGCTTTATGAATAGATACTAATATGAAGTTTGACTCATTTTAGAAGAAATTAAACAAATCAGCTGATTCTATTCACACCATCTTTTGTCCATAAGCTATAAAATTCAGTTTTATTCTGAACAGTACAAAGAAAACATACTAGATAGGGGTGTGTTTTGGCAAAAATCTGGTGATACAATCTGATCATGATACAGGAGTAGCAATATGATGTATTGTGTTTACAGCATATTACTCAAAACAATGCATAGAGAATGGTGCATCTGGTATGAGTCATTCACTGAAATAAGATGTGGAGTTACATTTCACTTCACTGGATTTTCTTTTTCATTGAGATGATCAAAGGTTCCCTAATTTTGCACGGCGATTATGTCTCAACATACATATCACAAGATATTTTTTAGAAGATAAATCTTCAAAAATGGCTTAAAACAGTTTAAAATACAATGTTGCTTAAATCATACTGGTAAGTTTGAAGTCCATTTGAAAGCTTTTTTTTTTTTTTTTTTTTTTTTATAAAATGAATGACAATTTTTGCGTTATGGTAACAGGGGTGACAACAGTAAAATAGTGAGAGGACACAGATTCTCCTGCCTACACTGGACATCTTTGTCCAAACAACACCATGAAGTTTCACTTCCCAAACCAGTACTGTAAGTAGAAGCTGGTAATATTACTTTGTACACGATTAGCATTATCGGTGAAGCACATTGCTTTTCTAAGAGGTATTTGTTTTCAATCATGGCTGTTTTGTAGTGTGTTGACAAAGTTTTTCCTGAAAAATTGAACGTAAAGGTAACAGGGTGGACCATTTTAAGCTAATTTGCCTGTAAATAGCTGAAATAAAGGCTAGCAAAAGTGCAGCCTAGGCTACTTAAAGGTAATTACTTGTAAATATTGATTATATTTGGAAAAATCAAAAATTGTTTAGGTTTATATGTGTAAAAGTGGTACCAGAATTGTCATTTTATGCTCGTTTGACAAAACACTTTTACAAGTTTGCTGAAACACTCTTAAGTATATAAATATATTTTAAAAAGTCTGTAAATTGTATCGAGTGGGGGTATCGGACAAAACACCCAGTGTATTGGCCATAGGGATGTAATGATATGAAAATTTCAAATGATAACCAAAATTACGGTTATCATTGTTATCACGGTATTATTGAAATCCCCCCAAGTATCAGTAAAAATATCCAAAATGGGTCTAAATATCTACTTTGTCCTTTTTAAAGGGGGAAAAATCTCCAACGCGAATTAAAATGTGAAACGGTATCACTAATCATTGGGAATTTTATCACGATTAATTATTTTACCGGTAATCGTTACATCCCTAATTGGCCGATGCATTACCAGTGAAAAATGCAAATATCGGCCAGTCGATATACCAGCTATCCTTAGTAGTTACTAATGTATATTGTGACATACTACTAAGCGGTTCACTCCCGGATGACAGGTCTGATCTGGTCATTTGTTTGAAGCTGCGGTTATACCAAAGACTCAACAATATGGGGGTAGTATCCGGTCTCATCTGAACAGGGGAAAGTGAAGCCCGTTGGGCATGTTCCACCGTCACCATCTTGCCATGTCGCATGTGTCGTCACTCCTGGAAAATATTAAAATGGGCAAAGGACAGCCTCAGGGCAAATGATTGACAGCTGATGCACTCTGGGCTAAATGCTAACCGAGCTAACTTGAAACTAACAGGAGCTAATGAAGATTAGCCCCCTAAGCAGTGGGATAAGGGTAAGACACACTTAGTCTTCCTATTATCTGACTAAAAACTGCCATTGTGCTACTCTGCTACAGACTGAGACATTACCGAGAGCAAACAAGGAGCTAATTAGGAGCCACTGGTCGGCAGGCTGACATCCGGTCTGTCGCCCATCGATCAAAAGGCCACACCCTTAATTATATGTAATTTCAAGATTAAATAACATCTAAATGGATGAGGTATAAAAAATTGACATAGTTGACATGAAGGTAAACTTAACTTATTAAACCTAAAATAAATTTTTGAATCAGGCTGTAAACCTGTTTATTTCTGCTGGGAATTTGGCCTTTTTAACATTGGAGTCTATGGATATTTACCATGTTTTGCAGCCCGCTTTTAGCAGATGAAGAGAGAACTACAAACACATACTTCTTCTGGGTAGCTTCATAGTTGGTCACCACAGGTTGTCGCTCGGGTTACACCCACTCAGAAGAGTTAGCACACGTAAATGTTAGCTGTTTTTGCGGCCAATAGTCCGTCACTGCCAGTATGTGCGGTGCTCCATTCAGGTCAGCACTTACCCACAACAGTGTGCACTATGAAGTGCACACAGCACTTTGAATTCCAGTGCACTCACACAAATGTGCTGATTGAGACACACACCTATTGGGCCAAGTTAATTTTTATGAAAAGATATAAATGCCAGCATCTTTCATTGATAGAAATATTTTAATCTGTCTCTCTTTGCCTTCTCTTTGTTTTCATTACAGTCCCTTTGTTCCTCTATCTGGATATAAAGACCGTCAAATATGTCCAACAACTCCTCCTCCAGCGTCCTCAACTCCTGCTTAGAATCCAGACCTGGATTATTAATCTTTGCAACCTTCTCCCTCTCGAACATATTCCTAATCCCACTCTTCGTCCTTGTCCTCTACGTGGGTTACCAGCAAAGCAGTAAACGGCACTCTGGTTCCACGATGATGAGCCACTCGGACAGCTTTACCTACAACGTGATCGTCTTGGAGCTGATCAGCCTCATCGGGTGTTTCCTTTATTGTTGTGGTGGATTTATGAATATTTCAAACATGATATGGTTGGGAGTGGACATATTCTCCTTCACTTCACCTGGACAGTCTTTGTTTCATGTCCTCACTTGTGTGGAGCGCTATCTGGCTGTGGTTCATCCCATCACCTATCTGAGCCTGAGACAGGCGAGGGGGGTCAGAATCAGGAACATGAGCGTTGGGTGTGTCTGGCTGCTCTGCTTCGCCACGTTAGGCTATGCTAAAGTGTTCGGCCAGTCCGCAGTGGTATTCACCATCTGCTGCTTCATGGTTATTATGATAATTATAGTCACTTTCTGCAGCTTTTCAGTTCTGTGGATTCTGATTCGTCCTGGGCCGGGAGAAGGGGGTAGGGATAGGGACAGTGTTAACCAATCAAAGCAGAGGGCTTTCCACACCATCACAGTCATAATGGGAGTTCTTTGGCTGAGGTTTGCGGGGGTGCTGGTTGGTGGTTTGATGTCTGGCCTAAGATTTACAGATATTACATGTGCGATAGGATCGTCCGCAGCATTCTTAACGATGCCCGGCAGTCTGGTGCTGCCTTTACTGTTTCTACACAGAGCAGGAAAACTGCCGGGCTGTAAACGCAGAACCTAGCCAAGACAATTCATAAAGTGATTTAAAAACAGTGCTGACCAAATGCTGAGCAGTAAGAATTAGGGATGTCCAATGTTATCAGCCTACGTTTTTATGGGCCAATATCTGCTTTAAAATGTCATATGTGTATATGTATGTATGTGTGTGTGTGTGTGTGTGTGTATGTTTTGGGGGGAAATTCTGGATCAATGGCATGGAAGTTAAACAGGAAGCTTGCTTTGGGTGTAACTGCAGGGAGAAGGAGCATGAAAAATAAGTTCTACTTCTTCATGCCCCTTTTCAGACATTTTACATGAATGAATTCATGAATGAATCAATAATCAGTGTCAGATCTGAGGGTACATATACTGATAAGCTTATTATGTGGAATAATCTTGTTTATTGTATTGGTTTAGATTATGTTTAATTAGTAATGTAACACTGGTGAGTATATGTTGTTTGGTAATGTTAGTAACTGTTTACTAGGGGTGTCCCCAAATAGTCGACGATTCGACGATTCGTTTCCAGGACTGAGCTTCGACTGTGAGTCTCTAAGTCGAATAGTGCAACATGTGGTTACCAAGCAAAGATCAGACCATCCTGCAGTAGGAGGAGGTTGAACGTTTGATTTTTACAGAGTATTAATTTGTTCTTTTAATAATTCATTTCATAGGTCTGTTAGCAGCCGAATAATTCTGTTATTATAAGTGTGGCATAAAGCAAGATGCGCCGGGCAGGCGGGTTTAAACCGCAGTCTGCCGGTGAGTCGCGCGCGCTGACCATTCAGCCAGAGATGTCTCCATGACCAAGTAGCCAGAGACATGATGAAGGACACTCACCTGTCACATCATCATTGTAGTTTCTTCCACTGATTTATAGCATCAGTCTGTGAAGGTGGAAACAGTCTGACAGACATGAACATCGCGTCTACTCCTGTGCGTAATGCGTAAAGCTCCAGATGGATGCGCTGGTGCTGCTGGAGGATTATTCAGATTGTATCAGGAAAGAACGCGTTTTTAAGAACCATAATTTCCTGAATCGTGAAGCCTGCGGCTGATATCAGCCTCCCCGAGCAGCGCTTTTATCTTTGTCCTGAACTGGACCGCCGTCTCGCTGCGTCAGCTGTTGAGCGCACATGTGGAGCCGTTCCCCGTGAACGGGAGAGACCAGGAGAAGATGCTGCACCATCCAGCAAGTTGTGGAATAATCATGACTGTGATGTTCTGATCATCCCCCCACCTCCACCTCCATCCAGAGGAGATTCTCCCGTCGACTTTGTTAACGAAGCGAGGAGCGCACCTCCAGCTCATCGCCATTTTACTGCACACTTTCTAACTTTTATTTTCCGTTTACTTGGATATAACTTTGTATTTCGTTATGAGCCTATTTTTGTTATTGTGTAATTTACTTATTCAGTGAAGGTTATTCTTTTGGAATTCCGCTTAATATGTTTGACATTTGGACCGTGCGCCGCGCAAAACGGCTGTTACGCCGTTTTAATTCTCTTTCCCGACTTTAAATTGTTAAGCAAAAAAAAAGGAAAGAAAAATATTAGGTTTATGCCTGCAGTGTTAACTGAAAAATAAAAATCTAATTAATGAACTGTTTTACACCAACATACCTTCACGTTTTCTTTTTGTTAAATATTTTAATGGTTTTAAACAAGCAGACATGTTTTATAGCCTAAACAAAACATGATTCGACTATTCGTCGACGAATGACATGATCTGACGAATCAGGTTCGACTATGAAAATTCTTAGTCGGGGACACCCCTACTGTTTACCAAAAACTTTTTTTGTGTGGTACTTGTTTGTTTGTTTGTTGAAATATTATTTTTCTTTATTTGTCTAAAATAAATCTACAAATCTAAAAAAAATAATAATAATCTGATATCAGAAAATAGCAGTATGTTTTTTTTTTCAGATCGGTGGTTTTACTATCTAGATCTTGTTATTTCATTACGAAATCTGAGTTGATTGCTAGCTATTGTATATCAGAAATTAAGAGTTGGACAGAATTGGATTTCGTTAAAAAAAAGAAGCCAATATCGAACATGCCTAGTAAGAAAACATAAAAAACACTTAAAAGGCATCAAATAAATTTAAGAATATAAACATAATAAAACAATATGAAATAAGACAACAACTGAAGTAACGGAAACAAGTTAATAAAAATATTTACAGTAAAAGCCTAAAATAATACCATAATAATAACAAAAAATACATATTAATAATAATTAAACCAACTTTCAGGCCGAGTCAAAGTCCAATGAGAAGATGATGGGCTCTAATTTGGGATTTTAAAAGGATAAACCTGTTGAAAATCTATTCAGTAAATGGCTTCAAGAAGAATGATTTAAAAGGGGATCAAAACTTTGTGTTTGACTGTTAGTGTCTGAATATTTTTGTTTGTCTTGTGTTGATGTTTATGATTCTGATACGTATTTACATGTTGGTTTTGGGGGTGTGGTATTTTTTCTACATTGCTGTATTTGCATAACTTGTACTGACCTGAGTTTTTGCCTGTTTTTATTGGGTCAGTTTTGTTTAAGATATTTGAAATCACAATTTTTCCTTTTCAGAATTCCTTTGATTTCTTTTGTATAAAATAGATGTGAAGTATGTGGGATAGAAATAAGCCTAAGTAAAAAGTAAAAATATGTTAGAAAATATTTATAAATTTTTCCTTTTTCCTTGAAGATTGATGTAAGATGTTACAAAATGTCGATTTAAGTATGTCCAAACTTGTTTATATGCCAAATGGATTTCCTTATTTTCTTATCCTGGTAAAAAATGAATAAATAAATAAAAAGTGAAATGAATTCAGTCATTTTAAAGTCAATTTAAATGTATTTAAATCTAACAGCCTATACTGTATATGTTATTTTATTATTATTTTTTTTAATCACACACAATTTGAAAGAACCATGTAGTGGCTTGAGAGATGGAGAGTTGGAAAATCAAAGCTGCCAAGTCACTGAAAATGTGTCCTCTTGTTTTCAATTAAATTTAAAAAAATAAACTGCTGATGTAGCATTTGATCTGTTTACTCATTATGTGATCAGAGGCTCCGTACATATGGACTTTACCTCTGAATTATCATCCGCTGCTTTCACCTCCTGATGAGGAGCAGCTCTAAAACACAAATGTTTATATCTCTATCCTCCTCCAAGTGGAGTCTGGATGAACTGGATTTTACAAGAATCACAGCTTCCACCATTCAATGGAAACACCTGCATATCGCAATTTAATTTTTTTCAAATTGAAGAAATATCGCTTTTATTTTTCCAAAAAGTGTAATGGAAACCCAGCTAGTGACAACTAAGTCTAGACACAGTTTTACCTTAAAAGACCACGTTGAAGACATTTAGTCTGTACGCACATTCTGGTTCCGAAAAGCTCATGTTTAAGGTCGTAATCACACATATTTGGATCGAGCCAGGTGCTACAGCAGCAATGAGAAGATTGCAATGTTTCAATTTTTAACTAATACGGCTCAGTTTCTGCTTTTTTTTATCACCACGCCCAGCGGTTGCCCTACAGAGCATTGTGTATCCATGGCAACCAGATATAAGTAGACACGTTCCAGCTGTAAAGTGTGGTGCAAACAACACACACGTGAATAATGGAGCATGTTGAAGATGAGACACGGTTGCATGTGGAGAACAATGTTATCATGTACTGGAGGCAGCGGATTTCCATACAAGCCAGAGCAAGACGCAGATTGATTCTGTTGAACTGCAAAGTCCAACCATACGCAGATATTATCGGCAAACAGCCAGGTACCGGTGAGTTGTAAACATGAGCATTAACGCTTAGCCTGCTAAGCCCCTGTTGGTGATTTGTCTGGTGTCTGTGAACACCCCTGTGATCTTAACATTGGAAAAATTAATTGCTAGCAAACACAAGATGATACCAAACGGCGTGCCGTGTAACCGTGTTATTTGTAGTGTTACACTGTCAATAAGAAGGATATCCCAACAGTATAGTTGCTTACCTGTTTAGTTCAAAAAGGTGGATTTATCTGGGATTTAGGTCGAGCTAAAGTTGGTGCGCGTTCACACATCACTTGCGGCGCATTTAAGGTCGATGCAAGCCGCTCCGAAACCAGAGCGAGAGTGGGTGAGTTAGCTTAACTACCAGCGCGAGTGGCGTGTTCACACAGACCCAGTCACGTCATGTTTTCAATACCTAAACTCAGTAAGGCCTAGATAGGTTTTTTGTGAAAACGCCCTTAAACCTGGCCTCCTGATCAAAATACACTTTTTAAGTAGCAGCATCTTTAGCGTTTTTACAGGGGTCCCCTATGCAGACTAATAGCCCTTTTCCGCTAGCACAAGTCGGCTCAACTCAATTCAACTTGGCCTACAGTAGTTCCTTCTCAATTACAATCCATTACCCCGATCACAAGTGGGCGGGGTAGGAGTGAAGCTGCTGCAACGTACTAGATTGACAAACGACAGCAACAGTTCACACTCCCTCACGCCACAGCAGGTGGCGTTAATGCGCCTCATAAATTGTTTGCCAGCTGCCAGTAAAAACAGCAACAGAAGAAGAAGACACGGAAAAGGAAGAAGAAAAAAACAAGAAGATGGAGGACTAGCCCTTGACAAAAAAGGTACACAAAACAACTTGGACTCAGAATCGCTCGTTTAATGATGTCACTCCCTGACCCTGACATCTGATTGGCTAACCCCTTAGACAGTGGGTGTCAGACATCGCTCGCCTCAGCATGCTCAGAACCTCGCCTGAGTACTGTAGGTACAGAAAATGTATTAACTCAGCTCAGAAAACCCCCGGTAGAAAAGCCCACTAACCACTAGTCAGGCTGGGCCCAGAGCTGTATGGGACAGACACCTCTCTAGTTTTGAGCTAACAGTAGTATCAGCACATGTAAAAGCTAGTAAAATCTTTAACAAACTAGGTGACTGGTCAAGTTCAAACCACACTACGACATCTGGACTCATTTTACAAACTTGGTTTTATGTGCAATCGAATGAAAGGTACTTTTTAAAAGTATTTTTCTTTTTTCAGAAAATTAGAATTTCATTGTGACTGAAAGTTCTGTAAACTGAAGAACAGTTTCAGAAATTTGTTGGGAATCAGAAAAGAATCAGCGCCAGCAGAAGTTAAGACCAGCATCACACAGAATCTTATTGTTTTGCATTATGCAAAAATTTAAGTCACCATCGTGATGTAAAGGCATCATTAAACCACTCAAGCAAACAGATCCTTCCCAGCACACCTGAGCGGTCAACGAGTTTTAAGACGAGCATAAGGTCAACTGGAAAAACCCCAATGACCAGGTAGGTGCTCTTTAAACCCAACAATATTCAGTTAATACTTTTAAAATGCAGACTTCTTTGTAAACATTTAATTACGTTCTTTTTTTTTTCTCACAAAAGTCACTTAATTTTAACAGCCCTGTTACTTGCATCATCCCCACTTCTTTTTTTAAATCTTCTCTCGACTTCAAATCAACCTTAAATTTTATATTTAAGTCTTCTTTTCTTTTTTTGTGCAATCTTATTCTCTATGTAAAATCCAAAATATTTGAGCCTTGGAGTTTTTTTTGTTGTTTTTGTTTTTTACTTTATAAAGTCACAGCCTCTTTTATAAAAATGAATGTTAAAATTGACATGTTTTCTGTGGAGCAACATTTGTTTAATTTTTTATTTAAGTTTCACATTTACTATAAATTCTGAAATGTCATTAACATCATACTTATAATTTTTTTCAAGGGGAAAAAAGAGATAAGGATAAATACCAAAATACAGCATGCTCTGTTAAACACCTAAACATTTGCAGGGCAGTCAGGTCCCAGAAACAGGGCGAGATGAATTGTTGACATAAGATAGAAAGGGGTTCCAAATCTTCTTAAAAGCAGGGTGGATAATGTTTTCCAGGAGAATTTTTTTACTATATTGGTTAAAGTCTTCTTCACACCCCGATTGCAGCCGATTAATTAAAAATTCTGACACAAAAAATTAAAAAATGAATCGCCTGTGAAACGTACATGACTGGAAAAACCCCTTCCAATGAATGGAAGGGGCTGTGAATGGCCTGTGCTGATTGATTGAATGATTCTTATGTCCATCAAACTGGACTGCCATTTGTCGCGCACCCACCGTCCTCGTGCGCGCACTCGCGACTCGCCGTGAGCATCTCACAGTGCAGACGAACCGAGACGAACATGACTGCTTGCTGCTCTTATCTATGCCCCTGTTTGCTCTTAAAAAGAAAAAAACGAAGTGGATCAAGTCATGGAGGTGTTGGTGTTTGCAGTGAGGATGTTTTACACCACAGAAGAAGTTGGAGGTGAGATAATTATCACTTTTAAGGAACGTGGCTCCTCTGTTGTTTACTTGGGAGCTAACAAGCTAGCCACTCGGCTGTACTCGGTTATGTTCGCCAACCATTCGCACACGCGTTCTTGTGTTCTGGAGGTGTGGTTTCAGGGGGGGTGTATATTTTTTTAAATGTAGCTTGTTCGAACCGCTAATCCAAAGTCCCCTACCCTGCCTTTAAGTGTGTTCCCAGCTCTGGTTAAGGACCAGGTTTCCCAGTTAAGAACGTTCTTAACCCATTGTGCCTTCCTCAAAAGTTGCGACACTGGCCACCCTTGTGGACAAAAGTCTCCCTCCACAAAGACGCTGCTATAAAATTCAGATACATTAAGATTTTTTTCTACTTTTTCATAAATCATGCAGCACAAAACTAAGGCTCAAAACTACCTAACACTTAAAAAAATATTATATATATATATTATATATATTATATATATAAAAATATATATATATATATATATTTATTATATGGCTTTTTAGAATGCTGTTGAATGCTCCATTGACTTGAATGGGTTTTCCCAATGTTCCAGCGGTCATTATTTTAGTATAATGACCGCTGGAACAATATAATGACCCCTGTCAATGGCAACAGATTTTTTTTTTCTTTTTTTAACGTGTGGTCTTGCGGTGATCCTAATATCCCTCCGCATCGCAAGTAGTCCGGTCACTACAGCAAGCGAGCACATAGTGACACCTCATGACCTAAAATGGATGACTTCCCAATTAATTTGAACATCTTTGGCGAGTGTGGAGATTTTGAGCACTGGGTCCAGGCTGAGTTAAAGGCTTCACCCTCCCCAAAACGAAAAAGACAAAAAGAAGACCAGTGGTAAGACGCATACAGCTAACAGCAGAGAAGGAAATGTCCAGTTCAACCTACAGAAATAGCCGGTGCTAGGCCAAATTCCAGCCGCTATGGCTTAACTAACAAAGGTTGCTAAGCAACAGATGTCCAGACTGTGGGGGAACTATTTTATTATTTTATTCTTAGCGTAAAACATCAGAACAGCAGAGGAGTAAATGTCCAGTTCAACATACAGGAATAGCCGGTGCTAGCACGAATTCCAGCCGCCGTCACTCAACTAACAAATGTTGCTAAGCAACCAAGCCTCGACCCTCCGCTTTGCGTCGGGGTCTGCACTCGCCCTGTCGGTCAGTATTTCCCCATAATGACCTGCGTTCCATACATTATCACTTACATATACATATATATATTATGTATACATACATATATAATCCTTTAAATACTCGCTTGAATATTTGAATAACTGCATCATTCATTACAAAAAACAAAAAAAGAACAAAGGATCTTTATTTTTCATATAACAACTACAAGTAGGATGGAACTTCGGTGGACAATAGAGCCTTGGATAAGTTAAAATAACAACAAAAAATCTATTTGATTCCATTTGTAATTTTTAAGTAGCATCGGATACAACGTTGGTGACCCTCGTGGCCAAAAGTGTCCCATTGACTTCCATTGAAAACAACAGTTTTTAATGAACAGCTGTAATACTTTAAAACAGTTAATTCTTTGATACCAGCAATTCATTGGAAAGAGAAATAGTTAAATCTGACATCTTTACAGTATTGCTTCAGATTAAACTGTTTTACCATTGTAGGCAGATGCAGAAAATTCTGCTATTTTTGAGGTTATCTCGTGGAGCTGTATCACTATCATGAGTCAGCAAGTGTGTATTAAGTGTGCATGAATATGTTAGCATGCACTGATCATTTCAGGGGTTAAAAGGGCATCTTATGAAGGTGTTATGACAGAATGTCACGTTATGAAAACATGACATTCTGTCTTTGGTGTTTTCACAAACAAAAACTAATTTTTCACAACATTTGCCCTTTATAAAGGTAATTTTACCAATTCATTGTTCATTTTATTTTAGTATGCACAATTGTCTGGTCATCATTTTCTCTCTTTTCCTCATCTATACAGCCAATATGTCGGTTAACTCCTCGTCCACCTTCACTGATCCTTCGGTCTACTATTGCCACAAAACAGAAGCTAAACTGTTCATCACCACTGGCTTCATTCTAATGAAAATCCTCTTCATCCTCCCTCTCTGCACCTTCGTGCTCTTCTTGGGTCACCAGCAGTGGCAGCAGCAGCGCTCCTTTAAAGCAGCGAGTCACTCCGACATCTTCACCTACCACCTGTCCTCCATGGAGCTGCTGTGGGTCATTGGAGCTGCCTCCCGCCTTTACGCAGATTATGCTAAAAACCCTGAAGCTTTACAAATAGCATATTGTCTGGTCATCATCACTCTCTATGGAGAGATGTGTTTTCATGTCCTGACCTGTGTGGAGCGCTACCTGGCTGTTGTTCACCCCGTCACCTACAGGGGGCTGAGAAACGCCCGTGGGGTCAGGCTCAGGAACATCAGCATCGCCTGTGTTTGGCTGCTCTGCTTCGTAATGATGGCCATTTATGGAATTGTAGATTTTCATTCTGCAAGCATCACGTTACTCTGCATTATGCCTTTTTCTTTAATTGCCATGGCTTTCTGCAGCCTCTCTGTTCTCTGTGCTCTGGTTCGTCCAGGGCCAGGAGAAGGAGGCGGGGAAAAGGAACGGGTTGACAAGGTCAAACTGAAAGCTTTCCACACTATCACAGCCATATCAGGCGTGCTGTGGTTGTGGTTTCTCGGCATTTTTATTACTACTGCTCTGAAACATTCCCCAAAGATTATCAACAATGTTTCTTGTGTTGTGATTGCGATTGTGAACTGGTTTAATGTGCCGTGCAGTTTGGTGTCACCGCTGCTGTATCTACACAGAGCAGGGAAACTGCCATGCTGTTGTTCTCCCTAACCCCCCCAAGTTTCCTACATCAGACCCTGTTCCAGCTTTGAGTGGCTAAACTACTAGACCAGGGGTGGCCAAGTCCAGTCCTCCAGAACCACAATCATGCAACTCTTAGATGCGTCCTTCAACACACCTAAATCAGATCACTTCGGCCACTTTCTCACAGAGATTAATGGGTTCAAGTGGGTTTTTCAAATGCGGGTTGACCCCCTTATAATTGGCACTACGCTCCTTTTCCATTGGCAAAACAAAAGTCGGGTCCGATCCCCTGCTGGCAAGCTGCATGGCCTCTGTACCCACTACTGTGCGTCTGGTGAAGCCATCACATGGGTTCGTGTTGATGATGTCATGCGTGGAACAGAAATAAGGAAAGGAAACAATGAAAAGCGAGTCAGGCCATAGTCAATGTGCTTTTGTGACAGTATGGGGTCCTGTCACTATTCCTCCGATAGATTGTGCGCTCTGGTAACTCTGCCACAGGGATATTCTTTTGGCTGACTGGTAAGGATGCATGACCCTCACCCTGGAGTCTGTGGGATCGAATCCCTGTCAGGCCCTCCTTGCGTACCTTGCCACATTCTGGTGTTGTTGGTAGGATCCATGTGACGTGGAAAAAGTCCATGGATTCAAAACGAGTGGTAACCTGCATGAAGCACGAGAACATGCTTGTGGAAAGAAGGGGAGAGGTGATAGTGTGGGGTCCTGTCATCCGATTGATCACGAGCTCTGGCTACTTGGCCACAGGAATATCCTTTTGGCTGACTGGTTAGCATGCATCACTCTCATCCAGGAGATCTTTGGGATCAAATCCTGCCAGGGCCCCTCCGTTTCGTACCTTGCCACGCTTTCTTGTTGCACCTTTGTCCGTCCTCAAACAAAATGGGTGAAAACCAGCAGGTGATTTTCTAGTGCAGATGAAACATAGGCAATGTGAACTTGTGGCAGAAATGTTGTGTTACGTTATATGAAATGCGACTGGCGTGATGTTGCAACGTACGTACGTATTGCCCAATGTCATCACCTAAATTCACAGCTCAACCTGGGTCTGGCTGCAATGATTAGTTGATTAATCTAATAATTGTTGACTATCAAAATAGTCGGTGACTCATTTCATAATCAACTAATCGTTTATTGTTTGTAAGCTTTGTTTTTCCTCTAAAATTGCCACTGTATCTTCCACTGCCTCGTCTGCCTTTCTGTCTTGTCGACATTTCTTGAATAGTTTATTGACATATAAGCATGCACACTACCAGTCAAAAGTTTGGACATGTTTTCCCTTTAAATTCAATGAGAAAGAGTCCAAACTTTTTACTGGTGGTGTAAATATCCTGCAATTTATGCATGATCTGATAAGTCGACTAATCGATTATCAAAATAATCATTTGTGACATCCCTAATAAAAAACATCTCACTGAAGTCCATTTCTTTAATTAATTGCAATTTTAAATAACCATTTAGTGGTTGGAGAGATGGCACATCAGAGGTGCCACGAAAGAGGAAATTTGTCCTCATTCTTTTCGTTTTGGTGTCTGTTTTAAATTCAAGCCAGAGGCCAAAGACATTTTCAAAGTACCGGTATTTTGTTAAAGAGTATAGTTGTCCTAGATTAATTTTCCTGAATGCAGGCTGCTATAGTGATATCAGCTGAACTTGTTACATCAATATTGTTTCATTACCTTTAGTTAAATAGTGTTACATTTCGAAAATCGCCCCCGCCCTACTATTAGCTGTTGGCTGACAACAAGCAAATCTGTGTGTTTACTTTCTTTTTAGTGTTAAATATTTATCTTGTGTATATTTGCAGTCTGTGTTGACAGATTACACATCAGCACCCAGTCTGTTTACCCTGCACCCAGCACACCGTTGGCTTCCTGACTCCGTGTAATCACCCTCTGTCCCGGTCAGAAAACACAGCCATGGTCGATGAGAAAAGACTAAATAAAGAGACCAGTCATTGCCAGTTTCAGAGTTTAAATCCTTGCCCAAAACAGCCTTCTTTGCACTGGCCTTTGGTTCCTTAGTCTAGTTTTCACTTCATTGACTTTTTTGTTGTTTGTTTTATTCTTTAAGTGTTTTATTTGTTAAGATTTTTAAGATTAATTAAGATTTTAAGATTAATTTCATTGTAATTTTTCTTGTAATACAGTCATTTTAATTCATGTTTTTTATGTTTTCATTATCTGCCCTTCTTGTTTAAATTTGTTCAGCACTTTGGGGAAACCACTGTTGTGTGTAATTGTGCCATATAAATAAACTTGAACTTAAACCATTAGTTTTTTTTCTTCAATACTTGTGAGAACAACAAGGAGAAATCGTTTAAATAAACACCTGTCTTTGTCTGTAGGTCATTTAAATCCAGTCAAATGTAATGGATTGTATAAATGAATTATGGCCCCTGTTATGGAAATGAGTCAGCTGCTTGATTGGTTGCTTGGTTCAAAGAAGCATTTCCAAAAGACACTGAACTTTTTTATAATTTTACACTAAATTAACAATCTGAACTGAAGTTTGTTTTCTGTTAGATTTGAAACTGAATCAGACTTTCAAACTAGTTTTCCTAAACTCATTTTGATGTGCATTGAAATGAAAAGTATCACCTAAAATTTCAGTTCCATTTTGGCTTAAATTCCAACATTGTTTCATTTCAAGGAACTTTTTTAAAGAAACTGTTTCAATTGTAGTCGAGGAAAGAGCTTGTACCTCTTTCTCTGGTCCGGGTTATCGCTCAGGAGGCATGAAAGCAAGGGTAAGAGTGAGGTGGGTGTGTGAGATCAAACAAGTATGAAAGGGGAAATTGGTAAGATGTTGGAGGGATGAGGTGTGTGTTTGTGTGTAAGATGATAAGGGTATGGTGGGCATAGTGTATGCAGATGTAGGTGTATGCTTGCACCCGGCAGGGTTGGCAGTTGCTGGTCTTGGTCCGCTGGGGCCTGGGCCCCGAGACCGTGGGGGGCTTCAGCTGGGGCCACCCTCTGTGGGGATGCACGTCCATCTCTTTGGGGGGGGGGTGGCTGGGGTCCAAGCCTCCGGGTGGCTGCTGGTGTTCTGGGTCTTGGGCCGTGCGGGCTTCCTCCTCCTTGCAGAGACGAGGTTGCATCTGCATGACTGCATCACCATAGTGACCCTTTATTCTGCATGATGACACTGACGCTGCTTCCCGTTGCTCTGACCGGGTTTTACCTCTTCTCTGTTTAATTCTGCGTGTATTTGTATGATCTTATGATACTCCAGCTGTAATACGATGTAAAATAGAGTTGTGGAGCAATACTTAGTTAAAGAAATAAAATTAATAAAGTCAGAATAGGAGCCTTATATTTATAAAGCTCCCCTTGGCAAAACAAATCTGTTCAACACAAAAAAGCATCCAGATCACCATTCTGCTTGCTACAACAGGACAAGTAAAGAAAAAAATGAAAAGAAAAGAAAAAGAAATGAATAAATAAATAAATTCAATAATACTCAGTCAGCATGCTAAACTGCAGACTTCTGAGTAAACATGAAGGATTTTTTTCCACAATGAATTTTCTTTTTTCCAAAGGCGATAACTTTTGGATTATATTCAGATTTTTTATGAGGAGTAATTTATTGCGTAATTTTTTTTTCTGTGGCTGCCAGAGAGAACTTTTTCCAGAATTTTCTTTTTTTCAATATTTAAAAATTTCTGAGATTATAGTCACCATTTTTTCCCCTCAGTATTCTGACTTTTTTTCCAGAACATTAAAAAAAAAAAAAACAATTCTGGTCAGAAAAAGTCAGAATTCTTAAATTTAAGTCAGAATTCTGACTTTTTCTTTTCTTTTCTTTTTTTGTTTTTACATAAAGATTTTTCAATATTCTGGAAAAAATAGAGTTCTGAAAAAAAGTCAGATTTCTCACTTTAATCTCAGAATTTTTACTTTTTTCAATAGTTGAGTAGTCTTTTTTTATGTACCATCAGAAAAGTCAGAATTCTGACTTTTTCCTTAGAATTTTGTTTTATTTTTTCTTTCGTGGCCCAGATCCTCTTCAGTAATTATAAGATGGTGTTTGAGGAATCAAGTAAATTTATTAATGGTGTTTTTCAAAAACAAATGTAAGAAAGTGTTTTAAAAATCATCAAAATAGCCAAAACAAACTAAAGCAATATTTGGAACAATATATAAAAAAAAGATTATTTATGCAAATTTTAACCATTTCAACAGTTCCCATTGCAATAAACAGTACACACAATTTTTAACACAGTATCCACAGAAAGAAACCAGACATACATAGCTCCATAGCAGAAGAAGAAAGAACTACAATTATTTAACTTAAAATCCGAGCCTCACACTTTTTCAGCGGAGTTTGCCCCTCGGTCCACACACAAAAGTTGAGTCCAGAGGACCTAAGTTGGAGGGGAATGGCAAAGCATCAGTATGCGTTAACAACAAAGGAGTGCGTTCAGGTCCCAGGTCTTGATATGTCCTCCCCGACATAGAAAACCAAACTTCTTCCAGGTACAGACAGGAAACCATATCATTTAGCCACGTTCTAAAGCAGGGAAGGAAATCTGACTTCCACTCCCTCTGGATGACCCGTTTGCAGTAACTTTACCAAACATGAGGGCTTGTTATAAAGTGGAGGCATGAGCCAAAGAGCTGTTAGAGCAGCCCAGAAACACTGTCAGGAATCAGCTTGTAAACAGCACGATACAAATGAAAAATGTCAACCCAGAAACCTGTGAGCTTGGAGCAGGACCAGAAAAGATGTCCAAGAGTTCCACACGCTATTTTGCATTTATCAGAAATGGGGAGACGACAGGAAAGAATCTGCTTTGCTTAGACTTGGAATAGTGCATCCTATGAACAACTTATACTGAATGAGCTGAAGTCAAGCATTGACAGAGCATACCTTTATCCTGTTTAACCCTTTTACCCATAAATCATCCGAGATTAGTTCCACAATGTCCAGGGTCCATGCCTAAAGACTCTTTTAGAGTCTTTAGTTTTAGACTCTAAAACTATCTGTTCCAGCGTAGCATCTGCAGAAATAGGGAGGTGACAGCTCTCTGCTTCAAGCATCTGTGTTAACCCCACCCGCCTCAAACTTCCGACCAATCACACAATACTACTGGGAGCTCCCCAAGAAGAAAGTTCTGCACGGCTGAGAACAAAGGGAAAGTTCTCACTTCTCGCGGAGCATGCAGCAGCCTTATGGCCAGCAGCTCAAAAGTTAAACAATTTTTTTCCACAATTTTTTAAAATCCATAAAAGCTCAAAAAATTATATAAAAAGAGTCAAACAGGTTAAATTAGACACAAACAGTAGACTTTAAAGGTGACAGCACCCCTCTAGATGTTCTGCAGTTGTATAATTTTTGAAAAATTGTTTTGATGAAAATGTTGTAGCTATCATCTTTAAATAAATATATAGTTAAATAACAACTGTATAAAAGATAAGATACACCTTCAAATCTACCAATTAATTTACCCAAAGGAAGCTAATGTAATGCAAACAGTGCTGAACCTAGTACGTAACCTTGAGGATTGCCTGAGGATACAGATTATGATGATTTAGAATTACAAACACGAAGAAAAGTAATAAAAATCACTTAAAAGAATTTTTCAAGATATCCACCCACCCCTGAGACCAGGGACGTGCTCAGGGTTTTTTAAGGGCAGTTGCTCAAACATAAAAAAGGGGCAGACTTGATCCTGTCAGAGAACGTGTCTTTAATTGTAAAATTTAAAACAATAAATCACACATTATTTTCAGCTTATTAAAAGTTCTGGAAGAAGCACTTGCATGTTGTTCTGGTTCTACAGAATTTTTTTCAAAAGGTCTGTAAAATATACTTTTAGTGTTGTTTTGCATATATTTAGCCGTCCGGCCTTCCATGTGGCTTGTCTTGCTCCTCTCCACCTGAGACTTGTTGCACCTCATCTTTAGTGTATATTTCCAATTAGAGGATTAAAATGGAAATAGTCCACAAATAAGGACACTACTATCTAATATACTGACATTTTTTCATGTCTTTCACCTGCTGGCTTGCTGCTTTGCAACCAGCCCTGTAGTAATGACCTTTGTGGCCTCCCTCAGCGTCTCTCTTTGTCCTAAATCCTGGAGGACTCAGGACAAGGAGAGACAACACTAGTAAAGTTAATTGCATACTGATCATAATTAGTAAAACATAAATTATTCTAAAAGCATCACCTGCACTTTTGGTTTTTATTTAAATTGAATTGAATAAAGGTTCCTGCTCTGATTCCTCACTGCTGCTCTTGTGCTGCTCCTTCTCCATCTTTGTAAAGAAATGTTCAACAACAAATGTTCTAAATCTTAATGAGATTTTAAATAAAATATCATATAGTCTAAAAAACTCAGCATTCATATAATGAATTGTCTTGCTTTTATGTAGTTAACCATCTTCTAAAATTTGCAATATCCTTCGTCACAACTTTAAACTTTTGTTTTATCAAGTTAGTTTTCTCCATCAGCTCCTCGTTATTAAGCTGGTGGTGCTGGATGATCTGCTGTCTCACCTGCTCATTCACTGACAAACATGCTGGTTATCTTACAGAAGTTTTCTGCATCTCTGGCCTGTGCTTCTTTCTTTTTTGACTCCTCTTTGGTCCACCTTTCCTCTTGGCCTGACGATCTCGCTCCATTTTGCCCCTGCAAAGGTGCGGGAGGAGGAGGGGGCGCGTCTGCAGCTGACTGACCCTTGACTGTCTGCCATCACCCAGCAGGCCAGTTCAGTGCTCCTGATGGTCAGTCCACCACTGCGCGACGAGCACGCTTCTGTCCAGCCTGTGACGTGCATCACAAACAGCTGTAAACTTGAAGGCAGAGGGACCCTAACTCTCATAACTTACTCTCTTCCCGAGTATTTATTTGGAATATATTATAACGGTTTTATTCAAGTTAAATTTTGCACTTCGGGCACTTTTTTTAAACACTAGTTCAAATTATTTTCTTCAATCCGTTTTTCCCCCGTGAGGGGCAATTTTAGCCAAGAAGGGCAAACGGGCAGTTGCCCGGGCAACCTGAGCCATGTCCTGCGCACGTCCCTGCCTGAGACAGTGAACTGCTTACTGTGATCTATAGTATGACCACCAGTACACAAACAACCTCCTGCATCAGAGACGGATTACTAGCACTTACTGCAACTCTGAAACAGCTTTGTGCTCAGTGTGATTCAGTGCTGCAGTTACAGCATATTGTTTTCCTTTCTCTGTATAAAATCAGCAGAGGCAAAACCAGAGAGCTGGGCAAGTTATACCAGACTGCAGATGCTGTTACCGCACACTGAATACGGCGGCTAACTGCAGGTAAGGGGTGCATCACAAAGAAAACAAGTTGTCCAGCAAATTTAAAAAGCAACACTCCCATGATCAAAACAACAATCTTAAAGGCCCTTCTCTTTGATTGGTCAGCCTGAACCCTATCCCCGGCTGCCTCCCCTGGTCGTGGACGAATCAGAACACAGAGAATAGAGAGGCTGCAGAAAGTTGCGGTCATTAAACATAACACTGTTATACAGCCTGGTATAAGACTGAACTTGGGGTACGTCATGCTTACAGTTATAAAACTTGGCCCTGTTAAAGACTGCAGCCAAACGAGCACAGTGCTGATGTTTCTCATGCGAATCCCACCTGCCTGTCTCAGCCTCAGGTAGGTGATGGGATGAACAACGGCACAGTAGCGCTCCAGACAGATCAGGATTGGGAAAAACATTTGTGCACTCCAAGGGATGCCACCAATTAGGACACCAACCGCTATTATCTCAAGAAAATTTCCAATACTGCCGGAAGCAGTAATAACAGCTCCCAGCACACCAACCAGGTCTAAAGCAGCCATGTTGTAGGTAAAGAAATCAGAGTGGCTCATGATGGCTGTTGATGAATGGTGCTGTTTCCATCGCTGGTAACCCAAATGGAGGATGAAGGTGGAGAGTGGTACCATAAGGAAGAAGTAGGCTAAACCATAGGTGGCGTAAATGTTCACAGCAGTAATGGAGTCAAAGCATAAATGATGATATATGTACAAGGTCAAAGAGTAAGGCTGAGATGGAGCGGAGCCGTTCGCGAATGATGAGTAGATGCTGAACATTTTCACACAGTTGAAGCCCTAAAGAAAATAAGAAGATGATGAAGAGAAATCAGAGTAAAAAAAACATTTATACAGTCATGAATAACAACAAATATGCTTTTGGCTTTTGTTTTAGATTTATCCAAAGCCTTTGGCACTGTTGACCACAACGTTTCACTTTCTAAGTTAAATTGTGGTTTTCAAGATTACAGGTTTAGTGCCAATATTGCCCAAAAGTTGCACGGTGTCCCTTCAAACAGCTTATCAATTTTTTCTCTCTTAATCTTGTTCATGTGTGTTGAAGCAGGAAACCACTACAACCAGCAGCCCTCTGGTGTGTAGGTATCAGAGGCGTGTATAAAACTGGTTTTGGTCATATCTAGCCGACTGGAGTTTCTCTGTTCAGCTGGGACAGCGTTCATCTGCCACTTCCCCTTTCAGCTGTGGGGTCCCTCAGGGTTCCATTCTGGGTCCGATTTTATTTTCCCTGTACCTGCTTCTTTTGGTGTTTCTTATCGTTTTCCAGATGACTTGCAGATCTATCTGCCACTGCAGACAATGTCCTCGGGTCCATTGACTCCCTGCTAAGATGCCTTACCTTATGGCTGAGTCAGAGCTTTCTTCTGCTGAATAGGGATAATGCTGAAGTTATTGACTTTGGTTGGCCAGATGTGTTGGATGGTCATACTAGCGTGATTGGCTCATTGTCTCAATACTCCAAACATTATGCGAGAAATCTTAGCATTATCTTCAACTCTCCTCTCTGATTTGATACAGATCAGCTCCATTGTCAAATCTAGCTTTTTTCACTTGCACCTTTTAGGCAAAGTAAAATCATATCTGCCCTATAAGAACTTGGAGAGGACAATCCATGTTGTTGTAACCTGCAGCCTGGACTTTTGTGATTGTCTTTATTTTGGAATTGAGCAGTCACAACTTAAGTGCTTGCAAACTGTTCAGAACTCAGCTGCTTGATTTCTGGAAACATTGAAACGCCATTAGCCCATTACTCTGGAGCTCTTTTCTTTACATTAGTTGCCACTGCAGTTGATTTATGACTTGTTTTTAAAAGTCCTACTGCATCACCGTACCTCTTGCAACTTCTGATTCCTTATAGTCCAGCTAGAGCACTCAGGTCAACTAACCAGACGCTCTTGATGGTTTGTGGAACCAGGCTAAGAGGTAGAAGTGATGGGGCTTTTCCTTTTGCTGCTCTCCGCCTTTGGAACACCTGCCCTCAAATATTAGGTGCGCAGTTTGTTGGTCATTTTGAAAAACTGAAAACTGTAACATTTTCACTAGCTTGTCACCCAGCGTGAAAGTGCTACATTTGGTTTTATGTGTCTTGATGTTGTCTTTTAAATGTGCTCAGTAAATAAATTTGAGTTGACTTGGCTGGGCGAAGGTCTTTGTTGGCTTCTGCTAACAATATAAACTGTGCTGATTTTAACTTGAACTAATGTTTTTCTTCATTTATCAGGATGTTCTTACAATCTTGGGGAAAAATTGGTGCAGCTCTGGATGGGAATAAACGTTGGGACATCGGAGAAGCTTATCGAATCTATCAAATCTAAAAGCAGTCCAATGGAATATTAGAATGTGTAACATTTTTGGGATGGGCAGTCTACGTAACATGACTGTGGGAAACCTTTTCTTAAAAATAATTCTTAAAGGCAAAATCAAAAGTATCCAAACAATCAAGACTGTGTCAGACACCTCAGGGTTATCAGAACATTGTGAAGAGGTTATGCTTGAGATGTTTAAGTGAAATGTTAGTTCTGGTGATTTTACAATGATAGCTACCACCAATCAAATAGAAATATTATTTCAATCTGGAATCTAACTGTGCTTGATGGAAAAGGGAATTTTCCAGCTGTATTGTAATGTCAGTCATGAAGATGGTACCAGGAGAGGCGGATATGTTCTGAGGTGAAGTGCCATCAAAGTTTTGACCACCACTAATCTATAGTAGGGTACAAAAGTTTAGATACACTTGAAGATGGAAAAAATAAACTGTCAGTAAAGTGAAATTGACAAAGTCATGACATTGATTTTCAGTTGTGGTTGAACAGAAATATCAAAAACACACAAAAAAATAAAACAAGCAAACAAGCATGATGGGGCTCCTGAACTAAAATTTTATTGAGCAACATATTGGGACAATCACAGCACTTAAGTGTTTCCTGTAACGTCCAATCAGATTTCGGCACCTCTTGACAGGTATTTTGGTCCACTGTTCATGAGCAAGGTGCTCTAATTTGTCTGGAGCAGTTTGTTTCTTTCTTTTTTTTTCAAATTATTTTTAAAAAACACAATTCAAAATCAATGTTTTATCTAATTAAATCTTAATTTAGTAAATTTGTATTTATTATTATTTTTCAAGTTTTTTGTTATTTGAATAACTATTTTGAATTTAATTGCCTAAACTTTTGCACCGTACTGCAAATGCTAAGAAAAAAAATGTATTCACAGAAAAATTTTTGAGTTAGAGTTTGATTTGATTGTAAGAGTTAAAATTTGATTGTAAAGAGGGTTAAAATAACATGATTATAAAGTTCTTGGTCACTGAAGTATTGAGCTGAAGTAACACTGAACTTTTGCTGTTTAACAGCTGGTTTGGGGATTTGGAGAGGAACAGTCAATTCAATGGAATTGTAACATTTTACCTCAAGTTTGTTAATATTAAATATCTCAGATCATAAATTAAATCAAGATTTTTGTCACATGGAAAAAAATGTGTTGTCTATTTTTCTCAGTCCCCAAAGCAAAAAGCCACGACGACAAAATTAGAAAATAAACGCTTCATCTCACCCAATGTTGGTCCTGATCCTTCCACTTCTGCGTTTTCAGTGTCACTGACACACATGTAAAACAGAGAGGGACATGGGAAAGATCGTTCATCATTACGTAAGGACAGTGACATCGATGACATATGGAAATTTTTACTGGAGGATGAAGCAAGTTCAGAAAATAGATGGATGTGATGGTACTTTATACTGTAAGTAAGCTAAAATATCACCAATTAACTAATCTGTTCAATTATCCAAGCTGAAATGGCTGTTTGCTTTGGGACGGTGAAGTTTTGTACAGATTCATGTTTTGTGTTCCACTTTGTGCAGATTTGTGGGCTGCAGTTATCCTTATTGGCTACTTGAACCATATAGCATGGCAATAACTGCAAATAATGACTGAATTATGAATATGAATTACGACACATACAGTATAAATGGGATGCAACACCATGCAGTCATAGTTTGCATGCTGGTTCTTAGCTTAAATAAACACTCATCTTTGTCCGTAGGACATTTGAATGGAACCACATGTTACAATGAAGGATGCCCTGTTGTAGAAACATAAACATTACTGGGAAAGCTCATGCCCAAAAGCACCTAAAATGCAAAAATAAGACAATATCCATTAATAACAGTTCAATCTTACTTAGCAAAAAGATCATCACGTTACTATGGTTACTCAGTATTTTGACTACTCCCTATTCAGACTGATGAAAAACTGCTGAGTTTTACTGGTTCAGTATGCAATGCTGTGCAGACATCTTTGTGGTAGTTCTTTAAGGTGGAGTAAATTATGACATTTTACACGTTTATGTTGTACCTCTGCAAAGTCAGATTGCAATGAATGCTAAGTTGGTTTTTAATTGTTGATACATATTCTCCATTTTTTTCCTTTTGTGCCAAGTAGCTGAGTTTAGCATGCTAATATGAAAATCATCTTGTCGTGCTCAAAAATTATTCATACCCTTAAATTCATATCATTAAAGGAAGGGCTAAATTGACAATAGTAATTTAAAGACACAACAGAACGTTAAGCAGTTTTCTCAGTGACGCGCCCCCTATCGGCGGCTAAACTAGCATCCATCTTGCATCGTAACTGTACTGTGATTCACTCCAACCAGTAAAAGACAGTCTTATCTTGACTCTTGTTCTGTCCCTTCCTCTCTTTTTATTTTCTTCTCTTCCTCAGGTAGGCTAATTTTTCCTTGCGCTTCTTTACCAAATCCAACATGATGTGTGTTCAAAACACCCGCTGTGTTCATGTCTGGTTCATATCCGTTTGCTAGTAGGTGACGCGGTGTGTAACCAAGAGTCGGCTGCAACGTCACAGTCGCCTCTGGGCAGCGATGGCTGGAAAATGCGCATAATGAATGTTGGTGTATCATCAAAACGAGTCAGAAAGACATATTTTTCAGGTCTAAAAGGTTACGTTGTGTGTCTTTAATAACAGGAAATTAAAGGAACTAATAAGACATGAAAATTAAAAAAATTATGGGCCACATTGTGCTTGTTTTGTTGTTTTTTTCTTTGTGTGTTTGTGTAATATTTCTTTCGTAAACACAGTTCAAGTTTACGAAAGTAAGTTGTTTTTTTAAAAATCATTACTTTAGTAAATTTCAACTTATTTCACTTACAGCTGATTTTCCCCCTTCTTTGATTGGAGGGTATGAATCATTTTGAGGATGACTGTATATTTGATTTATAGGTTTTACTTTGTTTCCCCGTGGCTGTTAGTTCAGTAATGATTAACTCATTTTAGACAGGGCAGCTGTGACCTGTCATCATAAATAATGAACTCATGAAACATGGAAATGAGATGTCACCACAGTGGTTTATGCAGCACTGTGTAATGATTTTGAATTTGGATTAAATCTTTTCCTAACTTAAATATAAGCAGCATGAACACGTGCAGTCAAAAGTTTTGCTGCATCTTTGAAGTGAAGACCAGTCAGAAGCTCAGGAGTCATAACAGGGATGATCAGAAGAAATAAAGTTTAAGAAAAAAACGCCTGCTCTGTGAACGGTAGGTGGTCTTTGAATTCATTTTATTAGATGATTTTTCACAAAGCATCTCATTCTCCACAAAATGTTCTCTTTTCTATATTTTTACGTCTCTTTTCTTTTACACTCATCATAGTATTATTTTGATTTGAGACTATTCTGATTGTCTCAACATTGTCACTTTTAGATGTTTTTCTTCTCACTTCTTTATCAATTCAGATCAATTAAACTTTATTTGTATCGCGGCAATTCATGACAATGTCACCTCAGGGCACTTTTCAAGTCAAATTCATAATAGCCTAGCTGTTATTATCAAATATGAATATTGTTCATAAAAGTCAGTTGCTCCCTGTAATTTATTTCAGCTTCTTTTATTATGTCTTCACAATTTTTGAACATCTAATTCAAAATATCTTTACCAATAACTAGAGCAAAAACATTATTTGTTTTGTTTCTTAACTGTGAGGTGATGTGAAAAAAAGAAAAGAAAAACAGGTTTAGATTAATGTCTTCTTTAGTTTCTCTAAACAATCTTTGCTTTTGCAAAGTTTCAACTCAGTTCTGTCTCATGTAGAAGCTCATATGTTCATATATTTGAACCAGGATTGAAAAATCCACTTTTTTCACAAGCGGGACCATTTTTTAATACCCTTTAACATATTTTTCTTACCTGTTACATTTCATTGATAAAATAACGTTGGAATTAATCGTTCATCCTTACCATATTTTTCCCTTTTTTTTCCATAAGTAGGTAACAGATAAATGATTTACAGCTTATTTGTTCTCAGTGAAGTTGGTTGCTGTAATGCAGGAGTATTTTATATTGTGCATGAACAAGTCTGATGCAGGTGATGAGAGGTGTTGGTCATAATTAGGGATGTCCCGATCCGATTACGTGATCAGAAATTGGGGCTGATCACATGGTTTTAGACTCGATTGGAATCAGCTGTTACATCAGATAAAGGATCAGATAAGTGTTTCCTTCACATTGACTCAGCAGCGACGGGCTGCCACGGCTTAGGACAGGATTTCATGGCAGCCACGAAGGCCATGGCTGACGTTGCCCCTCTCTTTGGCCGTGTGACCCTTGAAAACTTAGGGGCCGTCCACACGGCGCAGAATTACAGCAAAACATTTAACAAATTTCACATTTAAAAACATTTACATCAAAAAATGTAAGAAATCTGCCCTATCATCCTCCTGAAACCAGGGATTAGCCTCCTGAAACCGGTCATCTCTGAAACCGGGTTCCAAGGTGGAAAGGTTTGAAACCTCGACGGGTTTGTGTTTCATTTGGACGACGTGACCGCACAAGGAGGTATTTGTTCACAAAAACAATAAAGTTCATTGAAAAAAAATCACAACAGCAATGGCGTCGGTGAGCGACTGTTTTCAACTGTGTAGAAAACTTTAGCGTTTGCCTTGTAAATCCTCAGCCATCTCTACCTTTCTGCTCTTCCTGTGTTGATATCCAGTGACACGCGGTGAGTCTTTATTTGCGCATGCGCTGTGTCTTGTTCTGGGTTTGGAGTGTTACTTAATCATCATAACAACACCCACGGCCTTGTTGCGCTACAGCGGTTTCATGGGGATCGTGAAACCTTTCCCCGGATTTCTGCTATCGGTTTCACACCTAAACCGGCTTCAGCTCCGTGTGGACTAGGCCTTATATTCCTCACGGCCACAGAGATGTCCCATCTGTGCATCTCTTTTTCCTCTGCGTGATTTTCCCATAATTTACGGTGATGAGCAGCTGTGGGTTTGATTCTGCCTCATATGAACCGTAGAGTCCCGCACGCAGCACAGTGCTGTCTGATACAGCATCACCAGGCAATATATAAGTTAAATGTAACGCACGCAGTGGCAACCTGTTAATACAGACATTAATCGCAGTGAAGGCGGTTGTAGCCCCCCCCCCCCCCCCCCCACCCACACACACACACACACACACGTCGTATGTGGATTTTGTTGGTTCCACAACATTCCACAAAGTCTGTGATGACCTCTGTACTCTGGGTTGTTTTACGGAAACAGAACCAATAACAGCAGTGTCATGAGAAATTGTCTGAAGATGGCAGCTGCTGGCGTTGTGGTTGAAGTCTTGTAGCATGACATGCTATTTTCTGTTGGTGCTCCATGCAGACAGCTGAAGGTCAACTACTCCTTCCACCTTCTTTCTCTGCAGACTGAGGAAGTTTGAATGCATGTTAGAAGTCAAAGAGAATAAAGCTGTTTTCCCACTGAAATTAGCGGGTTTACACGGGTTTTTCAAACGTGCATAGACCAGCTCATAGCCACTATTAGGCTCCTTTCCCATTGACAAAAAAAAAGCCGGGTTTGATCACCTGCTGGCAGCTGCATGTCCTCTGATCCTACTGCTGCGTGTCTGGTGACGGCATCACGCTGGGTTAGCATTGATGACAACGCTTGTTATATCACACGCGACTGGCGCAATGTTGTGACGTACGCACGCTGCATTCAACGTAGTTGCGTAAATTTGCGGGTCAACCCGGGTCTGGTGTTCCCACTGCATGCCGATCGGAGCCAAGCCACTTGAAGGCGATTTAAACTTGCGTTGCTTGCCGAGTCGTTTGACGTGACGCGGGTCGATTAGTCATTCCCACTGCCACTAAAAGCCAACTGTTCACGGGTTAAAACGGGTTTTTTGGCCAGTGAAAAAGGGGTATAATTCTCAGTGTTCAATCAATTTTCAGACGTAACAAGGATCTGTGGAGCACGTAGATGATAGCATCATCTACACCAATCATGGGATAAGAGGCAGTGGCTCCAGCAAAGTGTGACAGTTGATGGTCCTGTTACTATTTCTTCGAGTGATCATGCGACCTGACTACTTGTCCACAGGCATATCCCTTTGGCTAACTGGTTAACGCACGACACTCTCCCGGGAGTTGGGATTGAATACCACCTGGGCCTTCCTTTGTCCTGCCACATGGGGGCTCACCAGAGGGCAGGAAAGAGAAACATTAAACAAATTAAAATTATATATTGGAATACCTAAAAGTCATTTGAAGCCATTTGCTCAGCAGATAGTTGCCATGTGCGCCTGATTTTTGGTGAGTTTTCTGCCTCACAAGGCCTTGAGGTGAAAATCAAACACAGTTGATAATTTTTGCCTCGCAGGGTGAAAAACTCCCCGTGTGCGCTCAACTTGAGCTGTCTGCAGCGGGCAGAAGATCTAGCGACCAATCAAAACGCGTCCACAGATCACATGGTTTCGAGATGACAGCTCTGTTATCACGTTAAAAGATTTGATTGATATTTTGCAAAAAGATCCAAAGACTGAAGCAGAAAAGTTTTGAGGATCTTTTTGTCAGATACTGAATTGTGTTATTGTATTTTGTTGATTTATTAAGTAAAGTGTATGTGACTGTGACATACTGTACTATAGTAAAATCATACTAGTTGGTGGCGGTAGTGCACCTTCGAATTCGCCAACAGCCATTAAACTCGAAAGAAGAAGTAATGTAAGAAAATGAATGAAACTTAGAGATGATATCTGGATGGATGTTTTTGAAGTCCGACAACACATCATATAAGCAGGTCTAGTCTGGCCGTATTTCCACAAATTTATCCTCTAAAATGTAATGGACTACGTCACCGCAAGCTGCCATCTTGAAATCATGTGATCTGCGGACACTTTTTGATTGGTCGCTAGATCTTCTGCCCTCAGCAGAGCTCAAGTTGAGCCAGTGGTGAAAGTAAGATAAGATTCTTGCAGGAACTGTGCAACTAGAATTTTTTTTTTGCTCACGCGCTTTGCGTGCTCGCATCATACCAAGAGCGTGCTCTTTTCTGACTGATTTTTCAGTCTTGTACACATTCATAAGAGCATAATGTAACATATCAGACACGTCATGCAATAGATGACAAGTTATAGGCTACATTTATTTTCAGGTTAAGTACTCATTCAGGAGAGAGAGCATCAGAACAATAACTTCAACATCACTCAAGTTTTTTCTCTGTTGTGAGAAAGAACACGTTGAGTTTCCTCACTTCCATTTTTATTTGTTTGCCAAAGGACACACCACACATATTAAATAAAATAGGTTAAACCATTGTCCACCTTAACTTGAGACTACTCCTATTTTTAATCTTAACAGGTACCAGACTAGTTAGAAATTAGACTACTGTGTCAACCATAGTCACTCAGTGTAGGCTATGTTGTTCCTCTGCAGAATGACAGTAACACTTTCAATAATCTACATGTGTAAAGTTAATTGCATACTGAGTATCATAAGTAAAATATAAATCTAAAAGCATCACCTGCATGTTTAGTTTTGTACCTAAATTGTACCTGGAGGTTCCTGGTCTGATTCCTGACTGCTGTTGTCCACCACTGCTGACTGCAGTCCTCTTGCAGCTGCTTACAGGCAGACGCTGCTCCCTTTTCCATCTTTGTAAGAAAAGTTCAAAAGTCACCCATAATTCCAGCTATTCAGATTCAGTAATTTACTATTTATGCAATGGCTATATATGCTATATAACAACAAATGTTTTTATTCTTAATGGGATTTGAAATAAAATATCATACAGCCTAAAGAATTCAGCATTCATATCATTAATTATCTTGCTTTATGTAGTTAACTATCTTCTAGAATTTGTAATATCCTTTGTTACAACTTTAAACTTTTGTTTTATCAAGTTAGTTTTATCCACCAGCTCCTACTTATGAAGCTAGTGGTGCTGGATGATCTGTTGTCTCACCTGCTCATTCACTGACAAACATGTCGGTTATCTTCCAGAACTTTGCAACATCTCTGGCCTGTGCTTTTTTCTTTCTTTTTAAGACTCCTCAGCTTTATTTTTGCCTTTTCGATCTCGCTCTGCATCTGCAAAGGTGCGGGAGGAGGGTAAGGAGGGGAGCAGGTGCGCGTGTCCAACGTTGTCACAGACAGTAGGGTGGGTTTGTTTCTGTCCAACGTTGTTACGTTGTGTGAGCTCCAGCGGGGTACAGTAGATGCTCTGATGAGCAGCATGACCGTGACGGATTGTTTATTTAAATATCAAGTGTGACCTGACCGTGTGCAATCACTGAGCAGGCCAGTTCGGCGGGCAGACCGCGAAACGTCTCAGTGCTCCCGATGGTCAGCCCGCCAGTCGTGAAAGTTGCTTTGCGTAGCGTTCCGGTTCCGTTCCGGTAGGAGAGGTCCGAACATTTCTTACCGGAACGCAGTTCCGGGCCGTTCCGGCTTACTTTCACCTCTGAGTTGAGCTAACCTGATCTTACTCTCGAGGAATAGACTTGGACACAGAGCAGTTGTCCGTCATCCAGTTGGGAAGTTGGGGAGATCGGTTACAGGTTTCTCCAGGCAACATGCAGCCAAAAAAACCTAAAAGGATTTAGGCTGTACATCAACATGAGAAGAACTGTGGATTTCATATATAAACTGAGTGGATATTAAAAACGTAATATATTCCGTATTTTTGTGCACAAAGGACCAAATATGGGTGTTATTTTTTTAGAGGACTTGTTGGTTTTACATTGCACAGTTTTACGTGTCAGCAGCACGTAATCTAAAGCAGAAAAGTTAGTTTCTGGGGACACGAAAAGCTTCACCACTGACTTAACATTGCGCAGCTTTACGTGTCAGTGACACGTAATTTGAAGCAGTTACGTGTCGGGGAAACATAACTAAGTACGACTGTTCGTGCTCATGTCCCGTATTTTTTTTAGATCAGGTTTGGATGAGCGCACACTGTGAGTTCTTTACCTCACTAGGCAAAAATTGTCAGACATATTTGATTTTCACCTCAAGGCCTCGTGAGGCAGAAAACTCACCAAAAATCAGGCACACACGCCGACTATCTGCTGAGCAAACGGCCTCAAATGACTTTGAGCTCGGCAGAAAGACCTTGTGCGCGGCAGGCAGAAGATAAACTAAGAGCCTCTTTAGGAAGTCAGATACAACCTCAAATGTGGTTTTCGTTGTCATTTCTCTTTCTCGACATCCCTTATTGTCATATGTTGTCCTTCATGTTCCTTTTTTATTTCAGGCCAACACTATTTGAAGCAAACATGTCAGTAAACGCTTCGACCACCTTCACGTCTCTTCTGTTGGCCCACTGTAAGAACATTAACACTGCCTTCGAAGCAGTCAGAATCATCCTCCTCCTCCCCTCCTACGTCTTCATCCTCTACCTGGGTCTCCAGCAATGGCGGAAGCAGCACTCATTCAAAAGAGCGAGCCACTCGGACATCTTCACCTACCACCTGGCTGCCATGGAGCTGATCTGGGTTCTGGGATGGCTCTGTACCACATGTGCTACTTATGCTAATGTCTTTGCATTACTACGTGTGGGATATGGTTTCACTTTAATTGTCTTCTACGGAGAGATTTTATTCCACATCCTGACCTGTGTAGAGCGATACCTGGCTGTTGTTCACCCCGTCATCTACATGGGGCTGAGAAACACCCGTGGGGTCAGGATTAGAAACATCTGTGTTGTGTGTGTGTGGGTGCTTTGCTTTGTCTTTGTAAGTTTTCATGTCTTTAAACCGTATAGCAACACACACATAGCGTTGCTCTGCCTCATAGCAGTCGCTTTTATAGTAACATCTTCCTGCAGCATCTCCGTCCTCTGTGTTTTAACTCGTCCAGGACCGGGGGACGGAGACGGAGAAAAGGAACGAGTCGACCAATCAAAGCAGAGAGCTTTCTACACCATCACAGCCATATCCACCATGCTGTGGTTGTGGTTTGTTGGGATGCTTGTTGCTGTTGCTGTGAAGGACTCCCATTCTGTTTCTTCTTCTGTTTCCTGTTTGGTAACATCCAGTTTTAACTTGTGTAATATTCTCTCCTTTTTGGTGTCACCTCTTCTGTATCTGTACAGAGCGGGAAAACTGACATTTGGCTGTAGCAGAGAGTGATGTCAGAGACTTGAGTTGATCTGGGGACCAATCACGCTTCTCCATCTTGCAATCTGATGGAGGGGTCTGGGTTTGGTGGTTGCCAGGACAACAGTACTTGTCTGACTGCATTGTGCCATGTGTAACGTTTGGTGGAGGGGGATTATGGTGTGGGGTTGTTTTTCAGGAGCTGGACTTGGCCTCTTAGTTCCAGTGAAACTGATTCATGAATGCTTCAGCATACCAAGACATTTTGGACAATTCCATGCTCCCAACTTTGTGGGACCAGTTTGGAGCTGGCCCCTTCCTCTTCCAACATGACTGTGCACCAGCACACAAAGCAGGTCCATTAAGACCTGGATGCAGAGTCTTGGTGTGGAGGAACTGGACTGGCCTGCACAGAGTCCTGACTTCAACCCCACAGAACATCTTTGGGATAAATTAGAGCGGAGACTGAGAGCCAGGCCTTCTGGTCCAACATCAGTGTGACCTCACAAATGTGCTTCTGGAAGAATGGTCAAAGATTCCCATAAACACTCCTAAACCTTGTGGACAGCCTTCCCAGAAGAGTTGAAGCTGTTCTTGCTGCAAAGGTGGACCAACGTCATACTGAACCCTATGGATTAGGAATGGGATGTCACTTAAGCTCATATGTGAGTCAAGGCAGGTGAGCGAATACTTTTGGAAATATCGTGTAAGTGTTGTGGGTTTTACTGGTTCAGTCATGATATTACTTCACAATGTGTTTGTGAAGTGATGATTAATTTTAAACGTGGCAGGGACTCTGCAAATAATGATGACAGATACTACACTTACAGCATGAAACATGGAAATAAGATGCCACCAAAGTGATTCATGCCCCATGATGACTTCCATGACTAATTGTAACGGAAAATCAGTCCTGAAAATCAGTCAGATCGTGACATATGAGCGACATAAACACACAAAAGTTTTAATGCACATTTAAAGTGAGGACCAGTCTGTAAAAGCCAGCTGCTGACACAGTAAGTGCTCTTTGCCTTCATTATTGAGTTAGATAATATTTCAACAGTGGATTTGCTACATAAGCAGTCTGTTTCCCTCATTTTTCTTTACTTAAAATGTATTTTTATATATATTCTTTCCTTTCCCACACACTGGTCTAAAACTTTCAGGTTATTAATTTCCTTCTAAATTAAAAGGGCTTCTTGAAAATTTGAAGGTTAATAACTTTTTAATTTACTAACCATTAATTTTTTTTCATGACTGACCCCCCCCCCCCCCCCCCCCTAAAAAAAAAGAAGTTAGCTACAAATTACATAACAATGCAAATAATAATCATCAAAAAATTTTGCTTGGTTAACAAACACTGTTAAAAAAATTGAACATGTTCGTCAGTTTCCTTTCAAACTAAACTTTTCTTTTCTTTTTTTTTATTTTTTAACCAAACTAACAGTTTGGTTAATTTAGACATTTAAAGGATGGGTTATAAAAACAATGACTGACATATCTGTTGTGAATTATCTGGGAAAATAATTTGACTGTATTTGAAGCAGGATTATTTTTTAATCCCTCAAAGTTATTTGTTGAACCTTGTACAATAAATTGATTAAATAATGTCAATTCTGAGTTATTTCTTTAGCTTTTCATAAGCTGATGTATCACATTCAATTTCTTAGTTCACAGACATTTAGCCTCCTGAGACTCAGCAATGAATGTGCACTGTAGTACTGCGTGATATGTTGATATAAAGAGTATATCAATATATTTTTAAATGAAATATGGAATTGGACCATATTGCACATAAAATACGTAATTCAATGTTTGTTTTGTCTTATAAGTGCCGTCTTACTAGGGTTTGTCATATCTAATCCTTTTGTAGTATTGTTATTTGCATCTGTGGATTTGTTATACATTTAATAGTACTTATGTTTACATTTTATTGTTCTTTAAACAGCTTAGTACTACAGTATTTCATCCTGCCAGTTTAACAAAACTGCTTGTGATGACATATTTGGCTTTGACTGTAACGAAACATTTTATCTCACTTTGCGATAAAAATAGCTGGATATGTATCGATATTCAGCCTGAATATATTGGGATATGAATTTTCATCCCTATCGCCCAGTCCTACACTATCGTGGATTTATTTTCTGCTCATATCTCTCATACTATACATGCCACTTTGCTCAGTCCAGATGTTTCTTAAAGAGGGCAACCATAGCTTTAGTGTGTGTGTGTGGCCTTGCCAACATTACTTTTAATTTCTCCTCAAAATGGCTAGCATCTCAACAAATGCATTTTATAGAAGAAAGAAAGATAAGCTTGTTATTTAAACATTTTTTGATAGATTAATTTAAAAAATGAACATCTAATAAGCGATTTGAGTTTTCAGTACCAAGCGTATTTAGTTTAAAAGGGAAAATGACTAATCAGCATACAGTGTGGTACACATCAGGACTTTGTTCTTGTGTTTTTTCACTTTTTTTTTCTAGTGGACGGCTCTTGAACACAAGCAGAAAGAATTCTGAACAGAATCTTGAACAGAGAGACAGAATAAATTTTTTCAGAGAAGAAGAAAGTCCAGGTTTCTCTATTTGACTCTGGTATACAATCGTACTCAAATTTATTCATACCCTCCAGTTAAAGAAGGAAAAAAGAATTGCTGTCAGGAAAATAAGTGAAGATTGACAAAAGTTAAAATAATTAAAAATTAAATGAAAATCATCACATTGATTTTGAATTGTGGTTCAAAAGAAATATCAAAAACAAACACAAAAATATAAACAAGTAAACAAACTTAATGGGGCTCCGAAACTAAAATTTAGTCGTGCAAAACTCTGAGTCAATCACTGCAATCAGGGGTTTTCTTTAATGTTCAAAAAAACTGAAACACCTGTTGACAGGTATTTTGGTGCACTGTTCATGGTTAAGGTGCTCCAATGTGTATGGGAGAGTTTTGTTTGTGTGTTTTTAAGCATTATATTATTTCACTAAATCATTTGTACATTTTTATTTATTAGTTTCTTTAGTTAATTGTTAAATGTTTGTAATCCACTCTTGAACTGTATTAATATTTTACGCTTACAATCAATGAAATCCTGTTGTGTACTGAAGTGTATATGTTGTAAATTTTCAATAAAATAAGGTAAAAAAGAAAAAAAAGGGTCTTTGCAATGTATTTTTTTTATTACTCCAACACCTAGTTTATATGGAAAAAAAAAATCAAAATGCTTATAATAGTTGAAAGTTTACACAGGAAGAAATAATGCATTACAGAATCAAAGTGATTACATTTAAATCTGGGGTCAGTTTAAGGTATATTCAGTCAGTCAGAACATCAGAAACATTTTCTGTCCTGTCATTTATATGATTTTTAATTTATTTAATGACACCTGTAAAGGTGTGACAGACAAGGAATTTATCGTAACCGTTGAAGGATGGAGACCCAAACTTTCACAAAACCAATATGTGTCTCAGGTCTAAGACACTTTTACGTCTCTGTGCGTGTTGGAGCCTATTTCAAATGTACCTGTCTTCCTCATCCAAACTTTTCCTGAACCATCTGGTTGCTTTCTCATTTCAGGCCAACACTTTATGAAGCAAACATGTCAGCAAACATTTCATCCTCCTTCACTTCTCTTCTGCTATTTCACTGCGGGAACATCCAACTTGTCTTTGATATCACCAGGATAATCTTGATCCTCCCCTTCTCCATCATCATCCTCTACCTGGGTCTCCAGAAATGGCGGCAGCAACACTCATTTAGGATGGCGAGCCACTCTGACCTCTTCACCTACCACCTGGCTGCCATGGAGCTGGTCTGGGTGCTCGGATGTCTCTGCTTCTTCTCCAATTATTACATTAATAATGCTGTATTACAATCAGTGGGCATGTGTCTTTTATTTTGTGTCTACTATGGAGAGGTAATATTTCATGTCCTGATCTGTGCAGAGCGATACCTAGCTGTTGTGCACCCCGTCATCTACAGGGGGCTAAAAAATGCCCGTGGAGTCAGGATTAGAAACATCAGCATTGGGTCTGTTTGGGTCCTCAGCTTTCTATTGATGATCAGTCGTGTCTTCATTTCAAATAATAATGAAATTGAATTTTTCAGCCTGTTAGCCATCTCCATAATAGTCACATGTTACTGCAGTGTTTCCGTTCTTTGTGTTTTAACTCGTCCAGGGCCGGGGGACGGAAGCAGAGCAAAGGAACGAGTTGACCAATCGAAGCAGAGAGAGCTTTCTACACCATCACAGCGATAACAGCCTCACTGTGGTTGTGGTTTATTGCGATGCTTGTTGGTTTTGCCATGGAGATTGCAGTGAGCACTGGTGTTTCCTGTTTGGTAGTCACGAATCTTTCTTTTTTGAATTTGCCTTTCTGTTTGGTGTCACCTCTGTTGTATCTGCACAGGACAGGAAAACTGCCAATTCGCTGTTGCAGCAGAAAATGATGGATACAGGCTAATGATTGGATAATACAGGTCAATGATTGGATGCTAAAGGTCAATGATTGGATATTACAGGTCAATGATTGGATAATACAGGTCAATGATTGGATACTAAAGGTCAATGACTGGATATTACAGGTCAATGATTGCATACTATAGGTCAATGATTGAATGCTACAGGTCAATGATTGGATGCTAAAGGTCAATGATTGGATACTACAGGTCAACGATTGGATGCTTCAGGTTAATGATTGGATGATACAAATCAGTAATTGGATGCTACAGGTCAATAATTTGATGCTACACATCAATGATTGGATACTACAGGTCAATGACTGGATGCTACAGATCAATGATTGGATACTACAGGTCAATGACTGGATGCTACAGATCAATGATTGGATACTACAGGTCAATGACTGGATGCTACAGATCAATGATTGGATACTACAGGTCAATGACTGGATGCTACAGATCAATGATTGGATACTACAGGTCAATGACTGGATGCTACACATCAATGATTGGATACTACAGGTCAATGACTGGATGCTACAGATCAATAACTGGATACTACATGTCAATGATTGGATACTATAGGTCAATGATTGGGTGCTACATTGTTGCAGGGTAGTAAGATATCTTACCCAGTGGTTGTTTTGGTCAATTCAATGGAACATTATTCAATAATACTGCCCTGAACCAACTTTAAAACCATTTTTAGACGTTGTTGATCAACAGAAAACACAGAACAGCTGGTAAATCATCCTGTAGGGTTAGGAAAGATAAATTAAACTAAAATTTTCTAACTTCCAAAATTCAGATAAATCCTCGGATAAAAAGGGCGTCCTATATTCCGACGCTGGCTAAATCCCACGGGAGTCCGAATGCCAAGAGATTATACCATAATCAATAACAAATCAACTTACTGATGGCCTTTCGTCGTCCTCAATCTGCATTCCAACAGCTATCCTTCACTTTCTCTTTATATTTGTGTGAATTTTGTTTCAGCTGATGTTCATAGAGGTAGAACTTTGACTTACCAAATTTCTTTATGGCCAGGAAGTAGGGTACAATGTATTTTTTATTTAATGATATCAGTATACTGATGGTAAATATTTGATATTAAAATTTGGACTATTTAATAAGAATTCTAAGTTAGTAAGTGTTGCTCATTCTGTCTGATTTTAGCGTTTGGCTTTCTTTATTTTTAAAATGTACCAGATGAAATTTATTCTCTATATTGATATAGCTGATTATTTACCAAGTTTATGGACTGTTTGTCATTTAGACTTTTTTTTCCTTGTCTATTCGTTGTATATATACGCTCCTACTACATTGTACAAGGCAATGTTGCCTTATAGCCAGCTACTGTTCTTTATTTGATTTCCAGTCATTTATTTTTGGTACTTGTGTATAAGTTGTTATTAAGACAAAATAATAGTAAACGAATATTTCAGTAGTTTATTTAATATAATTCTTTTAAAGAAATTATTGTGCTGAGCTGCCTGTTGTCATTGACTCTGATTTCCACTATTAAAGAAACCTTTAAAAAACCAAAACTATAATGTTTAGTAAATAAGTCATTGTAAAACACACTGTTTTACTATGCACCTAAAGTTAGTCTAACAGGGTCAATTAGTGTTATATCTCATTAAGTTCCCAGTCTGGGATCAATAAACCACATCTGTTTTAAAATTAAGTAAAATATTATTGTTTGGTAGCTTTGATTTCTGTAGGCTTTAATTTATTGAGGTTTATTTAATCATTAAAATGATTTTTAAAACCTGTTTGTTTTTATTTTGGGCCAAACGTTATTAGCTTTTCCAACAAGGGAAGAAAAGTTAAGCCTTTTTCACAAGCTTTTTATGGTAACAATGCAGACCGGTTCTATTAACAATGCTTTGCAGAAAGCTTTCTCTTTATGTATTTGTTAAGATAAATTTTTTTTAAAAAAGCGCAACACGGTTTTTAGGCTGCATCATTGTTGAGTCAGGTTAAACAAAACTGTGATTTATGATCAAACATGTCTGATATTTTTCGCTTTGCCTTTTGTGCTAATTAGTCAAATTTAGCATGGTAAGTTGTGAAGTTATCACTGTGAAACTAAAATGACTTTAGGTCTGATTTATGTGTTTGACTTTAGTCCAGTCAGGACGTGTTTATAGAGTAATGACTGATTTTAAACTCTAATAATGATGACAGATGTAGTCATGAATACTGAACTTATGAAACATGGAAATAAGATGCCACCAAAAGGATTTATGCAGCATAAAGGCTGCAAAACGCCTTCTACTTTAAATTACAGAGGAATACTTTGTCCTGATTGTGACATATGAGTGACATGAACACACATTAGTTTTTCTGCACACGAAGGGTGGAGACCAGTCAGTAAAAGGTCCCTGCTGACACGGTGAGTGTGCTTTTCCTTAATGATTTTGTCAAAAAGTTTGATAGGGTCTCTCATTTGCCTCAAAGATGGTCTGTTTGATGGTCAGAAAAAGTTGGCATTGCGGTTCCATTTCCGGTGAGTACTCCGCACAGAAGTATGCGATTTGGGGCAGCACTGCGAACTCGAAAATCACCTACTGAGCCATTGAGTACCTAGTATGATTAATGTACTCAATGTGGGATTTTGAGTATTGCGTGTGAAAGTAGGCGATTTGGGATGCAGCGCCTATGTCAAAAATCCTGAAATTTCCCCTTTAAGGGATAGACAGAAGGAATATATTCCAGTGGGAGACTGTTGCTGTATTAAAGGATGGAAACCCAAAATTAGACTAAAACAAACAAATATGGTGCCATAAAAGGGAAATAAATTAGACTGTAGCAGGAGGCTGTTTCCATGCCAAACCTAGACATCTTGCTACCAGTCTGACCAATAATAAGCGTGCATTGTTAACTGAGTGCCCAACAGTGGTAAGTAAGAACACACAGCTTCTCATTGGATGATATTATGTCCCAGATGTGCATTTGCACTGGAGAGGCTAAAGACTACCTTCTGAGCTGGTACAAGTTGTTTATAAACTGTACTGCATATATATTTTTTTCTTTTTGTTCTTTTTAGGCAAATACTATATGAAGCAAACATGCCAGCAAACACTTCATCCACCTTCAGCTCTCTTCTGCTGTTCCACTGTATGAACATTGACATTGTCTTCAATGTAATCAGAATCATCCTCCTCCTCCCCCTCTCCATCATCATCCTCTACCTGGGGTTCCAGAAATGGCGGCAGCAGCACTCATTTAAGACAGCGAGCCACTCCGACCTCTTCACCTACCACCTGGCCGCCATGGAGATGATCTGGGTTCCCGGATGGTTCTGCGTCTTATGCGCTCATCATGTTACTGTTGCTGCATTAAGAACAGTAGGAAAGAGTCTCATAACAATAAACTTCCACGGACAGATACTATTTCATGTCCTGACTTGTGTAGAGCGATACCTGGCTGTTGTTCACCCCGTCATCTTTATGAGGCTGAAAAACACCCGTGGTGTCAGGATTAGAAATGTCACCATTGGGTGTGTTTGGGTGCTCTGCTTTGTACTAACAACGATTTCTTGCACAGATGGCAACACCTTAATTGCAGTTTTCTGCCTGTTAGCCATCTCCATATGCGTCACATGTTACTGCAGCATCTCCGTTCTCTGTGTTTTACTTCGTCCAGGGCCAGGTGACGGGGGAAGAGAAAAGGAAAGAGTTGACCAATCAAAGCAGAGAGCTTTCCACACCATCACAGTGATATCAGTTGCACTGTGGTTGTGGTTTGCTGGGACCCTTGTTAATTTTGCTGTGAGCGTTTCTCATTCACTGAATTTTGGTGTTACCTGTTTGGTAGCAACAAGTCTCAGTTTTTGTAATTTGCCCTCCTATTTGGTGTCACCTCTGCTGTATCTACACAGGACAGGAAAACTGACGTCTAAATAGTGCTACATCACATCTCCTGCGAGCACGCCGATGCATGTTTGTGACACCACGGAAGCCGCGGCAGACGAGAGCGCATACTCTCTTTTTCTTTCTTTCTTTGTTTTAAATAAATATCCAACCCCTCTTGTGTTTGTCCCTGTTTGTCTGCAGCTCTGGCGCTCTTAGCACAATGTAAACGGCAAATTTCTTCTTCTACGCTTGATTATCGGCAGAGTAGGCTCTGAACGCCGAGGCTTCCGTGGTTTCATGAGCGCACATATGCGCGCTTCGTGGAAGTAAGATGTACTACTGTTTAGGCTCTAAAAATATAGTAAATGATGTTTCGAGTAAATTCTGGACACTACCCACTCAGGACACTAGGATTACATTGGACGAGCAATATTGACAAGTTTTTGTTGACTTTTATGGACCTTTTTGGCTTGGGCACAATCAAACACCATTATATGAAAGTTGGGAGAATCAAGAACCAATCCTGATTGCCGGCTGCATTTGAGACATTAAAAAAGTGCTCCAGAGTCTTGCTCACCATGAGGGTAAGTGGAAAATAAAGTTACATCATTCTGTGGGTGTACTATTCCTTTAAGAGTCCTGATGCCAGGTGTACATGTGCACACTCTTATGCCTGAATATGGTGTTTGTTACAGACAGTCCATAGTGAGCACAGATGTCCAACAACTGAACACCACTCAGATTGAGATTGAGGGGAGGCGTTCCTCCCAATCACGCCCCTCCAGATCTCACTGCATTTGCCCACATGTGCATTTACAGTAAGTCCCCCAGGCGAACAAGGGAGTCCCCAGTAGGAGTGCTTTATAACACACTGACCAAAGACTCAAAAAACGGTGGGTGGTGTGATTTGCTGTTCAGGAACAGACAACAGTCAAGACCCGTCCCTCCTACCTGAAGGCGGAGGGAAGTGTCTAAAGACCCTCAGTTTTAGATCGGTTGAAAAACCGGGAACCAGCTCTCCAGTAACGGGGTGCTAAGCTGGTGGCAGGAAACACTCGTCTGGACAACTCTGCCATCATTCTATGGGGCCTGCCCTGCTTCAGCTAGCGTAACCTCGGGAGAACAACCTGCCCTGGGTCATACATTCTAGCCACACCCCCTGGTCGACAGCTATCTCCCTAAACGCCTTACGCACTTGTTCCAATCCAGATTATTTTAATACTCAGGACCAGTATTGAGTATTATGGCATGTTTATCGGGCTAGAATCAACCCTTCAAGGCTTCTGTATGTTATGTTCGTTGACCACACCCTGCCCCCAGGTGGACCTGATAGGTGAAATAATGACCAAATTTTCTTCATGCAGGTTAAATTTATTGAAGCTTTGGCAGGGGGGCGGGGAAAAACAGCTCAGCTCAATCAAAAAAACGTGATTAGACAGTTCATTTGAGCCTTGGTCGGGTAAAAAGACAAAAGCAGGTGGGCGTAGGACCAGCTTCGAAATTAAAATGTCCCAGAACATGGATTTGAGGCAGGGATTTCTCTTATTCTCTCCCACTCTCTGAATCACAGATGCAGGCCTCAATGCTGTTCCAGAATGTTTAGCTTTCTGGGGTCTGTGTGTGTGAGTCGGCGGCCGGCGCTCACACTATCAGCCCCAGAGTGGCAAAGAGCTCTGCGTCTGACCTTGGAGACGTTGCTCTACAGCACTTGGTGAAAATGCCGCAAATGTCTAGGTTAGAGTGGAGTCCTGGCTGGCTTCTTTAGGACAAGCATTGTAATCCAACTGAGGTATTCCACTGCGAAAAACCTTTCCTGGACCTGTCCTTAGATCCGAGAACGATTAAGCCACAGATTGGAATGAAGTGGCGTCAGAAATCCAACACTGACTCCGGCGTAATCCATACATCCCTCTTTCAGAGGAGAGTTATCCCAAAAGGTAATTAATCCACAGATTTGTGAGAAAATGGTGAGAAAAGGTGTAAACAATCCCAATCTGAATTTGTTGTAAGAGAAAAGCCCAAAAGAGTTATTAAAGCCACAGATTGGAGCAATCTGGTTGTTTAAAAAATCCAATCTGAGTGTTGACACTACTTCCAAAATTCCTCTTAGTTTTATCTCCTCAGCGTCCTTGCTGTGTGTCCGAATATATCCTTTTAAGAGAAGAGTGAGTATTCAGCCCAATGCGTATCCAGGAGTGAATACATGCTTCATCCAGTGCTGTGAACAGCTGCTCCGGTTATCCTCAAACCTCAGTAGCAAATCTTTTATTTTAGCACTAAGCGAGTGCAGCAGATAGAGAATCCAATATTTCTCAGTTGGAGGTTGGACGAGGTTACATCAGATCTGGTGTTATAAGTCCAACTGGAATATTCCTCTGTGCGCTTTTTCCCAGTTGTTCCTGGGAGCTTCTCGCTTCTTCAGATCCAAAAGATGCAACCCCGAAGTTCGGCTTTGCCCACACCTTTATAGGTGTCTCTGACGTAACAGCTCACGTCATCTCCATTTCCAGAACATTCCTGTCTTGACCACACAGGCTTCGGACTTTAGAATGAGCTCCTCTGGCGACAGCCTGTCGGCGCTCCAAGTGTTATCTTGTTGTTTAGGAATGGGCCGTGCTTGCCCAAGGCCGACTTACAAGCTCACTTTCCACCCGAATTTACTAAAAAAAATCACACTCCTTCACCTTCTTCTAGTCATTTGCTCACATTACACATTGTTACATTAAATCAACATTCAATTATTCAATAATCATATCCTTAATAATTACTGGTACTATATCTATGACTACGTCCCTCATTCATGTTCTCAGCTGCTATTAGAGTCTGTGTTGGGCCTGTTTTGTAGAGATCAGTTTTTGCTTTGCCTTTTGAGCTAATTAGTCAAATTTAGCATGGTAAGCTGTCACAGTGAAATTAAAACGACTTTAGGTCTGATTTATGTGTTGGACTGTGGGCCAGTCAGGACGTGTTTGTAGAGTAATGACTGATTTTAAACTCTGCTAATAATGATGACAAATGTAGTCATGAATACTGAACTTATGAAACATGGAAATAAGATGCCACCAAAATGATTTATGCAGCATAAAGGTTGAAAAATGATGTGTGACACTGTGACATTTGCGCAACATGATTACACAGAAGTTTTACTGCATGTGTAGAGTGGAGATCAGACAGTAGAAGCTCCCTACTGTCACGGTGAGTGTGGTCTACTTTCATTATTTTGTTTTTAAAGGGCCTCACATTTGCAACAAAAATTGTCTGTTTCTTACTAGTTTCATTGTTAAAGATAGAATTTTTACCCTCCCATAAAGACAAGGCTAAATTCACAGTAGTAATTCATATAACAAGAAACTTATAATAAAATGTACAAAGTTATAATTTAGTGAAATAAAATACCGCTTTTGAATTGTGGTTGAAAATAATAATAATAACAAAATATTGTCCCAGAACAATTACAGCACCTTGCTCACGAACAATAGATCAAAATACATGTTAAACGGTGCAGACGTCATTTTGAACAGTAGCTGACAGAAAACACTTTACTGCAGTGACTGCCTCAAACAACTGCTCAACAAAAATTTGGCTAAATAGTCCCATTATGCTTGTTTGCTTATTTTACTTTTGTGTGTTTGTTTCCTCATTTCTTTTAAAACCACAATTTAAAATCAATGTCATGATTTTCACAGAATTTTTATGCATTATACTTTGGTCAATTTCAACTCATTTCACTGACAGCTCATTTTTTTTCCTTCTTCAATGCACAGAATTATTAATAGTCAGTCATTTTTTTACCCTCAAATTAAAGACGGAAAAAAAATCAGCTGTTAGTAAAATAAGAAGAAATTGACAAAAGTAATAATGAATAAAAATTCCATGAAAATCATGACACTGATTCCACATTGTGTCTTTAAAAAAATATTAAAAACAAAAATACAAAAAATTAAACAATAAACAAGCATGATGGGGCTCCGAAGCTAAAGTTTTATTGAGCAACACTATAAGTAAAACTCTATTGTTTGGTCCACTGTTCATGGAAAAGGTGCTCTAATGTGTCTGGGACAGATTTTTTTTTTTTTTAATAATTATTATTTCCAACCACAATCCAAAAGCAGCATTTTATTTCACTAAATTGTAATTTTGTAAATTTTTATTTATTATAGTAAGAAACTATAGTTTATAGTTTCTTGTTATTTGAATTTTTATTGTTAATCTAGCCCTTTCTTTAATTGGAGGGTATGAATAACTTTGAGGACGACTGTAGGTGAAGTAAGAAGAACCATTGTCTTCCTAAAGGAAGCCGAGCAGCAGCGCTAAATACACTTTTTATATTAGAAAACAAGCTCAGCATCTTATTTTTTGTGTGTTGATGTAGCATCACAAAAGCTGAGGGTAGGAAACTCTCAGTTATTTAGTTACATTTAGTTATTTAATAATAGTTAATAGTCTTCTTCCCAGCTAACTGTAGCTCATGTGGAGGAGCAGTCATCTGTCAACCGGAAGGTTGATGGATTGAGTCCAGGCTTCCCCAGATTAAATGCCGATCTGTCCTTGGGCAAGACACCGAACACCATGTTGCCTGGGGTGTGAACGGGCGATTGTGACATGTTGTGTAAAGCGCTTTGAGCGGTCAGTACAACTAGAAAAGCACTATATAAGTACAATCCATTTACCATTATAGCTGAAAGTAAATGCTAAAAATGTTAGGTAAATTTCTGTGGGCTTACGTATTTGTTTAGGCACAATTTTGGGGGAGGGATAAAAAAAAAAATACAACTTTCTTTCCCAGATGTTTTTTTTTTTTTTCACAATTCTCTGGTTTCTTTAGCACTTCTTCGCAAACGACTTTCTGGACTTTTACGTTTTTCTCAAAATAAACTGTAAACATATTGAACACTTTAGTTTTTACATTGTGCCAATGTCAAGTCAGGTTGTTATCAACAAAACTCTGTTTTATTTCAAAACATGGTGATGATTAGCTGATTTTAAACCCGGCAGGCACTCTGCTAATGATTATAATTGATACTGTCATAAATACTGAACTTATGAAACATGGAAATCACATGCCACCAAAATGATTTATACCATGTAGTTTGTATCATCCCTTTGTTTGTGATCTGGCAGCTGTTACTAGAGTTTCCATGTTGGCTGGGTTACCATTGTAAAGCCAGATTCTCACTTCAGTTAGGTTGTATTCTGGTGGAATAAAGGTCAAATTTAAAAAAGGTTTGATTTTAACAAAGGTCAAAATGCAAGTAAATATTCACTCTTGTTGTGTTGGGTGTATAATCAGTTTAAATGTACCATGTGTTTCTGTGTTCAGCAAGGCAACAGCAAGGTTGAAAGTGATGGGCCCATATTGCATATTCATTCCAGAAAAAGTACTAAATGGATAAGAGGCGTTACTTAGCACGTTTTAAAGACCGAACCCTTATAGCACGCTGTTGATAGATCAGTTTGTACATTTTTTAGAGTGTGCAGTGAGATAGCTCACGTTTTTATTCACGCAAACCTTTGATAGATCCAGCCCACTATGTTTCAAATCATTATGGATATGCTGGTTTTCATTCATATTTCCTAGATAAAAAAAAAATGTCAGTGAATAGGATTTAGTAAATGTCAAAAAGTGTGGATGTTGAAGCCCTTTAACAAAATACTGTATAATCTATCATAAATGTGACTTTCTCTCTTATTTCTTTTCTCTACATTACTTCTCTTTACCTTTTATTCTTCTGGTTTCGTTTTCATTTCAGGATCAGACTAGTTAAAGCAAACATGTCGGTGAATGCTTCATCTACCCCCACTTACCCTCTGAACATCTATTGTAACAATATCGAAGTTGCCACCTCTACAATCAGAGCCATCTTCCTCTTCCCCCTCTCCATCATCATCCTCCACCTGGGTTTCCAGAAATGGCGGCAGCATCACTCATTTAAGACGGTGAGCCACTCTGACCTCTTCACCTACCACCTGGCTGCCATGGAGCTGATATGGGTCCTCGGATGTCTCTGCCTCATATGTCATATTTTTGCTCCAATTGCTGCATTAGAAATTTTAGGAAAGTACCTTTGTTTAATTGTCTTCTACGGAGAGATATCATTTCATGTCCTGACCTGTGTAGAGCGATACCTGGCTGTCATTCATCCCATCATCTATATGAGGCTGAAAAGCACCCATTGGGTCAGGGTTAGAAACGTCATCATTGGGTGTGTTTGGGTGCTCTGCTTTGCTCTTGTATATATCCATTACTTAGAATCACATGACGACATATTTATTGCGTTGTTCTGCCTGTTAACCATCTCAATAATAGTTACGTGTTACTGCAGCATCTTCGTTCTGTATGTGTTGATTCGTCCAGGACCGGGGGATGGGGGGCAAAAGAAGGAACAAGTTGACCAGTCAAAGCGTAGAGCTTTCCACACCATCATAGCCATAACAGGCTCGCTGTGGTTGTGGTTTGTTGGGATCCTTGTTGCTTTTGCTGTGAGAGGTTCCCATCCAGCAGATTCCTGTTTGGCAATGAAGATTCTTGCTTTTTGTAATATTCCCTCTTATATGGTGTCGCCTCTGCTGCATCTGCACAAGGCTGGAAAACTGACACTAATCTGCAGTAGTAAAGAGTAACATCAAAGATTGGATTCAAGTTTATCAGACATGTGAACAGGTGGGAGGTTCAAAACAATCTAAATCCCCGTTTCCATCTGGGACCGGATCAGGCCACGTTTTTTTTGCGTCTCCACAGATAAAAACTTGGACGGAAGCCCTTATATCCGACCCGACCCATCCTACTTTTTCGGTACCGATCTAACCGATCCGGACCAAAGAAGTGGAGTTTAACACATTGCAATACTTTGGGTGAAAAAAATGCATCACTTCCCACGTGACCTGGCATGAAAACAAAGCAGACGTTACTCCTTTGTTTCTGTCACGTGTGGTGTGGTGCGTCGGTTAAAAGGCGTTGCACTGCGATGATGTCACACTCTCATGTAGCAGTGCTGTCCGATTAATGCTTTGCCTTCAGGGTAAGGGGACGGTATGCTGTGGGGACGCAACATGAAATTGACATAGCTGTACCAAAACCCACCCGACCTGGCCCAGATACGTGGGTGGAAACGGGGCTTTATAAGCTAATCTGACAACATATGCAGAAGATAAAAAAAAAGAAGAAGAAGAAAAAAAAAAAAAAAAAGATAGATAGATAGATAGATAGATAGATAGATAGATAGATAGATAGATGTGATTTAGACTCCAACTGATGTGATGAGAGTGTAACATCAGGGTGTGAACCACGGGGGAGCTGGGGGAGTAATAGCTCCCCTTGATGAAAAATTAGCTCTCCTAGAAACACACTTTGTGAAATTTTGGGGGAGCTCTATAATACTGACAATAAAGCATGTTGATTGCTCTCAGATTAATTGTAGCTGCTATATATGTGTATGATGTGTATGATATATGGTATATTAGCTTGTTGTTGCTGTACGTTACAAGACGTGACTGCTTATGAGAAGCAGCTGTGAGAAAGCTGTTATATGTTAAATACTTACTATATTATTCTGTGGGAAATTAGTCTCAGTAAATCTGTAGTCTTTTTCTTGAATATTTACACATGTTGATTATGATAATGATGTATTTACTGTCAAAATCTGTTTGTATTATATAACTCAATCCTTGTCAATTCCTTGTCCAATAATTCTGATCTTGTAGCACATTGGGTTGTCTTATGTATAAAATCTGCGTCATGAATAAAGCTCACATTTTTAACACAGAAATATATTTGTACTGTTCTTTGAGATAAATCATTGCTATTTATATTATTTTCTTAGGTTAGCACCAGCTGGATTTGCTAATAAGCCAATACTCCTTATCTTTCTCATTTTCCAACAACACGAGCACAAACTGCTTCTCCAGTTTCCATCTTCTCTGGTCCAGCTGTACGTTCCCAAACACAGTCTTCTCTCACCAAGAGAATAGTTGTTATAATGAAATGAAACCAGAACAGCACCGTCTTTCAGCTCCTTCCTCCTCCTTCACTCGGCTCTCTGACGTCCTGGACTGTAAAGTGTGGACCTCAGACACGGTGTGACCTGACGTTCACAATTCATCTTCGTAGTTGATCATCCAAAAGAAATGCGTGAAAACTAATTGTAGGATTATATTATTTAGCTGACGAGGTCGGCTCTTCACGCCGCTGAAACTTCTCATCTCATCATACGACTGTTATATCACGCTGCTCTAGAAAGTGCCGCGCATTAACTGCATTGAAAATGTTTACGTGCTAACACATTGATAAAAAGTAATACCCATAACAGGTTTGAATATAAATATTATTTCAAACTTCATTATTTTTTTTATTGTTCGAATTACTTTCGAATAACGAAGGTTAGAGTCAAAGCCCTAGTGTTCAGCCATTTTCAGGTCTCTCCAGAGATGCTCCAGTTGGGTGTCAGAGCTCTGGCTGGGCCAGTCAAGAATGGTCCAGAGTTGTTCTGATCCACTCCTTTGTTATTTTAGCTGTGTGTGAGGGTCATTGTCTTGTTGGAAGGTGAACCTTCGGCCCAGTCTGAGCTCCTGAACTCTGGAAGAGGTTTTCTTCCAGGTTCTCTCGGTACTCTCTGTACTGTATTCATCTTTCCCTGAATTGCAACCAGTCGTCCTGTCCCTGCAGCTGAAAAACACCCCCATAGCATGATGCTGCCACCACCATGTTTCACTGTTGGGATGGTATTGGGCAGGTGATGAGCAGTGCCTGGTTTTCTCCACACATACCGCTTAGAATTAACTCCAAAAAGTTCAATCTTGGTCTCATCAGACCAGAGAATCTTATTTCTCATAGTCTGGGAGTCCTTCATGTGTTTTTGGTAAACTCTATGCGGGCTTTCATATGTCTGCACTGAGGAGAGGCTTCCTTCGGCCACTCTGCCATAAAGCCCCGACTGGTGGAGGCTGCAGTGATCGTTGACTTTGTGGAACTTTCTCCATCTCCCTACTGCATCTCTGGAGCTCAGCCACAGTGATCTTTGGCTTCTTCTTTACCTCTGTCACCAAGGCTCTTCTCCCACCATTGCTCAGTTTGGCTGGACGGCCGGGTCCAGGAAGAGTTCTGGTCGTCCCAAACTTCTTCCATTTAAGGACTATGGAGGCCACCGTGCTCTTAGGAACCTTTAGTGCTGCAGAAATTCTTTTGTAACCTTGTCCAGATCTGTGTCCCACCACAATTCTGTCTCTGAGCTCCTTGGACAGTTCCTTCCACCTACTGATTCTCATTTGCTCTGACATGCACTGTGAGCTGGAAGCTCTTATATAGACAGGTGTGTGCCTTTCCTAATCAAGTCCAATCAGTTTAATTAAACACAGCTGGACTCCAGTGAAGGAGTAGAACCATCTCAAGGAGGATCAGAAGAAATGGACAGCATATGAGTTTAATATGAGTGTCACTGCAAAGGGTCTGAATACTTTTGACCATGTGCTACTTTAGTTTTTCTTTTTGAATAAATTATCAAAAATTTATACATTTCTGTTTTTTTTCTGTCAAGATGATTTGCTGAGTGTGCATTAATGAGAAATAAAATGAACTTTTTAAAGATTTTAGCAAATGGCTGAAATGAAACAAAGAATAAAAATTTTAAAGGGGTATGAATACTTTCCATACCCACTGTACCTATGTATGTATAAACATTCTTAGCTGAACTCAAGTTCAGCTAAGAATGAATAAAAAAACAAAAACAAAAAGAAAACCTGATATTTGTTTAGATTCATCTTCTAGCTTGATAACACTCAAATATATACACATGAATACAGGATAAATTATAGATAATATTTTTTTACAAAAATATATCAGGATAATGAAAATCGTACAGTTACCTCTGTTTACTATATTATTACAATAGTTGTAGAAATTGAAGAAACTGGAGACAAAGTCATGTACATCTTGGACTTTTAATTTTCATCATCTGCTGTCAAAGACAAAACTGCTTTGATATGAAAAACCGGAATTTCAGCATAACTCTCAACAGAACACTAATATGGAGCAGAAGCCTCCATGTGAAAGGGCTGAACAGGTGGAATAAGTCGGGCAAACATTCCCGGACAAGCGGAAGAAGACGGTATGGCACAGTATGGTAGATAAATAAATCAGTGATACTTACTGGCTTAGAAGTCTTACTAATCACCCCACATTTAAATATCAAATATTTACCCAATGACCCAACACTAAATACTGTAGCAATGTGGTTTAGTTTTCCTACTTCCTGGTTTATTGGCAAACTTGGCTAGTTATGTTACAATGAAGTTCTACTTCACATGGTTAACATTAGCTGACTCTAATACGAAACATATTTTATGGAAACTTAAAGGGAAAGCGAAGCAAATGGCTTTTGGGATGCAGATTTGTGTGATGAGCAGATGATTACTGGGGGAGTGTTACGGGTGGTTGACCTGTTAGTCTTCAGTTCTTTTGGGAGATTACAGTGTCCAGGTATAAGATCAGAGTTCCAAGAGTAGTTCACCAGCAATGTGCTGCAATTCGGTGGCCGAATTTCCTAACCTGACTCCCGCCACCTGGTATTTGCAATACCATCTGGGGAGGGAGTTAACCCGATGTCATTTCAAATTAGTCTTTTTTTTTTTCTAAAACTCTTGCATGTGATTGGATAGAAGATCTGTCCGTCATCTTGACTGACACGCTACTTCAGCCACTCACGTTGAACCGAATGACGCAACCCGTGACGCAACTCAGAGCGACACCAGAGCCACCACGCATAGAGGATCGAGTTATCAAAACATGTTATCAAGCTCAAAAAGCTTCAGTCAAACAACATGGCGGCGGCGGCGACAGCTAGTACGAGCGGTGTACAGTCTGTGAACGACTTTTGTCGAATGTGCAAAGAAAACCTCCGGATAAAAGGCAACATATGCAACAGCCAGCGCATATTTGAAGGAGTTCCTTACGGAAAGAGGGTAGACCAACGTCTTGCAGAACTTGGTCTAAACTTGGTTAACACTCCAGACAAGTCGATTCGGATACGCCTGTGCTTCTACATCACATCCGGCCAAAACGCCGCCCATCCTTCAAAAGTCCCACCCGCGATTAGTGATTGGCTCCTATTATTCTCTAACCAGACGAAATCACCTATAACTGTCGCCTTACTCAGATGGAGTGCGTGAGGAAAGGGAACGCCCCCGCGTGTACTTGTTGAACGCACCCAGATGATGTAAATCAGGTTACGAATTTCCCGCACTGCCCTGCGGATGTGACGTCAAATGATGCTGCACCCGCGACCCCGACGGTTTTGATACAAGAAGGAGACGGTCGCGGTAAATTCAAACACCGCACGGGATAGTTATGGATTCTTCTGCTGTCGGCAAATGATCCAGATCAAATGAAAGACCACTAAAAAGTGGAACTAAGAAGAAAAAGACTTTATCAGCATAGTAAACAATGTTATAGCTTCAGTTTGTGCTCCCATGACGGCTTGGCTCGTGGCTGCAGTTCCCCGCAGCGCCAGTTGTGAGTCTCATTTCTGAATCTTGCCTCAAGTCCCTTTAACTAAGGCAGGATGGTTGTGGATGTTAAGTTTTTAAAGTCAGTGAAGTTTAGTTAAACTTCTCTTCTTCACTCTATGATTTATCAGCTCTTTTGTGTTTTTCTTTCGGGATATGTTCTTCAACAAATTCCCAAAAATAATTTTCAAAGTCTTTCTTCAGGTTTCTTCAGTTTTCTCAGAGCAGTTGTCTGCGTTGCCAACTTTTTAAAGTTTTACCAATTATTGTCATGAAAAGGTTAAAAATGATTAATGTATTTTTCACTTTTTCCTCATTTAAGATAAATAAAAGGGTGGAAATATTAAACAGTGATCTATTAATCCAGGCAAAATAACCACTGGCTAAAATAGATGACTACCACAGAGATCTGTGGTATCCTTTGTTGGAGTGGGTAGCTTACTGGTAATGTCGCGGGCTTTGGCGCAGCAGACCAGGGCCCAGTATTTCAAAACTTTAAATTCAGATCAAAATTATCTGAATTTCCAAATCCCTTGATTCAGGTTGTTGGATCTCAGATTGATATTTGGGTATTTCCAAACTTTGGTGGATTGGATCAAAATGATCCTGATCCTGTTAGATGGAGACTTACAAATCCGTCCTTCCCACTGGATTATTGACAGGAAACAGGAAATGATGACATAAAGAACTTGTCTTAAGCATGCGTATGATCAATATTATCACGTACAGTATAAGTCAACGCTGACACTGAACCATCACTGCAAACAGAGAAACAACTCTGGCAGTCAAATTTCTTTTTTCTTCTTTAACGAAGAAGTTCCGTTCAGCTACAGAGAAGCTGGAGTTGAGAAACAGAGCTATCTGTAAATAGGCTACTTTTAACATTTCCATACCAATAAATATATTATTTTAATGTCCAAGGCACAAATCAAGGAAGCTCAATAATGAAAGTGTTTTATTTGGCAGCAAGAAGAGGAGAAATGAAAATCTTGAATAAAAGAAATAAGAGTAGAAATTGAGCACACTCAGCAGCAGATTGTCTTTTGAAAGGGACAGACTGAACTCATCAGCTCAGCAAGAAGAGGTGAAGGTAAAGAGGAAGATGCTTGCCAGGCAGATAAAGTAATAAAATTATGTGAAAATGAAACATGGTTGTCAGTTAATTATGCGAGCATTTGTTTTGTATATGGAGTGTCAACATTTTTACTTTGTGACAGAACTTGAACTTTGCGGGATTCATCTTTATCAGCTGTCACCGATCTCTGTGCTGTGTGCAGATTGTATTTATTTATTTTACAATTATGGACTGCAATTACAGCTATGTTCAGATATGGGGAACTGTTGCAGATATGTTGTTTGTCGCACAGGCCATCCTTTCATCCCTGTTGTAGTGATGTGAAATGATGTTTGTGGGTCGCCACTAAGGGGCGCTGTTCATTGGTGTTGTGACGTCAGAAAGTGAAGAAGAAGAGAACATTTTGGCTTTTGTAGATAGCAGAAAGCAGCAGCAACGAATGAATGAATGCAAACCGAGCAAACCGAGTAATAAAAGTTCTGAAATATACAGCGGTGTCGGCCAAGTTACTGTATCTGTCCGGGACATTTTCTTTTGCCTTCAGCCAAAACAACGTGCCACATTTCATCTTTGAAGGAGCTGTATAATGCTTTTCAAATGTTCCAAAAGTCAAATACAGGCATTGATAAGCTAATTATGTCCCCCTCACCACTATAGACACTAATTTGAGTTAAATATTAGGTTTTTTATGCATCTAATTTCCAACACGGAAGTAAGATGGCTGGCTGTACTGAACCACGGGGCTCTGGACCAATCTCAACATGTTTTATGCCCATTTCATCACGTCGCCCCAGATGAGACACAGATTCTGAAGGGGCACAGAATTGTTTTTAACACCGGCTTTGGCACTCACATGGATGTTATTTGTAAACATTAATGGAAAATACTGGGCCCTGGTTTCGAGTACCCGACACGGCACCCAAGTCAACCAATGTGGACCCCTGAGCAAGGTCCTAAACCCCCACCAACTGCTCCCTGGGTGCTTTAGGGTGCATTCAGAGAGCATAGTCCGCGAGCCTCGGTCCGATTGGGGACTTGGTTCAGCTGAGGGTGGGGGTGGTCTTCTGGACCGAGATTGCGTTCACGTTGCACCATAGCCAAATGAGCCAAACCTTTTGAATAATGTTCCCGATCTCTCCAGAGGTGGCGCTGCATTCAGATTCACCGTAGGTGAAGACAAGACGTACAACGAACAAGAAGGTTCTCACAACTTCTGTTTCCTCCACAAAATGACATTATTTTTAAGTGTACTTGCGAGGAGCTGGGATATACTTTTATCAGACCAAACATCCATTTAAGCTTTTACTTCCCCGTAACCCCACGTCTAACGATGAGCCATCTTTATAAGAACCGCAGTGCCACACGTGCGTTTGTTGTAGCATTTATCCATGACGCCCAACATTTTACCCACAATGCCAATGCAGTTTGTAGTCCACTTCCTGTATTTGGTTCACTTGAAACAGACCGAGACCCAAGTCTGTAGGCGGACTGAGCTTGTTTGTTCCGGATCGGAGTCCGTTTGCTCATTCACAACTCCCCCAAATGAAGCGGACTGTCCGAGCAAACAGACTCTGATTCGAATCAAAAAGCTTTGTGAATGCGCCCTTAATTAGCAGCCCATTGCTCCCAGGTTCAACCTGAGATGGCTTGAATGCAGAGAATGAATTTCCTAATTGGCTCTCTAATTGGGATGAATAAAGTATATCTTCCTCTTCTTCTTTCTGACATCATTCTTTGCTACAGCAGCTAAGTGTCAGTTTTCCTGCCTTGTGTAGATAAAGCAGCGGTGACACCAAACAGGACGGCAAACTGGAAAAAGAAAGACTCACTGCCACCACACAGGATACATTAGAATTCACTGAGCCGGAACGACGCAGAGACAACGCTACCAGACTCCCAACAAACCACAACCACAACACGGAGGAAATGGCTGTGATGGTGTAGAAAGCTCTCTGCTTTGATTGGTCAACGCTTTCCCTTTTTTTGCCCCTGCTCCCCGGCCCTGGGCAAGTAAAACACAGAGAACAGAGATGTTGCAGTAACATGTGACTAACATGGAGGCGGCTGAACTGGCGAACATCACATTGAGCTTGCCGTCGTTTGTATAAAAGACACAAATAATCATCAGTAGAAAGCAGAGTACCCAAACACATCCAATGGTGATATTTCTGATCCTGACACCACGAGTGTTTTTCAGCCCCCTGTAGATGACGGGGTGAACAACAGCCAGGTATCGCTCTGCGCAGGTCAGAGTGTAAAATATTATCTCACCGTAGAAGACAGTTAAACCCAGGCACCATCCTACTGTTCTTAACGCAACACTATAAACATAATGAGTACATATGATGCAGAAACATCCGAGAACCCAGATCATCTCCATGGCAGCCAGGTGGTAGGTGAAGAGGTCGGAGTGGCTCGCCGTCTTAAATGAGTGCTGCTGCCGCCATTTCTGGAACCCCAGGTAGAGGATGATGATGGAGAGGGGCAGGAGGAAGGTGATCCTGATTACACAGAAGGCAGTGTCGATGTTTATACAGTGGAACAGCAGAACGGAACTGAAGGAGGACGAAGTGTTTACTGACATGTTTGCTTCAGACAGTGTTTACCTAAAGAAACAAACAATAAAAAAAGACAAAATATAAGAAAAACAATCTCGTTCACAGTTAACGGCCAAGTCAATACAGTTTTTGTCAATTGCTTGCACACATTTTCAAAGCTCTTTGTCTATTCCTTAAAACTTTACAATTATTGCTCACACAAAAGTAAAAAGCCCCCTATCTACTTCAAAATGAAACACAGAAGTCAAAATATTGTAAACCCCTTTCAAAAGCATTGTCTCACCTCACAAACACATTTCCCATTGTATTACACACTTGTGTATATCATTTACACACACTAAATCTAAAGCTCTTTTGCTTTTTAATGATTATTTCCATATTTATGATCGAGCAAAAATAGCATGCAAATAGAAGTCGACACAAGCAAAAAGGGAACCAAAAATATTTTATTTCCTGAATAAATGTGTTGCTGCTGTGGATGCAGCATTGTATGGTACTGCAATAGAAAAATCAAAGCAAAGTACACTCATCACACTTGGAATAAGCTAAAGCAAAGCTCTCTCTGCATTGATGTTATCCAATGTTCAAGGCAGAGAGTTTGACCTTTGACTTTGTTTTTGTTGTCGTGTCATATAGGCCAATGTCAAGGAGTGATTGGTTCATGTTCAGTAAAGCAGTTACTGTTGACCCCTGTGAGGACAGAGTCTAAGCACTGATGAATAAGTGTGGCATTTAAAGGAACATTCCAAAAGGCAAATACAAGCATTTATAAGCTAAATATATTCCCATCGCCACTATAGAGACTATAGGTGTTAAATATTACATTTTTTTTGCGTCTAATTTTCAATTGGAAGATGTCTGACTGTACTGAACCATAGAAGCTCTCGTCCAATCTCAACATGTTTTAAGCCCATTTGATTATGTCAAAACTGTGGTTGTGTTCCGCATGGGAATTCATTTGTTGTACTGGACCAATCAACTTGCCAGAAGTGATTAGATTTTATCTTCAGGAGCAAAAAAAGGCTGAACTTTGTGTGTGAACTTCACTCCTGACAACTTCATGAATCTCCGGCAGTAAAGTGTTTTTTCTCGGGGATTACTTCTGAAAGCTGACGCAGTTCCCACCATAAAAACGCCTCACAGACAGACAACAGCACCGGTGAGTGAAAACGTCTTCCAGCTCAATGCTAACTGTGAAGGCCCTTTCAGATCGGACACTTTTTTTCGCTGCGATCACCACGGGGGAGAAGGGTCTATCTGCGGCTCACAAGACAGGGGCGTGTCGTAGAGTGGGCGCGTCTTAGTGTGACGTTACTCGATGACACGCCCACCAGGCCTATGAGAGCATGGTAAAATCTAGCCCTACCCCTAACCCTAACCAGACCCACCCACAATGCGACACGCCCACTAAAGGACACACCCACTATGTGACACGCCCACTGGGTTGCAAGCTGCAGATAGATACACTTGCCACGGGGTAGGGCGCAGACTCGGCAGAGCACTGTGGCAGCGAGCACGTCGGGCACGCGTTGCTAAGCGACAGACCAGGAAGTGTTTTCTCCCTGGCACGCTTTGTTGTGAGAGGTGTATTTGTATTTTAATTTATTCATTTAAAAGGGACAATGCATTTTTAAGCACATATACATTTAATGTGTACAAGTACAAAATTGCAGGATTATAGCCTAGGCTAATTTTCATCCTCTGCCCTCACAAAAACTACAATAGAAATGTAAAATCATGTCAAAATCCCATTCCCACCAATGACCATCCACACCCCTCCACACATGCATAGTACACATTGTCCACCCCAACTGTATCCCATCCCCTCCCATGTCACAGCGCACAGTGGCGTCAGCGGTACCGGGGTGACATGCGCCCACCTCGCACGCCGCTGAGCTCCGCAGCATGGCGGAACGCGCTGACACCATGGTACCACATACACAATGAATGAGCCGCCTGTGCTTTGCGTGTCCTGTCTGAAAGCGCCTTTAGCCTATTACTTGTTTGCTAATTTACACACTTGTCATGGGTCTCTGTGGTACTTCTGTGGTACTTCTGTGGTACTCTGTGTGCTTCAAACTCCATACCAGACTCTGGGTTGAGCGCATACAGCTCCATAACAGGCTGCTTCATTTTATTCTGTCGATCGCAGTCCAATTATCCATCAATGTTTACAAATAACATCCATGTGAGTGACGAAGCCGGTGTTCAAAACAATTCTGTGACCCTTCAGAATCTGTGTCTCTTCCGGGGCGGCGTCATGAAATTGGCGTAAACATGTTGAGATTGATGGAGAGCTCCGTGGCTCAGTACAGTCAGCCATCTTACTTCCGTGTTGGAAACAGACGCATTAAAAAACTCATATTTAACTCAAAATTAGATTCTATAGTGGTGAGGGGGATACATTTAGCTTACAAATGCCTTTATTTGACTTTTGGAAAGTTTGAAAAGCATGATTTGGCTCCTTTATTACATAAATGCCCAATTGGACGCAGCTGGCCACTGCTGTCAGAATGAATGAGAGGCTCCTCACATCTCACTTTAATCACATGTAAGACCAGTCAAAAATTAAATAAAATTTCACATCAAGAACTTACATGGCTAAACCATTTGAATAAGAAAAACTGGAAAAAGAAACTTTATTTGGATAACATTTATTTAACCAAAACAATTTAAACTCAGATGAATAAAGTCAGACTTTATTGGCGTTGTTCAAACTGGAATTACTGGTGTTGTTGCCTTTATGTACAGTTCTGACAGTGGATTTTATTTATTTACTTATTCTGTCCTTTTCCCTTTTTAATGCCCTTACTCTTTTTCTTGTATTGACATGTGCATCCGTAACAAAGTTTAGAATGAATGAATGAGAAATTCATTAACTCTCAATTCATATATTAACTTATTAATTAATGGATGAATTAAACTTTATCATTGTGTCAGACTTATAGGGTTTCAATGGCACAACACAATCAAAGAATAAACAAAACACATGAACAATAACTTCCACATTATCAGCCAAATTATCTGCCAAAAGTTGGTTTTCAACCCTGATTTACGATACAAAAACATAATCCAACACAATAACGGACTGAAGAACACTCACCGTTTCAGTAGCAGGGAGATTTACTGACTGTTCATCACACCAAACATCCAGTAAAACTTCTGTCCATGTCACTCACTGGTAATAATGACCCCCTCCCTTTTTTTCTTTTAAGAAATTGATATACAACCATCAACATGCAGACTTTAAAGTGCATCAATCATTTTTGAGGCATCTAATTTCCATGTTTCATAAGTTCAGTATTTATGACTTAATCTGTCATTATTATTAGCAGAGTTCCTGCAGTTTAAAATCAGTCATAGTCTTTAAACACAACCACAATGAGACCCATGAATGATTAAATCAATTAAATGATTTCTTCAAACTATAATAGCAAGTGAACATGCTAAACTTAACTAATTGGTACAAAGTGCTACACGGAGGTGGCGAGCACACTCTCCTCCTCCATCACCAGCTGGTATGGAAGCTGCTCCATCGCTGATAGGAAGGCCCTGCAGCGAGTGGTGAGTGCAGAGAAGATCACTCGCAGAAGTCTTCCTTTCATTGAGGAGTTGTATGTCTGCAGGTGCAGGAGCAGAGGGGCCAGCATAATGGAGGATCCCACCCACCGCTCCTGGACTGTTCGTATCCATTTCCTCAGGAAAGAGGCTGCGCCGCATTAAAGACACACCGTAACTTTTAGACCTCAAAAATCTGCGTTTCTGACCCGTTTTGATGGCACACCAACATGTCACTGTTCAGAGGCGTCCCGGGTCTCAGAAACAGCAGTATGTCAGTTTCCCATCCGGGAACGATGCATCGATGTGACGTTGCAGCTGACTATTGGTTGTGCATCGCGTCACCTACTAGCAAACAGATGTGAACCAGGTATGAACATAGTGGGTGTTTTTGTGGTGGTTTACTGACTGTTTAAGACTACGTGGCAAGGACACAACAGTAGATTACGGTGTCCGACAGACAGTTTAACTCGACGTGGCATTTGATAGCTGCTTAGGAATTGTAAACAATGGAAGATCACTTCAATGCAGACGTGTCTTTATCAGACTCCAAAGCTGATGGTCTCTGTCGTTCATTTGGGACATTTCTCAGTGCAGGGAAGGACTACAGTACAAGCCACCGGAAGGGGACGGACTTTAAAGCTGTACTTCCGTGGTCATTTCATTAATATTTCTGTGTTCTCCATCATTATTGAATGCATTCTGCATCGTTTCTGTGTATAAAAACCTTCTGGTTGCTTTGTATCCAGCTGTATTTGTATACTAGAAGAGAGGCTTGTGGTCCAACGGCAGGCTTTTCCGGGTCCTTCTCATGAATTTCCGTCTGATTGGCTGGCTCCCATCAGTGTATGAAGGAAGCTCCACCCTCCGCTCTTATTTTGCTACAGACAGGAAATAGAGCCGACAAACAAGTTTGTTCCGCCATGCTAACAAACAGTTAGCTAATTAGCTTCTCAACTCCGAAGCTACAGTCGTGCTGTCTTTACTTCTAGTGTGTAGTGGAGGTTTACCTGCCTTCCAATGGACAGATAGAAACCCCACGTGGGATACGCTATTTGCAATGTTACGTAGAAGTGCAAGGCTGTTCCTGATTCGCTCTTTTCTTCGTATTGTTTCTGTGATGAGGAAGCACAGCCGACTGGAGGAACGCAACGCTAGCAAGTCAGCATGTGTAAGTAAACAAGGGGAAACCCTCCGTATTTCAGAAGGAGCAAGTTAAATGGGTTTTCAGTGGAAGGAGGCCTTTAAGCCAGATCTTAAAAGGAACAGGAAGGGGGAAGACTAGAAGCTCTGGGAGGCTGAAGACTGAACACACGCTTGGGAGCAGGAGACACTGAGATAACTTGACCACCGGACACAGAAGCGGAGTCTGATTTACACAGTTCACCACGGTTTATCACTAAGTTATCTTGTAATAAACGTGTAACCTTCAGCGACGCTCCTGTGATCATTTGCTGCATCCTCCGGCTCTCTTGCTTGAGCTGGCTGAGCCAACCGTACTGAAAAGGTCTGTACTCTGACTGATAAGACAACATTAACTTCTCCATTATATGCCAAAATGAACAGCACTTCTGATTAGCTACCAGAAGGGCTAAACAACCACATTTTAAACCCGCATCATGTCGGATTCGGTAAAGAAAACGAATGAAACATTACCTGAGGAAAGAGGAAAAGAAAGAGAGAAAGGGACAGAACAAGAGTCAAGATAAACTGCTTTTACTGGCTGGAGTGAATCACTGTGAGGTAGATAAAGATGATGCTAGTTTGCCGCAGACAGGGGGGTCACTGAGTAAAACTGCTAAAAGTTCTGTTGTGTGTCTTTAAAGGAATAGTAACCCAAGAATTCATTATCTACTCATCCCATGTAGGCAAGACTGTGGAGCACTTTTTTAATATCTCAAATGAGCCGGAGATCAGCAGAGTTTCATTATCTGCCAAAATTCATACAATGGGGTTCACCAGCGCCTGAAACAAAAAGGTCCAGAAAGTCCTCAAAAACTTGTCAATATTCCTCCATACTGCTCGTCCAATGTTATCCACGTGTCCGAGTGGGTAGCGTCCAGAATTTACTCAGAACATCATTTAGTATATTTTTATAGCCTAAACAGTTGTACATTTTACTTCCGCAATATGCACCCATGCAAGTTCATGACACGACAAAAGTCGCGGAGATGAGATTGCGCGTTCTGTTTCTTTCTTTCTTTCTTTCTTTCTTTCTTTCTTTCTTTCTTTCTTTCTTTCTTTCAAATCAATAGCCAACCCCTCTTGTGTTTGTCCAAGTTGCCCGCAGCTCGTTCACTCTTACGGAGCACAATGTAAACAGCGAATTTCTTCTTCTACGCTTGCAATATCAGCAGAGTAGGTGCTGAACCCCATGGTTTCCGAGTGTCATGAACTCGCATGGGTGCGCAACACGGAAGTAAAATTTAGTCTGTTTAAGCTATAAAAATATACTAAATATATTTTATTTTATATATATATATATATATATATATATATATATATATATATATATACAACCATCACCCTAAAGAACAAGACTAACTGACTTTTTGTTTATTTATAAAAAATAAATAAATAAAAAAAAAAAAAGTGAGCTTTTACAATACTGAATTTCCCTTCTGGGATGAATAAAGTTTTTATTTCATTCATTTCATTCATTATTCATTTCATTCATTTCATTTCATTTCATTGAATGATGTGTTTGATAAATTATGGACGCTTCCCAGGCAGGACACTTGGATTACATTTGATCAGCAGTATGGAGGAATACTGACAAGTTTTGTGGACTTTTATGGACCTTTTTGTGTTGAGCATGTGAACTCATTGTATGAATGATAACAAAAAGCCTCTCGATCTCCGTCTGCATTTGAAATATTAAAAAAGTGCTCCAGAATCTTACTAGCATGAGGGTGAGTAGAAAATGAACACACATCATTCTGTGGGTGTACTATCCTTTAAGGACAGGACCACCAGCCTTACACAGCTTCTTTCCAGTGGCTGTCAGACTGGTGAACATGGGCACTGCTGACTTCTTATTAATAACACTGTTGCTTTTATTGTTTTATTATTATCATTTTATTTAGTTAGTTTTTCACCACAGGGATTTATCTTTTTAAATCTTGCACTATATATATATATATATATATATATACATATATATATATAGTTGTGCTTGAAAGTTTACATACCCTTAAAAAAAAGTCACATCTGGGATTGAACCCCAGCTCTCTATGTGTGACAGACATGCATCCTGACCATTTACCTAGAAACAGAGACAGCTGTGAGGTTAAACGATCAGATCAAACCATCTCTCGGAAACAGAGACAGGACCTCTGATTGTCACATGCGGATGGTGATATTATAAATGTACGGACGGATCAGCTTGTGTATGTAGATAATTGACTGTGATGTGAAACTGTAGCATCAGAAATGACAACTGTCGGGAAATGAGGAGAACATCTATTCGTGGTCTGATAACGATCCCCGAATGTTTAACTGTCCACGCAGTCGTGCTGCATCTTTATCCATGAAATCCTGACGGAAAGGACTCGTCTGTAAACTACCAACTCAGATTTTTTCTAAACATGTTTTATTCGAGATAGTGGCAGCCAAAACTCACCGCTGACTGAATGAATGAATGAGGAAATGAAACAGTGAGTGTGGCTAAAAGTGGGCGGAGACAGCGAGAAACTCAAGGTTTCTCCCCATTAACCTGCTCCCGACCAGGTTAGTTTCAGAGAGTCTGTTACCATGGTAACGACAGAGGGTTTAAGTTACCCCTTCTCGTGCAACAGGCTAGAGTTACTCCTCTTTCCCTGGGTTGAGTTACCTACCTTTGTGTTACGGAAAACTCAGAGTTTCCCGAATTTCAGGATTAAACATTTTCAACCAATGCAAAAACAATATTTTATTTGACTCAATTATCATTTTCTGATTTTTTATTTATTAGTTTCTTTATTTTCTTGCTATTTGAATTATTCTTGTGAATTTTGCCTTTTATTGGACGGTATGAATGATTTTAAGGACGACTGTATGTAACCCACGCTACCACTAGAGTATAAAAAACTGCTGTTTTCTCTGTGGTCACTATGCCCACCATAGTAATGCAGATAATATGGCTGCTAGGGGGGCGTGATACTGCAAGATTTGGTATCGATCTGATACCAAGTAAATAAAGGTCTCATATCATCATTACCAATTTCAATACTGATACTTTTTAATGGGGCTGTCAAATTAACAGATTTATGCAAAGAGATTATTCTCTCAAATTTGTACATTATTCTTTTTTTAAGTCAAAAATGCATAAACAGCCAGATTATTGTCCATACCATTACAATCTGAATTTGGCATTATCTCAACAAGAGAAGCGGGTTTTGGCATGTGGCTACCTTGTCATCAAGGTCATCTGAATCCACCAAAAACCACAGATCCTCCTTATTTAAAGCCTTACATTTAGATTTTATAATTAGGTGTCCAGAGAAGAAATCATCACTGGTGGCGTTTTAAACGTTGGAATTTGGCTTTATGTTGGTGAGAGAAGCTGCTTTAGGGAATATGGGGTTCTTGTCATAGCAGTGAACTTATTCAATCAAAAACCACTTCATCCGCCATATTTATGAAGATTCGATCATTTTCAAGCTTTACATTAAATTATCGGCATACTACAACTGCATTAGTGCGGATCAATCTCGATACCAACATTGATAATGATATTATCTATATCTGTATCGATCTGCCCATCACTAGTTGGTGATGCTGTTTGGATAGGGTGGTGTAAACTGATAGGGCTTTCTAAGCGATGGATATCACTGGAAAGTTCCATGATATGTGGTGAATTCATATTTCTATATAATGGAAATCCACTATATAGACACTTTGAATCTGACAAATCAGTTTGACTCCCTGATGAAGGCCAGTGGGCTGAAACATGTTAAATTTTAAGGGGTCATTATGACAATGCCACAGAAATAAAGGCATTTCAATTTTCTTTTTAGGGGAGAGTGCTTTGGAGTTTTTTCTGCTCATCATAAAAACTATAAACTTGCAGTAACTCTGCTCATTGTGATGACAGCCAGAGTCATTCGTACTGAAACTATGATGTACATAAATGAGATCTCACCAGACTGCTCCATGCTCTGTGTACACACCGTCTGTTTAATGGTGTGTAGTTTGAATAAACGTCTGACCGCGGTTGCTGCTCATCTGAATTCTGTCATGCAAGATGGATTATAAAAATGAAGCTCGGTCTCAAAAAGCAAGTCGGATAAATACTAAGGGATAAAACCTTTATAAGAACTTTAAAAACTAAAAGTATTTCAAATGCTGTTTGAAAGTACACAGGAAGGCAGTGCAGAGATTGTAAAAGCAGACAAATATTAGCTCTCTTTCTGGTTTTAAACTCTGCAAATGAGCAGCTGAGTTTTACAACTGTAGTAGTGGATTCATAGTTCATTTTTATAGTAAAACCAGAGAGAATAACATTCAGTCCCTCCAGAAAGCTGCAATGCTGCAATTTTATTAACAGAAATTCAACCACGGATAAATTATTCAAGTGACAAATCATGTTTTCCTGGAAATATGGGAATTTTAGGATTTCTATACCTTTTAGTATATATTGTTACACCTTTTTGTTATATTCCACCCCTTTGTGTTTGTGTTGATGGCTACAATTGCAGCATTGCAACTTTTGGAAGGACTGAACATTGCAATAATCTACAGGTGACAATAACAGTGGATCAGTACCTGCATTGGCCTGAAAGAGGAACTGTCACACTCTGGAGATATTTCTGAGATGAAAGAACTCCATCTTTATGTTTTTGATGTGACATATAAAATACATTTCAATCAAAGATAACTTTGAGGGTCACTACTTCTTTGGATGTCCTAAAGAAAAAGTCATTTCAATTTTAAGGACAGTTCTTCTGTGTGCTTCAGGACTGATGCAAAGCAGTCAGTCAGTGTTGGGTGTGATATATGAGCCACACAACAACAGCAGCACACTCACAAAGGCTAAAGAAGCATTGCAGCACGGGGGTGACTGACTAGTGACTGACATTATTGATGACAGATTAAGGAGAATAACGGATTTTGTTTGGTCTTGTTCAGCAAGGGTGGCTTTTTAAATTTGGGCTACGTCCACGCTGCAGGTCTTAATTCGTAATTCTGATTGTTTGACCCAAAACTGATTTGTTTGCGTTATTATTGCTTTTATCATTTCTATGTGACCCCCATCAGACGTCAGAACTTGTACACGGCTCTGAAGTGACCTGCATGCGCAGAGGAAGGTACATCATCATATGTGGCACGTTGTGAAGGTAAATATGGATGCTACATTTGTTCGCATGTGTTTTATTAGTTTCAAAGTTGATGACCAGAGTTATAGATAAATATGATCTAACATTGTGTAGTTCATGGTTGACATTCTATCTTCCCATATCCCATCTCCTCCAGCACAGAAAAAAGACATTTGTCTCAATGATGTCAAAGTCAAGTGCAACATGACCATTGAAACTGTGGCTTCTTCGACACAGACTGGCTATGTATTCGTTTTAGGACCACATATGAATGGGGTCTAAATGGCTACACTGACAAAATGCAACACATCCGATTTGCTTCTGACAGTGTGAACAGCACGAATCACACTAAATCTGAAATTTTGGGATCAGGCTCAGGTTACATTCATATGTGGTACTGCATCAGATACATATCCATTCTGCATCAGTCTGATCTGGAAGTGAGCATTAAAACCTGCAGTGCGAACGTATCCTATCTGTCTAGAAAATGTCAGATTTGATATGACGTGAGCTGTTCACACAGTCAGAGACAAATCAGATACACATTTGAATAAAAAAAAATCTGATTCAGGTCACTTTAAACTGCAGGGTAAGCATAGCCTTATGACACACTATGGCCTGTCTTTATTACCCATTGATCATTATCCTGGTCAACCTGACCATGATGGATTTCGTCATATATTCTTGTTCTTTTTGCAGCAACACTGAAGGAGGCAACCACAACGTAGTCATTACCTGTACCTGCAAGTTTCTAAATGCTTTCTAGTTTGATTAACAGAATTCCCTATTTGAAATACCCATAATCCTAACAGATTGATCTAGAGGTTGACTTACTTTCTCTATATAAGGTTAAAGGGGAAGTTCGTTTTTTTTTGTTGTTGTTTTTTTTTCAATCTGTACCTATTTTCTAGCATGAAATACATTCATTTACTCACCCAGACAGTTTTGGTGCAACTTGAATTCCTCTGGGAGATATTTAGATCCACTCGAGATCAGCGTATGTCCGATATAATGGAAGTGATGGGGCAACCGTGCGCAGCCTCTAAATACGGCATTATCTGCCACAAACTCCTTCATTTCACCAATGTTTTGTTACGAAACATTAGTTAGACCCTGCCTGTGAGCTCGAAGCAGCTTTTTTGTGGTGATTCGTCCTCATTTACAGACATTTTTTGATGACGTCACTATTATGGAACACCATAACAAGTAAATATCTGTTTAGTCATAAAAACATAATTATAATCAAATATTAATATCAAAATATAAAAAGAAAATTACAGTTATCATGTAGAGGGAATATAGAGATGTAATAAGAAAAGAAGTTAATTTGTTTTAACGTTATGAATACAAATTTATTGTGGAAAACCAAAATGTTTTATTGAACTATTTATGTTTCATGCGTCTCTTTCAATTGGTTCTCTTCTCACTTTCTGTCACCCAATGGGTCTCTCATCTTTCTTTTTCTTCCAGACATGTTGGGAAATTCCTCGTCCAGTTTTACAGATGCTATGGTCCTTCCCTGCTCGAACTCAACAGCTAGACCGTACATCTTTATGGGCTTGTTTACAGTGAAAGCCATCCTTATCCTCCCTCTCTCCACCGTCATCCTCCACATAGGTTACCAAAGATGGCGGCAGCAGCGTACCTTTAACACCGCGAGCCACTCGGACCTCTTCACCTACCACCAAGCTGCCATGGAGCTGTTCTGGGGCTTCGGATTAGTCTTCTACACTTGTGGCCTTTACAGAGATAGCCTAGCAGCAACAACAGTGGGATTTGGTTTTTTGTCCTTCACTTTATATGGAGAGTGTTTTTGCCATGTCCTGACCTGTGTAGAACGATACCTGGCTGTTATTCATCCCATCACCTACAGGGGGCTGAGAAATGCCCACGGGGTCAGGATCAGAAACATCAGTATTGTCTTTGTTTGGCTGCTTAGCTTCACGCTGACAGGCTTCCATATGGATCCAACAATCAGCTACGTCGTCTTCTCAATAGCGTCTGCTTTGGCCTTTTCTCTTGTCATCATGTGTTTCTGCAGCTTCTCCATTCTCTTCGCTCTGATTCGTCCAGGGCCAGTTGAAGGAGGTGGGAAGAGGAAGCGGATTCACCAATCAAAGCAGAGAGCTTTCTACACCATCACAGCCATTTCAAGCACAGTGTGGTTCTGGTTTATAAGTCTCATTATTGTCACTGCTCTGCAAATGACGACCCTGCTGGGTGAAGATATCATCTGTGTGTTAACAGCAAGTGCAAGTTGGTCTAACCTGCCCAGCTGTTTGGTCTCACCTCTGCTGTTTCTGCAGAGAGCAGGAAAACTATCATTTAACTGCTTTAAATGAAGATTGGAGCAGTCCTGACCTCAATGAGGTTCCCAATGGGGAGCCGAAGTCACCCCCAAATACTTTCGACTCATTTAATTTCTTTTTTTTATTCAAATCAATTACCATCATATCTGGAATGAAGGGCAGAGAACGCCTGGGACCAGAAAATAATTATTTTTTCTAGCCATTGACTCCCTTTCACATTTTTTAATTTCAAAACGACCCATGGGCTTACTGGAAAGGGCGTGACTTTGGCTCCCCATATGATTTCAGGGGGTCGACAGGCCATTGCAAGAAAAAAAAATTAGCAAAGTTGCGTCCATATGTTTATCAAATTTTGGGAATTTGTTAAATTTAACATGTTAATATAGAAAGATTAAAGCAAGAGTTAGTGAAATGGTCCTTCCATCCTGACAGTATCAATACATCATGTACTCATAAAAAATGGAAAAAAGTCAGACCTCTGTAAGAGCTGCATGTCTGTAAAAACTCTGACCAATAATAAGGTCCAGGTGATAATAATCCAGATAGTTAACCTGTGGTGGACAGGTTTCTTTCTGCAGAGCATCATGGTCCGGCCAGCCAGCGTTGTGTGGAAGTGGATCAGGATTCAATTGCAGTGAAATCATTTATCAGAGAGAATCCTTGAATTTCTGCCTGAACTCTACGCATTCACCACTTTTCACGTTTTCCAGCTCAGAAAGCCTCCAGGTCTGAGAGTCCTTCACTGGTCAGGATGTGCTGCTGCTGCAGTCACACAGGTGGTTGAATCAAGTTGTCCGATAGATCCTCAGTAGAAACCATTATCAAGTGATGTAAGTCCCCCACCCAAGATGTCAGCGGGCCCCTCCAGTGGATGACAGACATGACTGAACTCTTTCCAGAGAAGTAAAAGCTGGACGGAGCCAAGTGTATCTATCTGCGGCTTGCAACCCAGTGGGCGTGCCATATTATGGGCGTGTCCTATAGTGGGCGCGTCGCATTGTAGGTGGGTCTGGTTAGGTTTAGGGGAAGGGTCAGGGGTAGGGCTAGATTTTACCGTGCTCTCACTGGCCTGGTGGGCGTATCGTCGAGTAACGTCACTCTACGACACGCCCACTCTACGACACGCCCCTGTCTTGCGAGCCACAGATAGACCCTTCTCGACGGAGCAGATGGTTCCACCACCACGCTGTAGCAGCTGCAACGCTGACCTGAACTGCTCTGAGGAGAAAACCACTGCAACAGATCAGAGACCGGAAGAGACTAAATTCATCCAGGAGCTCTTTGAATGTTCAGCAGAGTCCATCCTGATGTGATGGGGATCCCCAAACCAAGATCTGCTGAAGTTTTGTAGCTAATTTTGTCATATATATTATACTGTATGTATATTATTGTTATATATTTACAGGTTTTTTTATTAATAAATAAATCCCTTTTCATAACAATATGACTTTGACGTGATTATTAATCATGATACATTTGGCTATGGGGTTAAATAGTCGAACCTGCAAATGAATCCATGAAAATTGTTTATATTTGTTCGGTCAGTGTTAGCAAAAATACAGGAATTCTGCTTTCATCAAGCCCCAATATTTTAATATCAAACCATTTCCATGAGGCAGATTCCATAACATTCTGAGGCGGCCACGTTGCCTCTCTCTTAAGCTGTGTGCCTTTGTGTCTAAGTCCACAGTGGCTGTGATTTTGATCGTTTGATTCTGCCTCTGAATGTGAATGTGAGTGTGAATGGTTGTCTGTCTCTCTGTGTTGGCCCTGCGACAGACTGGCGACCTGTCCAGGGTGTACCCTGCCTCTCGTCTGATAATAGCTGGGATAGGCTCCAGCAACCCCCGCGACCCTGAACTGGATAAGCGGTACAGAAAATGAATGGATGAATGAATGAATGAATGAGTTCTGAAAGTTTTGGAGAAATATTTATTCCTAAATATCTGATGCTATCAGTCTGTGCTGTAATATTAGGAATGTTTTGTAAAGTACAATTAATAGGTAGAGCTGTAGTTTTACACCAGTTAATAGAATACTTGGATATCAATCAAAATTTATTAATCAGTGTGATTGTCTTGTAGAAAGATGTTAATGAGTTCTGGAGGAAAAGTAATACGTCGTCTGCATAAAGACTTACTTTATGCTCTATATTTTTTGCCAGGGATTCCTTTAATATTTTTATCTTGTCTTATAGCAGCTGCTTTAAGAACTTGTACCATGTTGTCCAAAATAAATGTTACTTGCTGCAGGAAAGTGACATTTACAGATTTTTATAAAGGCCTGTATATGACTGATGAAACTTTCCCCGATCAATCCAATTCCAAAGTTTATACTTTATAAATAATCATAAACAACTTAATTTAGAATTTAAAACTTATTTTGTACCCCTGTTCTTTGGGACAAAGAAATAAAACAAATAAAGCAAAATCATGCGTCACATTCTGTTCATTTCTGTCCAAATCACAGAGATTCCTATTCACATTGAACTATTATCAGAGGACCTCGGAGTTCAGCAAATTATGGTAGGTAATGTTCAGGGGAATTATTACATCATGAATCACTAACATGCGTGATTCGCATGGGATTAACATCACAGACAACCTCTGTAATTATAACAAATTACATGTGGTCCCAATCCAGTATCATCCTAATACCACCAGAATATGGTTTTAGACAGCATTTTTTGTCATTTTTTAAGTGTTCTTCAGAACAGTTCTGCAGACTTTCCAAAGTTCAAATTGATAAAGCAAAGGCCAGTTCAGTTATTAAAAGGCAAAAAACAAGGAAACTCATCAAAGGTTTATTGTAAAAGAATTGTTTGAATACAGAAATCAATGTTTTTCATGTATGAATAAACCAGATTCACCTGTATTGATGCCACATAAATCAGATGACTAAACTGAGTTTTTCTACCTTTATTCTGATCATTCCTCCTGCTTTCTGTTTGCTTTACTTCTGCTGCTTTTGGGAAATGTTTGCCATGTTGGGGAAAAGTTGAGCTGCAGCTGCTGTTCACACTGATCGTTATGTAATCTGTGTTTAATTTTGATAAAGTGCACAGACTGAGGATGGAGTCAAACACATTAGTTCAGCCAGTCGTGACCTCACCAACAACTGACACTGTGATTGCTTAAGGCAAGAGAGAAAAATGGGGAGAGAGAGGGAAATGGGAAGAGACTGTTGTACAAGAACCCAGCAAGAATCCAAAGGTAAGCTGTGTTTACCCACTGATTATACATTTACAGTAAACTTCGTCTGTGGCAGAACAGAGATGACGTGTCGTTGTATTTAAATGTCAGGTATGTAGTTTACATTCTCGTACTTTCTCACCACCTCGATCAGCTGTTTATTAAAACCAGGGTTTCCCACCCCTGGGGTTTTCAGATATTCCTACTTCAACACCCAAACGGAGAAAAGGCTCTAAGATAAAAAAAAAAGAGGAGGAGAGAGAATGAAACAGGGGTGGGGGAGGGGAAATAAGAGAAGGGAGGGGGCTGAGGACAGGAAGAACATTAAAACTATCTGTTCAACAGAGGTGTCAAAAAATGGGTAGAAGTAGAAAGTAGAAACCCTGTCCGGCAGTTTTTCCAACCAATCACTGAAACAGCTGGGTTCAATTAGCTCCTCTCCCAGGTAGACGAGCTTGTTAGTGAAAACAGCTGTTATAAATGTGCTGGCAGATCCAAAAACATGGCAGGATTTGTACCTGAAAACTACTTTTACCTCTTCTTTTGACACCTCTGCCATTCAACGTCGCATCGGAAATGCGGAAGTGACAACTCTCTGCTTCAAGCGTCTGTGTTAACCCCGCCCGCCTGAAACGTCCGACCAATCACACAGTACTTCTCAGAGCTCACCGAGAAGAAAGTTCTACTCGGTCGAGGGGTCAAAAACAGGCCACAAGCCGTCCTCAAACACCTGTAAATCCCCCTCCCCCCATTTTTTTATTCAGTAGAGCAACTAAAATCAAACATATTGTCATTTACAGGAACATCACAACAAAGAAAAACACATAGTCGATAACAACTGGAATGTATAGATGGGGCAACTGTTCCTGCTGTAACACAACCAATACAAAATCCTTTAATCATCCCCACACTGGAAAGAAAATCCCAATCCAAGGCCTTATAAACTGCAGAACCACCCATGTCATCTATATGTATTTGCCAAACACAATCATGATGTGAATCGTGGCTCACCATCACTGAAATTCTATGGGATTGAGAAGATTACAATGCCTATGAGAGGAGGAGACATCTTAAAGAGATTAGCTCAAAGAGAAATGTTCTGGATCCATACCCTGAACACAATGACACCAAATGGACTCAATGATGACTTCTGCTTAAAATGTTTCTTGAAGTCATATATGATATGTGTTTTAATTCATGGGTACAGTTGTGACGGAATTTGTTCCTGTTGTTGTTTAGTGATGGTGGCCTGTATGTGAGCTGTTACCAGCTCCACCAGTAAAAAAAAAAAAAAATCATTGACAAATGGTCACCATTGACAAAGAGGTGATTGGTATTTGCCTAATTAGCTGCAAATGGTCCAGATGTGCAGTAACTGCTCTTGTGATGTGTTTGAGAAGAAAATCTTTAGATTCAGTCTTAGAAATGTTCTGATGAAGGCCCTGTGCCGAGATGCGTAAGCCTTTGTTTTGTGATGCAAGCCAATAAATAGTTTAATTGGTATTTCTCTGTCCTCAATTTGTGATTTGTGATCTGCTGCCTTTCTGTTTTTGTTGTTTGTTTTGTTTTTAACAATTTTGACTCTGGGTTCAGCACTCTACTGATGGACTATATTCATGTGAAGCACAACCTTTTTCATTTAACTGAGTTTCCATAGAGTGAAAATGTTTCTGATAGTTGAACTGAGTCAATGAAACATGTTGGTCTTTATGCAAAAATAAGTAAATAAGTCAATTCTCAGTAAATTCTACTTTTGTTTAGCATGGCTCCATGATAAATTCATTCTCAAAGTCTTATTAGTTTTTTAAGTTTTAAGACTGTGGACCAACCTGTCCCGACCAGAACCCACTGGTGGAAATGGGGCTTATAGGTGAGCAGTAACTTTAACAACATGAGCGATAAAGTCAACTTTATTTGTATAGCACTTTAAACACAGCAGCTACCAACACAAAGCGCTGAACAGAGGTAAAAACAGAAATTAGGTCTCACAATGGGAAAAAAGTGAGAACATTAAAACAAATATGAAACATAAGAACAATCAAAACTAGGGGAATTTTCATAGACGAACCTGATTCGTCGACAATAGTCAAATCATGTTTAGTTTTTTGGTTTTCCCTTGTTGATTCATAATCTCATCTGCGTCTTTTCCTGCTCCAGAGAAAGAGCTATAACACCTCATTAAATAAATTAAATTTTTCACTTGGCATAAGATAACAACAGGACTGTCTCCATGAACTTTCATTTTTCTATATCACTGATTAGGCTGTAAAACATGTCTGCTTATTTAAATCCTTATTTATTAAAATATTTAACAAAAAAGAAAATTACAAGGTATGTTGGTGTGACACAATTTATTAATTTGATTTTTATCTTTCAGTTAACACTGCAGGCATAACCCTAATATTTTTTAAGTTTTTTTTGTTGTTGTTTCTTTTTTTTGCTCAGCAATTTAAAGCAGGGAAAGAAAATTAAAAGGGTGTAACATATAAACATATAAAGAGGAATTCCAACCTTCACTGAATAAATACATTAATTACACAATAACAAAAAAATAGTCTCATAACAAAGTACAAAGTTTTATCCATGTAAAACCGAAAGTAAAAGTTATAAAGTGCAGCAAAAAGGTGATGAACAGGAGGTGGCTCTTCGGTCCTGTCATCATGTCTCTGGCTACTTGGTCATAGAGACGTCTCTTTGGCTGGATGGTCAGTCCGGCGCATCTTGCTTTATGCCACACTTATAGTAACAGAATTATTCGGCTGCTAACAGACCTAGAAAATGAATTATTTAAAGAACAAATGGATATTGTGTAAAAATTAAACGTTCAGCACCCCCCTACTGCAGGATGGTATGATCTTTGCTTGGTAACCACATGTTGCGACTATTCGACTTAGAGATTGACAGTCTAAGCACAGTTTTGGAAACGAATCATCGAATCGTCGACTATTTGGGGACACCCCTAATTAAAACAATGAACAGTAAAAACAATATGAATATTAGAAAAAAAAAGACTTAAAACAACAGACAACGTCAAAGTGGCTCATGAAGGGTGGAACGCCAGGGCAGATCCATTTCTTCATCAAGGGCTGGGCTTGTCACATCTTATGTAAACTGTGTTTTATTTCTTATTTTCTCTCAACAGAGAGTTTACCTGCTCTGTGCAGATAGAGCAGAGGTAACACCAGACTGGTGGGAAGATTAAAGAAGCCCAGACTTGCTGAAAACACGCAGGAGATGCTTTTATTCTGAAGATGGAACTGGAGCAGAACAGTGGAAACAAAAACCCCTAGAAACCACAACCACAGCATGCTTGAAATGGCTGTGATGGTGTAGAAAGCTCTCTGCTTCGATTGGTCAACACGACCCTTGTTCCCAGTCCCTTCCCCTGGTCCTGGCCGAACCAGGACCCAGAGAACAGAGAGACTGCAGAAAGACATAACTATTACTGAACAGGCCAAAAGGCAGAACACTGAGATCGTGACATAGTCTTTGGTTGAATCTATGTGGATGCCAATCAATCCAAAGCTCAGCAGCCAAACGAAGCCGATGCTGATGTTTCTGATCCTGACTCCACGAGCGTTTCTCAGTCCCCTGTAGGTGATGGGGTGAACAACAGCCAGGTACCGTTCTACACAGGTCAGGAGGTGGAAAAACAGTTCTCCATAGTAAACTGCGGTAAATACACATGATCCTAACATTTTCAGCACTAAGCTATGACTGTACAGGCCACAGAGGAAGCAGACCAACCCAAAGCCCCAGAACTGCTCCATGGCAGCCAGGTGGTAAATGAAAAGGTCCGAGTGGCTCGCTGTGTTAAAGGAGCGCTGCTGCCGCCATCGTTGGTAACCCATGTGGAGGATGAAGGTGGAGAGAGGGAGGATGAGGATGGTTTTCACTGCAGAGAAGCCAATGAAGATGAACTGGCTAGATTTTGAGTTTGCGCAGTGATAGACCGGGATATCATCAGAGGTGAATGAAGAGTTGACATCCATATCTGCTGGATATATTGTGTGTCTGAGGAGAAGCGACAAAGGCAGATAAGAGAGTCAAGAGGGGTATGGGGAAATAAAAGAGGCATACAATGAAACAAATGGCAGTGTTGAAAGATCTTGGATCTTGTCTTTTGAAGGACAGCTGAAGATGACAAGTGTTCAAACTCTACAAGAAATAGTTCAAAGATTGAAATTCTGAACTGAGTTCACAGTTCCCCTGAAATACTAGTTAAAGTCCCTTCTCCCACTTGCTCAGGCGGAGTACCAGGCACTAAAGCTCGGCCACCAGGTATCCACCTACAAACATTGCTCCAAGTCTAGGTCCAGGGGGTATGTCCAGGTCTGAAGTTGTTCAGGTAATTTATGAAAAATGTAAAAAAAAAAAATAAAAAATAAATAAATAAATAAACAAATACAGCTGCAAAATAATTTTAAAGCAGTTTTTGAGTGTATAAACTTCTGGGGACGAGGGTCACCAATTATACATAAAAAAAATAGGCAATTAAATCAAATCTTTTGTGAATCATATGCGAGTCTCTCATCACCACCAAAGACCCATATCCCTGGAATCGATTATATGAAAAATAATCCTATTTGAGGTTTTTTGTAATGAATGAGTCAGCAATTCAAACATTCAAACTGGTATTTTAAAAGGTTAAATGCCTAAAAACAATTTAAAGTTTTTTATGTTTTGAGAAGTTATATGAATGATTTATGAAAAAGGCACAAACAATATATTAAAGATTTACTTCCATCGTCAATTCATTAACATTGCAGTGTTTGCCATTGTTTTTGAATGCATTATGCGTCATTTATGTTTAAAAAACTTTGTTGGTTTGTTTCCAGCTGTATAGGTGGGTTTCAATATTGGCATTTGCACGTGTAATCAGGGGCAAAAAGCCTATGTTTTGTATTGCAGTCTACGGCCAAACACCGCACCCATTATTATTGAAACGTAAAGTAACCTGATGAAACAAACAGAGATCGTTGTGTTTTAAATTATATTCAATAAATCTGTATTTTGATGACGAATAAAAAAATACTGACGTAGCGTTGCTGTGTTATATTTCTGTTACCATTACAATAACTTGGCAAGGGAGTCATCACCCGGAAACGGCATTTTTCTTGTTAAAACATGGATATTGTTGGACCTTATTTGAAATTTGCCTGAAAAACCTGAGTTAGAAAGTGACTTAAACTTTCGTGTATTCTTTTTGTTAAAACCAAAATAGGCCACAACAGTCAGCTGTCTACAGCAGGTTCAGCTCCGGTATCTCTTCACCTCCTCCATACAGGAGCAAATTTCACTAGTTTGGGATTAAACCAGGCAAAGACGACATCATCACTACGTTTGGAAAGGAGGCGATTCCACTGTTAGGGACTCACCTGCATCGCTGTCGATAAGTCTCGCTGCTTGTGTAACGTTCTGCTTTACGTATTGTGTATGAGATCCTGGTAAACAGACTAGCTAACTGCTAACAGGGGGGGGGGGGAAGAGAAGAAAAGGAGAGGGGGGGAGGAAAAAAAGCTAACGGTATAAACTCAAACGCCAAAAAAAAAAAAAAAAAAAAAAAAATCTGCCCCTTTCCTGAGACAGACACTTTTCACAAACAATCCTAAGATGAAACAGTCACTGTTCTTGCAAAGAATGAAAAAAATGGTCCTCTCCGGCTCCCTGAGTTGGCCTCGAGTCCATCCATATGCTCCTATCCAGGCCAGCCTTGTTGATACTCAAGCTTAACAACGGTCATATACCAGGCGCATTATCACCCAAACATCACAGACTTGATTACAGACCTTCATCAGAGACAGGACTAAATAAAATGAGGTGAACTTATAAAATAAGGCTAAAAAGTGACATTTCCACCTCTGTGAGCAGGTGCAGAAGTCTGACTGTAAGTTACTCTGTAGAAAACACTTGACTGTAGTGATTTGCCTCAAAGGGTTACTAAAAAAAAAATACTAGTTTAGGGTTCCCATCATGCTTGTTTGCTTGTTTTTGTTTGTTTGCTTTTACAAACTTTTACAAATTCTGTTGAACCACATTTCAAAAACAACGTCATGATTTTCTATTTATTATTATTATTATTATTATTATTATTATTATATGTTTTTTTAATTAAAATTACTTTGGTCAATTTCAACTTACAGTATTTCGCCCACAGCTGTTTTTTCCGTATTTAATTGAAGGGTGTGAACAAATTTGAGGCTGACTGCTGCTGGGGTTGGTAAGGTGGGGGGGGGGGGGGGGTTAATGTATCCAATCCAGACTGGAAATGTCTCAGGAGAGTTTCACTGCAGTGAAACGCTCTCTGAACCCCCCTCCTCCCCCATGGGGGAAGCAAGTTCTTGGTTTCCATCCTGAACCCTTTTCTTCTGTAAATTGATCTCAGAATAAGCAGAATAAATACACTGGAAAATGTAATATTGGTTTCAAGAGAATATATCTAGTAGATAAACTTAATTTTAATTTAGTTGTCAGTAATACTAATCCTAGATACTGTAAGTTGTAAGAACTTTGGAGGGCAAAATGCAAGATAACATAATTTACTTAAGTTGAAGTGTTTTTAAACTGAGTCCAGGGAAATTAGGGATAATGAGGAAGCAGGTTTCCCACAATGCAGTTCACCTCTTTTATCAACAAATTAGAGATGTTTCACAAATGAAGGATTTGTAAATAATGTTGGTAGTGTCATGTGACTGCTCTCAACTTATTTATTCCTGTATATACCTACTCTCCAGCTGCTGCGCTGTGACAGAAATGTCTGTGGACATCAGTTTTAGCTAAAACCCACGAATGAGTTCCTGCTACAAAGCACAATTTTCAGTTAATCACTTTAAAGACACACAACGTAACTTTTAGACCTTAAAAACTGGCTGCTCGGTGTCACACAACACATATGCGCACGAGCCGCAGGCCCAGAGGCGTCGGGCTCAGAACAGCACTTGTAAGATTCCCATCCGGGACGCGACCGTGGTGCAGCCGACTATTGGCTGCAGCCCCGCGCACTCATGAACGGAGTAAACCAGGGATCGACGTGGGGGAATGCGTATGCGAAAGGTAAAGCGAAGGAAACATCACGGAGGGAAGAGGAAAAGAAACAGAGGAAGGGACAGAGCAAGAGTCAAGATAAGACTGTCTTTACTGGCTGGAGTGAGCTTACAGTACAGGTACGAACAAGATGGATGCTAGTTTAGCTGCCGATGAGGGCGTCCTAGAAAACTGCTGAAAGTTCCGTTGTGTGTCTTTAAGTGAGGTGAACTTGAAAGCATCATGTTGGTACAAATTAAAATGAAGTTTGTATACCTCATTTAATTACAGCTTAATCAGATTTATCAAGTTCAAAAAAGTTCTACAAACTTAAACCAATTTAGTTTATTCTACTTAATCACAATACTTAATTTTGCTAAGGCAGCAAGTTTGCATAATTTTGTTTAAGAAAAACCAGCTAGTTGACATTTATAGTGCAGATGAATGGAAATTTTCAGCCTGCTCGGGTCCTGTCTGTAGCCACATTTTCATTAATTAACTGGTGTTTGAAAATTTAAACATGCCAACAATTTTAGCCAGAGTAGAAAAGTCATATTTGGCACCAAATTAACTGTTAAACTTACTTGTCACTATAATCTGAAAATGAGCGATGACTTCCTCAACACTGTCTACGAACTCCTGGTGAAGTTTTATTGAGCAAACCTGAGAATTAGAATTGAAGAAGCAGCATCACCAACACAGCAAAAATAAAACATATTCATTTCACCCAGAGTTTCACAAAAAGAAGAAAATAATTTGGCACACTGTTGTTTTATTTAGCAGTGGATGTAACTATACTGTAATCACATTCATCTTTCATGGAGAACTCAGAAATTAATGAGCCAGATTACAAACATATTTGACTGACACCCACCTTTTATGACTGCTGTTCATTCCAAATGTCCCGCAAAGCTTCACTCTCTCTGTCAGTGCATCGCTCACGCTCATTTCACAGTGGGGACCGTCTGCTTTGCATAATGTAAAATGGAAGGTTTTTTTTTTTTTCAAACTTTATTTCAGACACAAGAAATATGGTCCATAGAGAAAGTAAAAAAAACAAAACAAAAAAAACCTGCTACTTAAATAATAATAATAATAATAATAATAAAAAAAAAAAAAAGGAAAAAAAAAAAAATAAAAAATTCATATGAGGCTAGAATGCCAGTGTTTCCAAAGTCCAGACATATATCTAATGCTGCTGCTCTTAGGGCTGATTAAAGCCAAAATTGTCCTATTATGAAATTATGACCCAAAATAAATGAATAAAAATAAATCAAATTTTAGGTTTGTTTAACCCAAATAAATAAAATTTAATATCGAGCAGTATTTTTATGTTTCCATAATAGAGATTATCCTTCATTTTTAACAGTCCATTACACCTGACAGAATTTAAATTAACTGCAACCGTGCGCAGGTGTTTATTCAAATTAATCACCATTATTTAAACATTGTTTACAAGGTGCACAAGGCAGTTTTTGACATTTTTTCATTAGTTATATAATTTCTATATCAATGAGCCCAGTCATGATCTCTGGTGAACAACCTCTGATGTACAAGAAAGCTTAATCACTGCACGCAAAGAGCATAAAAGATGTTCAGTGTTCATTTTTGCATCAGATACTGAAAGTTTGAAATTTGTTGTTTTATATTTAAAGGCACTACAGAATATGTTTCAGCATTTCAGAAAGGAGAGACTCCTTTATCTCACCAATGTTTTGGTGAAATATGAGCTCGAAACGGCTTTTTTTTTTGTGGTGATTTGTCCTAATATTAGGAGTTTGTGGCACATAATCCCTTATTTAGAGGCTCAGGCGGTTGCCCCATCACTTCCATTATATTGGGCATATGCTGATCTTGAGTGGATCTAAATCTCCCCCGAAGGAATTTAAGTTGCACCAAAACTGTCTTGGTGAGTAAATGAATGTATTTCATGGTAGAAAATAGGTCCAGATTGAAAAAAAAACAAAAAAAACTTCCCTTTTATGGGCTAGAGTCATAGCTCCTACCCCTTCCTTATGTCCACTACCCCTACATGCACAGAACAAATTGGGACAGCAAGCAGGGCTAGGGGGTGTATTGGAACAGGCTGTGTTCTTGAAGACACAACAGAACATTTAGACCTTAAAAATAGACGTTTCTGACTCGTTTTGATGGCACACCAATATTCATTAAGCGCATTTCCGAGCAGTCACGGCCCAGAGGCGTCCCGGGGCTCAAAAACAGCAGTATGTAAGTTTCCAATCTGGAACGCGACTGTGACGTTGCAGCCGATCATTGGTTATGCACCACATCACTTACGAGCTAACGGATATGAACCAGATATGAACACCGCAGGTGTTTTGAACATGCATCATGGAGGATTCAGCAAAAAACGCAAGGAAACATTACTGGAGGAAGAGAGGAAGGGACAGAACAAGAGTCAAGATAAGACTGTCTTTGATTGGCTGGAGTGAATCACAGTACAGCTATGATGCAAGATGGATGCTAGTTTAGCCGTCAATAAGGGGCGCATCACTGAGAAAACTGCTACAAGTGCTGTTGTATGTCTTGAAAATAGTTTTCTATACTTTTATGAAGAGTTTGTTTTTCTGCAATCTATCTGGTATGTGAGTATATTCAGAAACAGCCATTTTGAAGTATACAGAACAAAACAATATATCGCCAAATATATTGTTACTGCACATGCTTCCTAATTATATTGCAATCTAGATTTGATGCTTTATCGTCAGTCCTAGGTGAACGTGATCTGAATGTTCTGTACTTCTGCCTGATGAACATTATTGTGAACACGCTCATTATGGCATTCATGAGCGACACTCTCATATACACTAAATTTATGGCCGCTCTCTTTTGACCAATTCACTTCAGATGTGTGTAGTGGTTGTGTACCAG
>JALJCO010009058.1:0-195000 GCA_023101725.1 Atherinomorus stipes
TTCTTCGTTCAGTTACGTATTGCTGAAAACCTAATCTGACAAGTAATGTCAATAAAAAAGACAACTATATTTGAAAAAAACTCAAAAGCTAAGGGAGAGCTGTTACAAAAGTACAATTTTTATGAGGTGGAAATCAGTTTCCAAAAGGAGGGAACCCAGATGGACTTGCTGTGTAACTCATACACCACGCTGGTCAGACAAAGTGACCAAAGTCACCCTCTGAAGGGTTAATGTAGAATACAATAGAATAGAATAGATAAGAATAGACGATGCAGTAGCTATGTTTGAAAGAAAATCTAATAATAAATACATATAAAAAATATATGAATATAAACCTTTTTGGGATTGTGCTTTCATTTCACCTCTGCACATGAATCCTTGTTTCACCACAGCAAAGAGGACAAAGATTATAAGTTTTAATCTTCACCTCTGAGAACTATGATGAGCAGTTCGGACCTGATGTCAAGTGTGTCTGCTGCCCTCTAAAGGATTTCTTCCAGGAAGCACCATGGTGAGAGAGAGAGAGAGAGAGAGAGAGAGAGAGAGAGAGAAAGAGAGAGAGAGGATGGTTCATGTGTGAAAGGAAGTAGCAGCTGAGACAAAGTGCAGCGGTAACGTGCAGAAGTGGGACTGTGAGCATCCAGACATGCAGCCACCACCCAGGAAGGTGAGTCTATGTGGAGCTCCTCATGCAGAGAGCACTTCCTGCGTTAAGTCTCGCTTTCATTTATGTTGCATGGGTCATATTTACAGGCGCTCAGTAAAGGACATAAAGGGGCAGTCTGACTTCTTAATCTGTGTACTTTTTCACATTTTCAAGCATTATCTGTTACATTAAACAATTATCTGTTACATCTGTTATATTTTAAAGTTTGTGGTGTTTGTTTCCCAAGAAACATTAAAAGTAGCTGATGTTCAGCTTCTTTAGGCCAGAATGAATCCAGCAGTGCTGCAGGAATCTGTGAATAGAACAAAAATGATCTGGTTTAACACCATCCTCTGAGATTTCAGCAAGTTTAACATGGAAATGTTCAGAAAATCAGTAAAATGTTCTTATCTGTCAGCAGCTGCCTGGCTACAGGATGATGAGCTGCAGTCAAAGTTTAGCCAAAGCACAGAGCCTATGTAACTCAAATTGAAAGTTAATGTTCCCGAGCCAGATCCACAGATGGAAGCGTTTGAACTGCTGTTTATGTCAGTTTTAGGTCTTTTCCACGAGTCATGACGAAGGTAGAAGCAAACTAACAACGTTTCAAAGATAGCCAAGGTTCAGCTGCAGTGTGTGTGTGTGTGTGTGTGATAGGGAGACATTCTGATCGATGATAATGACAGTTTGCTCACAGTTTCAATATTTAAAAAAGGATAATTTAATAATTTTCAATTATTGTAGTTGATTCAGTTTGATAAAGAGAAATTCCATTCTAATAATTCTTTCCTGAAAACAACATGTAATGGGTTTTTTTTTATAAGTTTTCCATGTTCTTGGTGACAATGCAGCATTTATACAGCATCACGTCACAAACTGGTAATATTTTGACTGAGGATGCGAAAGTATTACTACCATCAATGTGAAGTTAATTAGCTGATAAATATTTAGATTTTTCGGTGTTAGCACGGCAGCTTTGACAAGAATGGCTTTATATTTTATGTTAGTTGACCACTTTACTTTTAATAATCAATTAATTTCTCCTCAAACATAGAAATTTATTCCATTTATTTATGTTTAGGTCTCATTTACATGCTTCACTTCTGCTTCCAGCAGATAACGACAAGCTGGTTTTTCACTGAGCCTGTTTACATGACCATCACCATGACAGATCTGGTAGTAATCAGATTACTGTGATAATTAGATTTAATTGATTGATTGATTGATTGATTGATTTTATTGATCCCTCACAGGGACATTCTTGTGTCTTTCAGTAGCAAAGAGATAAAAGCAAAAAAAATAAGTTAATCTTAAAAACAGGATACAAACAGCAGATAAGCAGAAGTACATGTGTCTACGTCCACTTCTGAAATACAACATACAGAAATTACTGGTCTACATTTTCCAGTTCATTATCAGATTTCTTTTATAATAAGTACGTTGGAACGTAACTTGCTGTTATTTTCAAACCATCCGGTCTTTATTGAGCATAGTGGTTCCTGCTGTCCTATACCCTGTTCCCACTGCCCAAAGCCCATTTAAACTTGCCAACAATGGGCTTCAAGTGTCAGTGCAAAAGGCTGACTACCCACATCAAATGCCTTGGCAAGTGAGGCAGGTTAAAACTGCCTTCGAACGGCTCCAATGCAGTGGGAACGCCAGACCCGGTTGAGCTGCTACATGATGACGTTGGGCGGTACTTACCTACATTGTACCTACATCGTGACATCACGCCAGTCACTTCTCATCTAACAAACCAAAACAACTACTTCAGCCACAAAATCACGTCTCCTACGTTCCATCTAGAAAACCACCTGCTGGTTTTCCTCCATTCTGCGGACGGACAAAGATGCAACCAGAAAGCACATTGACAACGGCCTGACTCACTCTCCATCTTTCCTTTCCTGATTTCTGGTGCACGGATGACATCATCAACACAAACCCAGCGTGATGACATCACCAGCCATGCAGCCTGCCAGCGGGGATCAGACCTGGCTTTATTTTGCCAGCGGGATAGGAGCCTAATTCTGATTATAAGCAGGTCGACTGGGATTGAAAAATCTGTGTGAACCTGCTCATTTCAGTTGGAAAGCGGCTATAGCTAACTGCTGATGTAGGGGCTAATAAACTGCTAGACAGACCGCATGTAATTGTTTTACTGTGTTCGTTCTGACCTGCTGCTGCAGAACCATCATGGTTTGCTTTACGTTTTGCTCATGTTGTGCTGGCATCACTTCCATGTTGAACATATGGAAGTGGCAGGTCCCGGGCACGTGACCATACAGCAGTTAATAATGAGAGAAGGCTGAATAAGCAGACAGGACAGCGTCGTGCTGTTGCTGTGTTGACTTATCATCACAGAATTTTATTCAACATTTTAAAATATATGTTTTTGCATGTTTTTAGTTAACAGTAACCAATAACCCCTTTTTCTCCAGTCCAAAACCCCCAGAATGTTATAAAAGTCCAGGTTTCTAAAGGTTGTCTCCAGTGCAAATACATCAGTGATTAAAACATGTCAACAGGTGAACAACATCATCACATAATGCTGTACACATGCTAACTCCAGAAATCAGATTATGATCAGATGTTTGGTGTCAGCCCGCTGGTTGCGTTTGTTGGTTGGTTCTGCTTAGATGGTTGATGCTTAGATGTCGATGTTCTTTCGTAAGAAGTAGAAACTCTGTTGTAGATTTTTTGATATATATTTTCGTGCCCATGTAAACGTAAGTTGTATGTCACCTTATTTTTTGGGGGTAATAAAACATCTGAAAATAAAAAGTAGTTGCCATTTTGGTGTTGTATGGTCTAATGCGGCCTTCGTCCATACAACATTACACACATGGTGCCACCAGTTGGTCAGGAGGCGAATCGATTCACAGGATTTGTTGATTCGATATTAAATTGCACAGGGAAGTATCACGATGCATCGATTAATTGATATTTTTACCAACTCCTAACGGAGCATCATCCATCTATCGGCTCTGTGGGGTCATTTCCTGCTGCTGGATGAGCAGAGTGGAAACCAGGAAGAAACTGGAAACAGGAAAGGAGAGCACTAAGAGGAAGTTGTTGTTTTCCAGCATTTATAGAGGAGTAGCTTCATAATGACGCTCTCTGCAGCTGTCTGACGATGATGACAGACTCTTCGTCCAGCTTGTGGGGACTAAAAAGTTGACCAATAACAACGTGTGTGTTTAGGTGAAGGAGAGCCAACAGGTGAAGCTGGTGTTCTCAGAGCAGCTCAGCAGACTGCAGAGTAAACAGCACCAGGACACGGAGCTGCTGGAGGAGATCAGGTGAGCCGGGCTGAAGAACTCTCAGTCAAACAGAAACCAGGATGAAAGCCGCTAAACTGCAGGCGTGTAACACAGCTTGTGTCTTTCAGGTCTTTCAGTAAGCAAAGAGCAACTATAGAGAAAGAGTACGGTCAGGTGAGTATTTTAGTCCACTCTTCCTGTCACTGAGACCTACTGTTTGCTGGAAATGCTCATAATTTATTGATCTGAGCTTCATATTGGGACGTGAGTGCTTCATAACCACACAGAGACATTTTGGAAACAAGAATGTAGATGTAAAGCTGTAGAAAACACCGAAATCAGGCTTTATTTTCACAAACAGTCCAAAGATCCAAGCCGAGGGACCCCTGGTGCAGGGGGACATGACGCTGATCCAGGACAGATGTTGTTGAGTAAAATGGGATTTACAAACGTCTCCTGTAAGTGAAGCTGTAGATGCTCCCTTTCAGGAAAACAGGGTCAGCTTTGCATTTCTGCACATTAGTGGAGAATTCCTCATAAGTGTGTGTAAACATCAGATAAATGTGGATGTGTGTGGAAACCCACCTCTGCACTGCAGGAATGACAAACACACCACCACACTCTCTAAACAGATGAAAATGCTGGAAATGTCTGAAACTGTAAAAACAACTTTAAATTCTTGTAAATTACTGTAATGTGCAGTTTAAACTGGCTGCAGGTAACAGTAAGTTAAAAAAAAACTGTAATTTATGAATGATAAATTATGAATAACCCTAACCTGTAATGAGATCTAAATGACTTCACAGACCGAGCCCAGTTATATAACAGAAATAAATAGTCAGGTCAAAGCCGAGGGCCTTGCAGGTGAAATAGCTATTGCCCAGCCGCTCTCACAATTATTATCTTTAATATTTATTTATTTAACCAAATAAATCAACAGAGAGCCATTTCTCATTTATAATGACAACCTGGGCCAGGACAATACAACATACTTTGGGTCTTAAAATACATAAAGTCAAAATACAAAATATCAAATACACAACATACACAGTTTATTTTGTGCTTTTTTTTAAGTGCAATTAAACAACAGTGCCAAACATTAAGGAGTGATAAATCCAGGATCAGAAATCACAGATAATTTTTGAAGTAAGTTTGTAAAAGAAGGAAATTGAATAAGTCTTAGATTCTGTTGTAAACGGTTCAGTCATTAGTAGATGGCCGAAAGCTGCATGGGTTTTGGAGTTATTAGTCCTGTGGCAGTTATTAATTCTCACTGAGCAAAAACACATCATATAGCTACAGTACTTGCATAGTTTATAAATCATTTCTTTATATTTGACTTTGAACTGTTTCAGGGTTATCCATCTTTTAACTCCACATTTAACTACAGTTGTGTAAAAAAGTGTTTGCCCCCTTCCTGATTTCTTTTTTTTTTTGTATGTTTGTCACACTTAAATGTTTCAGATCATCAAATTTAAATGTGAGACAAAGATAACACAAGGAAACACAAAATGCAGTTTCAAATGAATATTTTATTAGTAAGGGAGAAAAAAAATCCAAACCTCCATGGCCCTGAAAAAGTTCAGATTTTTTGTCAACCTTAGGGCGCATTCACAAAGCTTTTTTGATTCGAATCAGAGTCCGTTTGCTCGGAAAGTCCGCTTCATTAGGGTTGTTGTGAATGCGCAATCGGACTCTGATCCGGAACAAACAACCGGACTCGGTCCGCCTGCAAACGCAGGTCTCGGTCCGATTCAAGTGAACCAAAGACAGGAAGTGGACTACAAATTGCATTGGCATTGTGGGTCAAACGTTGGACAACGTGGGTAAACGCTACGACAACAAACACACGTGAGGGACTGCGGTACTTATAAAGATGGCTGGTGGTCAGACGTGCAGTACAAGGAAGTAAAAGCTTTAATCGGTATTTGATCTGATGAAAGCATATCCAGCTCCTCGTACAAAAATATTGTCGCTTTGTGGAGAAAACAGAAGTTGTGAGAACCTTCTTGTACGTGCGTCTTGTCCTCGCCAACAGTGAATCCGAAAGCAGCGCCACCTGAGATTCTCATTCTTGGCCCGCTTGGCTCGTTTGGCAATAGTGTAACGTGAATGCGATCTCGGTCCGGAAGACCACCCCCACTCCCCAACGAGCCGAGTCCCCAAACGGACCGAGACTCGCGGACTATGCTTTCTGAATGCGCCCTTTGTCTCATTTTGGTGTCACACATATCTCATAGCTGTCTAGGAGAAGTAAATTAAACATTTTGGAGATCTCATTTCAGACTTTCCTTTCCTCTGCGTGTACAGACAGCAGTTGCTTCAGTATAGATTGGATATGTATCCAACTCAATACCACATTTGAAAGTGGCCTGAATCTGATCCAAAAATGTGATATTGTAATGTAATGCGACTTGCCCTGTTCACATGGTCAGAAGCAGATCGGATATGGGTCACATTTGAGTGAAAAGATCGGATTCAGGTTGCATTTACCTGCAGTGTGAATGTAGCCTAAAGCTTTGGGACACCAGCGAGCCACAATGAGAGTCATTATCCACCAATGGTGAAAACATGGAACAGTAGTGAACCTTCCCAGGAGGAGCCGGCCGACCAAAATTACTCCAAGAGCACAGCGACGACTCATCCAAGAGGTCACAAAAGACCCCAGAACAACATCCAAAAACTGCAGGCCTCACTTGCCTCAATTAAGGTCAGTGTTCATGACTCCACCATAAGAAAGAGACTGGGGGGCAAAAATGGCTGCATGGCAGAGTTCCAAGACCAAAACCACTGCTGAGCAAAAAGAACATAAAGGCTCGTCTCAGTTTAGCCAGAAAGCATCTTGTTGATCCCCAAGACTTTTGGGAAAATACTCTGTGGACTGACGAGACAAAAGTTGAACTTTTTGAAAGGTGCAGGTCCCATTACATCTGGCGAAAAAGTAACACGGCATTTCAGAAAAGGAACATCATACCAACAGAAAAATATGGTGGTGGTAGTGTGATGGTCTGGGGCTGTTTTGCTGCTTCAGGACCTGGAAGACTTGCTGTGGTAAATGGAACCATGAATTCTGCTTCTACCAAAAAATCCTGAAGGAGAATGTCCGGCCATCTGTTGGTGACCTCAAGCTGAAGCGCACTTGGGTTTCTGCAGCAGAACAATGATCCAAAACACACCAGCAAGTCCACCTCTGAATGGCTTAAGACTAACAAAATGAAGACTTTGGAGTGGCCTAGTCAAAGTTCCTACCTGAATCCCATTGAGATGCTGTGGCATGACTTTAAAAAAGGCGGTTCATGCTGGAAAAGCCTCCAATGGGGCTGAATTACAAAAATTCTGCAAAGATGAGTGGAACAAAATTCCTCCACAGCGCTGTAGAAGACTCACTGCCAGTTATCACAAACGCTTGATTGCAGTTGTTGCTGCTAAGAGTGGCCCAACCAGGGCCAATTTTCTGGTACACCCGATCATGCACACAGTAGAACACTCAACAACTTTGTAGCTATATTTAGTAAGTTTATATAAAGCAGATTGTTGTATTGCAGATTTTGATTCACGTTGAGAACTGGCATTTAAAGTTTAGGCTCCAAAATGGCAATTTCATGTGGACCAAACATCTAGATAATAAAACTGAAACAGATAAACCTCCACTCATCTCTGTGTGGACATGCAAGTATTTTTTTTTCTAATTTCTAGTCAAAGTATCTCATCATACTCAAAATAAGACAAAATTACTTAAAGAGAAACATTTCAGTGAGATATAGTAATTTGTTTTAAGGCAACGCATCTTGTTTCAAGAAATCTTCCTAAGAAAACTTTGCTAATGCCATTGGCAGATTTTTTTGCTTATTACAAGCAAAAACATTTTTTATTTATTATTACTTTTGTCAATTTCATCTTATTTCACTGACAGCTGATTTTTCCCCCTCTTTACTGTAATTGGAGGGTACGAGTAATTTTGAGGACAACTGTAAGTACCAAATCCGATATTGTCATTAGCAGATATTAAAGTGCTGACTCCAGAGTATCAATAGGCATATACTTTGATCTGACCTTCAATCAGAAACCAGACGCTTGTGATGTTTTTCAGGCTCTTCAGAGATTAGCTGTCCAGTACCAGAAGAGAGACTGGCAACGAGGAAACACAGATGCCATCACCTCTGGGTAACAACACACAGTACGATACACAACCGTAAACACCTTTCAGTAGCATATATCCTTTTGATGAAACTCTGTCTACCTGCTCTAATGCAACTGTTCATCAGTGTGAAAAATCAGATGAACTGTTCCTTGAGGAAATTCTTACTTTCATCTGACCAGATGACATGGATCCAAGCAGTTACGGTGCTTTTGGACAGGATTTGTGTGGCAAAACAAACAAATAATCAAAAATAAATTTAAATTAGGCCCACTTGTCTTCTAAATGAAGATCCTCCCCAGAAGTGTTGCCCCATGTGAAGGTAAACATCAGAAGTTTGTGGCTGTTTTCAAACCTCCTCATCACATACAGGAGTGAGTCAGCAAATATTAAGGGGTGGTAAGGGGCTAAGGGGTGAAGGGAGGTGGGAAAAATTAAGGCAGGTACAGACTACAGGATTCCTGAGATCTTCTCAGATGTAGAGACCACACACTTGATGATTACTAAAGAAAAATCGCACAAGATTTCAAGATACACTACGCTTCTTCACTGTCAACATCCCAAATCTTGCAATATCAAACGAGACTCCATGACGAGACTTCAGTTTTGAGATTTAGCGTAAACAAGCGTAGCAGACTTTTCAGCCTCTTACAATGTGGAGAAAAACATGCATACATAGAAAAAAACATGGAAAAAGTCATAGAGGCAGCAGGGATGTGACTGCATGGCCGCGAGTTAGAGGTGAATAAAAATGGCCACAAACATTAGATAGCTTGGAGAGCAGGGCTCTGAGCTACGGTTGCGTGCTCATTGTTTGTTTTTACTTCCTTTTCCATCAGTCAGCTGTTAGCTGTTGTGTCTTGATTGGCTGTTGTTCCGGGTGCCTACACGTGATTTCCCAAAGAGAGCAGCGTTTTTGATTAATCGCAGCTGTGAACGCTGTGCATCTCGGGTCGTATCAGAACACAACACACAAACCAGGATTTCCCGCCGCAAATGTTAAACATTTGCATTATCTACGATATCTAATTCTGAGGCCTTCCGAGCAGATCGGACCGGACAAAAATCACTCTTAACTCACATCACACCATGCACACATTTAAAAATAGAGGTACCAGTTTGTACTTAAAAGGGTACAAACGCTTGTCGCTGGGGGGTTCCTTTTTGAAAGACATTTCTGTACCTTCGGTCCTGGTCCATTTTTGTCCCTTATCAAGCCATATGAGTTTAAGCACAATTAAACCAATTAAAAATGATGAATAAAAGTAAATAAAATAGAGATTATGAAGACAATCAAAGCAGCTAATAATAAATAAATTATTATTCTATAAGTATTAGGCCAAACACATAATATAATTATACATATAATTATTACTATGATTACTATGATTGTTATGAAAATCATAATATAGTAACTATAATTATACTACTGTTTAGAAGTACTGCTAATTATAGTTATTGTACAAGCTACACACATTATTTCAATGCTGCAGGTATCCTTTGGGTTGAAATGGTACAAATTTGTACTTTATATTACTTTGGACCCTTTTTCATAGTTTAAAGTTACACTTCTGGCCTCATAAAGAAAGGGTGTATCACTGTGGACCCCTGAGCAAGGTCCTTAACCCCCACCAACTGCTCCCCGGGCGCTTTGAGTAGCAGCCCACTGCTCTCTGATACTCACAGTACAGAGATGGGTAAAATGCAGAGCCCTAATTTCCCCTCGGGGATCATACTAGTATAACAAAAAATAAATAAATTAATAAGTTAAAAAAAAAATAAATAAATAAAGACCAATATTGTACTTTTGAGAGAACATTTGTCAAAAATTTACCTACAGGTACAGAAATGTTTTTGTCTCGTACCTCTACTTTTGAGAGTGTGGGAAGATCAGATGCAATGTTTCTTACAAACATCGACAATCTGACCTTTGCTGGCTTTGATCGTAAGGGGAAGATCGGGACATAAATCGGGCTGATTTTCCTGGAGTGTGTACCTGCCTTAAATCAAGCTCTGCACAAGACTGCTAATCATCCACTGATGAGAATCAGGTGTGTTGCAGCAGGGAAACTCCTGATACCTGCAGGACACTGGCCCTTGATCTAAACAAAAATCACTATGAGGGTTCCTCCCCCCAGGTGGTACCGATGACCCAAAAATCGGGGTCCAGGCTTACAGACTAGGGAGAGGGAGCATCCAGCTTGTTATCAGTGGACAGTTGAAACGCTGCTTCTCTGATGGGATGGTGTCTCTGATTAGTGTCTATGGCGTAGGCAGCTTCCATATCTGTGAAGCTCCATCAATGCTGGAAAGTACATCCAAACAACGTCTCTTTCAGGGAGGGCTTGCAGGTTCCAGCAAGACCATGCTGTTGTCTGTTCTGCCAACAGTGTTGTATCCTATTAAATCTGAGGAAGATGTTGGGAGGAGAGTTATGCTGAATCAGTGATTTTCAGTGGTTGGTGAAGGTGTTCATGTTTCAGGAGTGTGTTTGGTGTGTGGCGGTCGCTGGTTGACGCGACAGCTCAGTGCGCCTCCACACGATTGGATGCTGCAGAGGAATACCGCAGACTGATTGGACAAGTTTCCAGGAGTCTCCACAATGCAAAAGACATTCGAGCTAAAAGAGTGAGTCGACACATGCATGAAACCCACCAAGGTTATCAGTGATGAAGCCATGATGTGGACAATGATGGCTGACTGAAAAGCCTGGTGTGTTTGTTCAGGGTCTGGATCAGCTGCAGAGGGTTCAGGGTGAAGTGGTGGACGCTCTGCGGGAGCTGCACCAGGTCAGGAAGAGATACCACCAACTCAGTCACATCACCAGTGTGGCCAGAGACAAAGCTGCTGATGCTCAGGCCAGGTGAGTGTGCTGATGTGGAGCTGGAGGACAGGTGAGGTCTGAAGTTCCAACCTCCTGCTGCATCAGTTCCTGTGTCACGTTGTTTAGGCCTATTTAACATAGTAAATGTTCCTGTTACATTTTTAATGAGGTCTCTTCTTCTGCACAAATCCCTGTTTAAAGTTAAATTAAATTAAATCACATCCAAATGGATGAGTTATAAAAAATTCACCCCCTCACAGACATGAAGGTAAACTTGACCTATTAAAGGTTGAATATGGAACACGGACAGAACAGCGACATCACGTGTGTCTAGGTTGTAGTTGCAACGGCAGAAAAACTCCTCCAGCCGCTGGGGTGCCAGGCTCACTGCCGATACGCAAGTGACCAACAGTCTGCAACATGTCCAACAAGTAACACAGAGGAGTTTATAACTGACGGCTAACGTTAGCCTTATTAGCAAACAAGTTAGCTTACTGATCCAGGAGAAAATACCGATCCAAGAGTTGTTATCTGTTTCCTCAGAAACACACAGAAACCCCCCCCCCCCCCCCCCCCCCCCCCCAGACGACCTGTGGAGGTTTTTTTTTTTTTTAATATAGCTTTTAATAAAAATGTTCCATATTCAACCTTAAAACCTAAAATGGTGTTTTGAACCAGGCTGTAAACGTGTTTTTTCTGCTGTAAATATGTTTATGTCTGCTGTGAACGTGTTATTTCTGCTGTTCACGTTTTTTCTGCTGTGAACATGTTTTTCTTTAGTAAACGTCTTTATTTCTGCTGCATACATGTTTATTTCTGCTGTTAACGTGTTTATTTCTACTGTATACATGTTTATTTCTGCTGTGAACATGTTTACATCTGCTGTGAACATTTCTGCTGTATACATGTTCATTTCTGCTGTAAATGTGTTTTTCTTTCTGCTGTAAACATGTTAATTTCTGCCATAAACATGTTTATTTCTGCTATTAACATGTTTGCATCTGCTGTGAACATTTTTATTTCTGCTTTATACATGTTTATTTCTGCTGTAAATGTGTTTATTTCTGTGGTAAATGTGTTTATTTCTGTGGTAAACGTTTTTATTTCTGATGTGAACATGTTTACATCTGCTGTGAATGTGTTTATACCTGCTGTAAACGTATTTATTTTTGCTGTGAACATTTTTACAGTATTTCTGCTGAAAACATGCTTATGGCTGCTGTGAATGTAGCGTGGTACAGGGTGAAGCCGTCATCCACTACACATTCAGTTTTTGAAGTCTTTTATTTGTTCTGCAAAGAGCACAAAAAATCTCTTAACATCACAGTTCGCCACACACATTAACTTCCTATTCACGTGTGTTCTCATTCTCTCAATGCATTCTCATATTTTAACAGAAAAATTATGAACTGCACTGACATATAAACAATAGATCATGTCTTGCATCACTACTCCAGATCAGTTTAGTTTACATTCAACAGTAACTTGTTTCTCACATACACAGAAAGCCAATGGTGTGTACCAAATGTTATCAAATTAATCAAAGCAATTTTAATATCAATCATGTCTCTATTTTTAAGTTTTTTGTTCACATTCATGAACTACTCCCGAGCAGTGCGGGCTCATTTACTTCCTAGTCCCGCTCTCGCGGTAGCTAGCAACCAGTGCTAACCATTAGCTAGCCATTTTCAGTACATTACGCTGGGTGACTCTTGGACAACAATACCACAAAAAAAATCCAACCGGGTTCATAAACTAACACATATATGACATCAATTACACAGTTTCAACTCTCCCTGCCTACCTGCAAAGAGCAAATCAATGTCTTAACGTCACAGTTCACCACACACATACATTAATTTCCTAGTGGGTTTTCCTCACATTAAGGCCACTTATTTTTTGCATAGTAAAAGTTTAGTTGGTTTGTTTCTTCTTTGAACCCCCACATATTTCAGCTGTGTATCCAGATTAAATCATGTGATGTTAGTCATGGTGTTATATTCTACTAAAGGTTCAGCCGTCTGATAATATTCTACTAATATGTGTCACCATCATACAACTTTACTGACACACACCTTGCTGTGTTTACCAGAGCCAGAAAGACTGAACACGGAATTTTCCACTTCAAAACGGGACAACAGAAGATGACGGCAAAGGTACGTACCTGGAACCATGAAAACGCCGCTTGGTTGAATTGAATGGTTTCTATGTCGAATCAGTATCACCTCGGGTTTATGACAGGTTTTGTTATTTTGTTTTTGTTCTCTGATTTCATGTCTCATTTGAAGCAAAGATCACTTCAGTTACATATTTGTGTGTTTCTGTTGGTGTGGAACTATGTTTGTATGTATGTGGTCATGAGTGTGGTTATGTCCGTATGTGTAGTTACATGTTGGTGTTTGTATGTGTTTCTATTGGCATGGAACCATGTAAACATGTGGTCATGTGTAGTTACATGTGTGTGTTTCCGTCTGCAGCTCAGTTTGAGGCTGAAGGAGTGTGACGACCGTTTAACTGAGGTCCGTAATGAGTACCTGCTGATGGTAGCAGCCGTCAACGCCCAGCAGCAGCATTACCACAGTCATGATTTACCGTTCATCATGGAGGTAACATACACACAGTAATGGGCCTTTTCCACCAGCACAGGTCAGCTCATCTCACCTAAACTCAACTTTTTTTTCCTCTACGATCTTGTTGCAAATCTGAAATCACTCCCTCACGAGCTCATATCTGTCTGTCTGTCTATCTATCTATCTATCTATCTATCTATCTATCTATCTATCTATCTATCTATCTATCTATCTATCTATCTATCTATCTATCTATCTGTCTGTCTGTCTGTCTGTCTGTCTGTCTGTCTGTCTGTCTGTCTGTCTATCTATCTTTCTTTCTTTCTTCAATAAAGTCTTCCGAATCTGAATCTTTTTATTTATTTAACCTTTATTTAACCAGGAAAAGTCCCATTGAGATGAAAAACCTCTTTTACTAAGGAGTCATGGCCAAGAGGCAGCAAACATAAGAATAAGCAGGATCTGAATCCATCTATCTATCTATCTCAACAAGATCATGGAGAAAAAAAAAAAATTGTTCGGCAGAAAAGGGACTTGAACCCAAACCTTTGGATTGAAAGGCAAATTTGCTACCACCTATACCCCATGTGTGCTTCTAAAAGAAGAGTAAATAATGATGTCATCCTTCCCTCCCAGATAACTTCTTCTGGTCTTCTTCCTCTGTTGCTGTTTTTACCGGCGGCTGGCTAACAATTCATTAGTTGCATTGCCGCCGCTTACTGGTAGGGAGTGTGAACTGTCACTCATTTAATGATGTCACTCTGATCCTGACATCTGATTGGCTAACCTCTTGGCCAATAGGTGGCATGCAGTGAGATGACGTCAGACATAGCTCGCTTCAGCTCGCTCAGAACCTCGCCAGAGGAGGTACAGAAACTATCACCTCAGCTCGGAAAATCCCCAGTGGAAAAGCCCACTAACAGAGGCGAGGTGAGGTGAGTTGAGCAGAAAAGGGATGGTGGAAAAGGGGCATAACACGGTGGAACAAAAACGTCTCTTTTTAGTTCTGTATAATTATCTCATAATTTTAGGAAGAGACACACCTTTGTATATTTCCAGGTTTTTTGAAGGTGAAAGCTACAACGTTTTCATTAAAACAATATTTTTGTAAAAATAACATGTCTACAGAACATTTAGAGGGGTGAAAAGTTAAAGTATCAATTTTTCCCAATTTTTTTTAGCATATAAATATTTGTTTTATCAATTTTGACAGGTCCCAAAAAGAAAATATTTACATCTGACCACCATAGAAACATGATTCTTTATCATTAGAATTGGCTACGGAGCTGCAGTTGAAAATAGCATCTTCCTTGCGTAACATCTTAAATTCAAGTGGACAGAAAAATAAAGTAGAATGAGGGTGAAGGTGGCAAAGGGGCTCAAAAGCCCTGTAGAGGTTGCTCTTTTCCTTCTGCAGGTTTAAACATTTGTTCATCATGCTAATAGGGACTATCATGCTTCCGTGTTCCTGTTTCCTGAACTTGTCGAATTTCAGCATTTCCTCTTCAACAATAGCTGAATACAATGTCACTGCTCTGTTACACTTTGTAAATCGAATAAACAACGCCAAGCCTATTTAAGTTTTCATGGATTCCCGACTGAAATGATGCTAAGGAAGAAGAAGTGGATCAAAGTGATTCGCCGGGGTGAAGGGCTGAACTTTATAAAAAAAACAAGGCAACACCTTTGTCTGTAGCCTGGACTTCAATGATGCAGACTACACAGCTGGCATTAGCAGGCTAGCATTAGCCAGCTAGCATTTGCTGTCGTGCCTAACTTTGTGCGTCTGAAAACACACAAGGATCTGAAAATGGAGTCTGTACCCTCCCGTTTCCAGTGGATCAACTGGGGACTGCCAAGAAAGAAGACCGCTTATAAAAGAGCATTTTCACAGATTTTGTGTATCAGACAAGGACATTGTCTCTTCACATAGCAGTGGCTGCACGTCACTGCTACTGGGTGAACGTCATGGCCCAAGCCTTTTTTTTTTTTGCTAATGCTTTATTGTTGATAAAGGCCTAAGATCTGATTTTCAGATGATTGTGTGTTTTCAAAAGTACAGCTGAGCACATCAGCTAACACTAGCCTGCTAATGCCAGCTGTAGTGTCGTCTCACTGGCTACATACAAACATGCTAACTTGTTTTATTATAAAATTTGTAGACTTTTATAAGCGGTCTCCTTTCTTGGCAGTCCCCAGGTGTTCCACTGGAAACGGAGGATACAGATCCGATTTTTCAGAAGCTTGTGTTTTCAGACGAACAAGGTTAGGCACGTCAGCAAACGCTAGCTGGCTAACGCTAGCCTGCTAATGCCAGCTGTGTAGTCTGCATCACTGAAGTGCCAGCTACAGACAAAAGTGCTGCCTTGTTTTTTTATAAAGTTCGGCCCTTCACCCCAGCGAATTGCTTTGATCCACTACTTCTTTAGCATCACTTCAGTCGGGAAACCATGAAAACTTAAGTAGGCTTGCTGTTGTTTATTCGATTTAAAAAGTGGAACAGAGCAGTGACATTGGATTGAGCTATTGTTGAACTGGCCCGGAAGAGGAAACGCCTAAATTCGACAAGTTCTGGAAACCGGAACATGAAGCGTAATAATCCTCTATTGACAGTTAGTCGGTTCTCTCATGGGTTCTTTAATGTTGCTCATGCTAAATGAGTCAGTGAGTGTTAGCACGCCACCTACTGGCGGGGAGGAATTAAACTTGTAGCTACAGTATCACCTTTACAGTAATTTAATACAAATAAATTCATAGATTCAAAGCAAATGATCCTATTGACCAACTGTTGTGATTTAGCTTGGGCAACCACAATATATATAGCGTCACTATGTATGGTATTAATATTAATATTAATATTTCTATTAATATCAATACTAATACAGCCTCGGAGCACCACCTTACTTATTTGATATGTAATGGAAGCAAGGAAAACCATTAATGTCTTAAATCAATTCTTAGATTGATTTAATGAAGTGATCAGTCTCAGGACGCTTTCATGAGTTCTCGCTTGAAGTGACCTTTCATGATACATCAGAAAAACCACAAACAACGACTAGTTAAGATAATACGGAGTATTTATTAACTAGTCTACAAACTACATGAGATAATGTATGTACAAAATATATACAAGAAATATGTGAGCATGATGATCAACCAAAAGTTATCTTGTGAAAGAAATGTGAGATGGTATGAAAATGAAACATAAATTAATTAAGCTTCAGTTAATTAATAAATGTTCAAAGAAAAAGAAGGAAGGATTTCTTAATCCAACTAAACAAAGTTAAACTGGGTCTGGTAAACCGTAGGTCTGGATTAATTCACTATCACCAACTTCTTGTGACATCAGATCATATTTCATAGCAAATGATCAGGATTCTCCTCAGAGGTTCCGTCTGACTGAGGTGCTTCACTCACGTCCTGGTTCTGCTGGACTGTTCCTCAAATCCTTTGGAAGATTGTCGGGTGGATGTCCCCCAAAATCTTCCCGATCTCCTGGAAGTTCGTCCGGCTCTCTGCGGGCTGTCAGCTCAGTGGTGGATCTGGTTCGTCCTCTTTCTCTCATCCGTCTCCCCAGAGACGTGCAGCTTCAGGACTGATGTCACGGGATGGTTGATAGTAAAGACGATTTAGGTTAAAGTCTTCTTCTCTCCATCACTCCTCCCTGAGTGATCCGTGGTTCTGAACTCTGCTGAGTTCAGAGCAGGTGTCGTCTCATTCTTTCCCCATTGTTCCAAGTTTCTTCAGTTCTGCCTTGTTCGTTCTTCTGCGTGTTCAGATTTGTGTTCACATTCTTGTGTTCTTCTTCGCACTCAGTTCTTCTCGGTCCTCTCAACTCCTTTCAGTTCTCACCGATCAGTTCTCTTCCCGTTCTGATCAGATCTGAATCTCTCAGTTCAGAGCTTCGCGCTCTGCCTGGCAGTGGAATGTGGGTTGCAGCTTGTCAGCCAATGGGAAGCTGACAGAATCAGGTTTCATCCAATAGTCAGACACATCTTGGATGATTATTTCACTATCCGTTAACCTTTATGGTTACAAACATCTGTGAATTCTAAGTGAGGCATGTGTAAAATGGATCAGTTATTCAGACATGATGAAATAAATTGAACACAATAAAATAAAATAAAGCAAAGATCTGAATTATATGAATAAAGGAAGACAATGAATAAACAAATCAGCTAAACAGATAAAACAGGATTAATCTTAATGCTTTAAGATTCCTGTAAAGAAACTACATGTGTTAGACATCATTTGATATGAGGAAGTCCATTTCTAACATAAAAGTGGATTTCAGCAGTTGGGTAAAGTGTCTCTTTCTTCACCTTTATGCAGCAAATCCTGGAATGCATGTGATGTGAATTTGGGGAAGAAACGTCTAGTTTCTAATCACCAAAGTATGTCATGTTGCTTATCAAAAGAAAAGTCTTCATCATGAGATTAACATGAGCTTACTTTCCTGATAATATAAAACAGTCCTTGGATGTTAAGAACACATAACAAAATTGGCTATAAGGAACCAATTTATAGCTGGTCGTAAATACTGTGAAGGAGTATCTCCAAGCTTGGAGGATGGGTTCAAAATTCACCAATTGGCCTTTGTTTGTTTTACCAAAATGCAGGTCCTCTCCTGAGTTGCACTCAGGACCGTAAATCTGTGACTGCTCAGAGAAGGTCCTTCAGCTGTTCTGAAACTGAAAACTCAAGGTTTCTTATCTCAGAGTATCAACTGAGAGTTCAGGGTTGGACTCGGAGTTTGTTGAGCCTGCTTCGTGAAACAGATCCCTGATCTAGAGAAACCTCAGATTAGGAATTAAATGTGTAGAAATAATCAGGTCCACCTTAAAGAGTTCTGTGATGATGTCTTGCATAAAGCCATCTATGGTGCTGACAAAGGCTGTGAAACCATTGAACCTTCGGAACGTGACTCTTGGGCTCCGTTTCTCTCGTCAGAAGCTGGATGGAGATGTTTACAGGGACCTGAGACACTACTACACCCTGCTGTGTGGGACAGAGATGGATGCCTGTCTGGTCTCACACAAACGTTATAACAAGATATGGGACAGTGTTGCTAAGGTCAGTATTCTGCAAATGTTACTGTGTGATCATAGAAATGAGAGCCACTGTTCTTCCTGTACATGTGTAATCTAAACTGAACAACAGCAATGCAACCGTTGTGATAGGCCGGACTGGGGCAAAGTCAGAACAGTCACGCCATACAGTTTTCCAAGTATAGTGCACGCATACATTCACATTCAAAAGTGTACGCACACACACATTTGTGGGTTAAATAATCACCAAAGCCTCTTACTGTGGACCAGGGTTACTCAGTTCGGTCCTACGAGGGCCGCAATCCAGCAGGTTTTCCCATCTCCTGCTCTAACACACCTGACTCAAATTAAATAAATCCAACAGCCAATCAAGCTGCACAATGATTTGTTAACTTGGAGCACAGAGACATGAAAACCTTCTGGATCGTGGCCCTCGTAGGATCGAACTGAGTAAGACTTTCACACAAACTAAAACCTAGCAGTCCAGGGCCCTATTGCACGAAACTAGGATAAGGGATTTGTTGGTTATCCTGGATCAACTTATCCGTGATTTGGTTGCACTAAAGTGGGATAGGGACTAGTGGTAAATGTTATGGTGTAAGTTACCATGGAGATTTATTCTGTGGAGCTAGCCTGGTCTGGAGCAGGCTAAGTCCCAGGATTTATTTAATCTCATCCTCCATCACAGTCAGAAGTTACTACAAATGGAAACATATTGATTCCACTGTCCGCTACACATGATCACATTCAACTGGACCCACTGTTGGAATTTAAACACTGTTTGCAATTACAATCATTTGATTGCAATCACTAGAAAGTGAAGTTTCACATAGACTGCATATAAAATACACATCTAATAAAGACAGAACATGTTCTTTTATTAAACTAGGAGATCAAAAGCCATCAAACCATGAGCTGTCTTCAAAACTGAACAGTGTGCTACAAGATAAAAAGCACAGAAACAGTCAGTCAGTCATTTTCTGTACCGCTTATCCAGTTTAGGGTCGCGGGGGTTGCTGGAGCCTATCCCAGCTATTATCAGGCGAGAGGCGGGGTACACCCTGGACAGGTCGCCAGTCTGTCACAGGGCCAAGCACAGAAACAAAATCAGATAATACAACACAAGAATGAATCAAGATTCAAACATTCATGATATAATATCAGTGATGTAAGATTGTTTTTTAATTTTTTTTAAAATGTAACAAAATCTTGAATATACCTAACTTTTTGTGAGTAGCAATATATATATATATATATATTACTACTCACAAAAAGTTAGGTATATTCAAGATATATATATATATATATATTTATATATATATACATGTGTATATATATTTATATATATATGTATACTGTATATAAATACTTACATACATACATAGCCTACATACAGTAGATAGGTCTATATATATAGACACACAAACTTCCATAGCCTACATATTCGGCACAGAGAAGCAAACGTGGGGAATCAGTTCCACATGCAGTTTCATTAATTTCATTCCTAATCGGTGGCAACTACTGTATATTTTCGGCGTTGTTAACAGGGGATTATCAAGCTTCGTGTTCCGGTTTCTGGAACTTGTAGAATTTGGCCATTTCCTCTTCCGGGCCAGTTCAACAATAGCTGAATACAATGTCACTGCTCTGTTCCACTTTGTAAATCGAATAAACAACGGCAAGCCTACTTAAGTTTTCATGGATTCCCGACTGAAGTGATGCTAAGGAAGAAGTGGAGCAAAGTGATCCGCTGGGGTGAAGGGACGAACTTTATAACAATGTTGCACGTTTGTCTGTAGCAGGCACTTCAATGATGCAGACTACACAGACAGCTTGCGTTAGCAGACTAGCATTAGCCAGCTAGCTTTTGTTGACGTGCCTAACTTTGTGCATCTGAAAACACACAAGAATCTGAAAATTGGGTCTGTACCCTCCCGTTTCCAGTGGAACAACTGGGGACTGCCAAGAATGGAGACCAGTCTACGAACTATATAATAAAACAAGGTAGCATGTTTGTTTGTAGCCGGTGAGATGACACTACAGCTTGTGTTAGCGTGTTGGCAGGCTAGTTTTAGCTGATGTGCTCAACTGTATGTTTGAAAACACACAAGCATCTGGAAATCAGATCTTAGGCCTTTATCAACAATAAAGCATTAGAAAAAAAAACTCACACAGGCCATGCCGTTCACCCAGTAGAGGTGACGTGCAGCCGCTGCTATGTGAGGAGACAATGTCCTTGTCTGATACACAAAATCTAAGAAAATGCTCTTTCATAGGGCACACTAGGGGGGTAAATCGCTGGTTTAATCATGATACGATATTATATCGAAACAATGGATACGCAACTCAATGTCTGCCGATATCAAATTCGTCATGATATGATTTTTATTTGATTTGATTCAGGATCCACTCAACAATATAAAACGATATAAAGCTATATTACAAGTAATAAACAAGGTTATTGCATCTTGATAATAACTAAGCTTTTTAGTGTAATCTCCCTGTGTCACTTCTATTCACTGCTATAAACAGCCATTTTCTTAATAAAAGTGGGTTTGATATCAATTTTTGGTCAGTATTGGGTTTTGGGATTGATTTTTGATTGATACATCATTCTTTATCGATACACTGATATAGATCGATGTATTGTTGCACCCCCAGGGGACATGTCTGCGACCTGTAAACTGGGGTTCAACTATAGAAGAAAACTTTTCTATAGACTAATACGCCCAAACGTCACAACTAGACTGTCCGCCGTTGCTGGGGGAGTGCTTCTGTACATGTGTAATTAGAACAGATGAGAATTGGACTTTTTTCTAAACAACATTGAGGAAATCTGGAAGGACTGTCACATTCCTGGTTGTTGGAACATCAGTGGAAAACTTTAATTGTGGTAATAAGTAAATACGAAGATCACAGACATTTATTTCATGAAGATTTCTGCTGTTGTGACAAAAGTGGACATTTCTGCTGATGTCTGTGTGTTCATATCGGGAGAAATATCGGACACACAGAGCAGAGGAGGAATAACTTGCTACCACGGCAGAGAAAACACTGAGTTTAATCCCTTACAACAAAAACACGGTGAATTATGGTGAACACTCATTAATCTGACCCTTTATTTCACATATCTATACTTCTGAAAATGAATCCCAAATAACGTTATCATGCTAGCTAATGCTAACAGAGACAGCTGTGGTGTTGCTGCGAGTTAATGACTAATCTGGGAGACATTGTGAAATATAATGTTATTTCCTCTGATCAGGGAAATGTTGGGACCAGAAAATAAAAACAGTTCAATCACAAACACAAATGGATCACAAAGACAGTGTCCTGCAGCCTATAGTTTCATCTGCAGAACATGTGAAGGCTACGTGGTCTATACAGTCCTTAAACAATACCAAAAGCCAAAGATGTGATAAAATAGAAAACTAACTATCTTTGAAAGAGTTCAGTTTTTTAAACTTTAAAAAGTAATCACGAGATGTGCGCGTTACTCCAGTGTGGCTTGTCATTAAAGCCAGTTTCCGGAAATGAATAATAGTTTAAATGAATTTGCCAATGTAAAAATAATGTCAGAATACTCTAGAGATCTCCAAATACTGTCCAATGTTGTAAGTCTAGATATTCACGCTGCTTTCCATAGATAGGGGGTAATTGGGACTCGTTCCCCTTGAAATGGCGGCACCACAAGATGGCGTAACACACAAAACACGCATCAGATTAGTCTATATAGCCACACTTAGTCTTTCTCCCATCATAGCAGATATTGCCCTGCGTTTTTTTGTAAAAGGAATTGTTTTGTGAGAGATGAGGGGAATTTGAGAAAAGTGATGGAAAAATATAATTTAAATGTTGTTGTGAAGGCACTTCCCCCCCCAGGAATTACTTTAAAAAAAAAAAAAAAAAAAAAATGGGGGGGGAGGGAGAAGAACAATCAAAACAAAAAGGGGGTTTAAACAACAAGGAAAAAAGTAGAAGGGGGGGTTAAGGTCTCCCCCAAAAAAAAAAAAATTCCTGAAATAACTTTGAAAATTAAAAATCTCCTTTAAACAGTATTTTAAGAAAAATATCAACTCAGAGTCCAGGGTTAGACTCAGTTTGTTGAACCTGCTCTGTGGAACGGACCTCTGGTCCTATTGCACTAGCAGAAAACCACCTGAATTGTTAATTTTTTTTTTTCATTTTCTTTAAAAAAAATTTGTGTGTGTGTGGAACATAATGCCCCCTACATGATAAAACCAGGTTTTCTTTTTTACACTAAAGCATGATGGAGCCATGTTGCTGCATGGCTACGTCATAAAGATAATTAAAAAACTCACAGCTCCCTCCAACCAGATACCTTGCAAGTGTAGAAATCACACCCACCCACACATACTGTATGTACTGTATGGCTGGTGTACAAGTGTTGTTTGTGGCAAGGTACACAACAAGGGCCCGGGTGGGATTGAACGACATTTTTTGACGGTAAGTAATACTATAAGACCATGTCCACACAAAGTCCAAACGAACACGAAACGCTCATACTTTCCAGACCATTTGTCTTAAAGACGGAGTCGTAAAATAAATGTGATCGACTACATGAATGCATGGAAATGCTGCAAAATATATGCTAGTCCTGTAAGTGGCGCTGTGGTGCTAAAGCAAAAATAGGCGAAAACAGGCGATGAAATACTGGGCATGCGCAGAAATATGTATACAACGTTAAAGGGCTGATGACACGACCCTAACTTCCAGTTACTTTGCCATACAACAACACTCCAAGACAAAATAAGTGATTCTGTGCAGTTGGAAGTTAATCAGACGTGTATTGACGTAAATATCCAATGTTTAGGTGGCTCGGCTAAAAGCTAATAGCTTTTCAGTCGCGAAACAAGCCGCCATGTTAAGCCATCAGCGACATACAGAGTTGCAGTCCACCCATTGAATTACATGTATAATCTAAGCTGTGGAAAACATGAAAGATGTTCTCCAGAACAGCTAGATTGGAACTGGTTTGTGTGCTGGGATCATCAGCCACTTTAGAAAAGTGTGATAATGCTGGTGAATTTGGGGAAATCACATTCTGGAACCAGAGTAGAACTGTAGCCAGCTGCCTGCAGTCTGTCTCCCAGCCTCAGGTCCACTGATTTAGCCAAAAGCCTGCAAGACCACACCGAGGGAACTCAGAACTGTAAGGAGCGACCCAGAACAATACAAGCAGACCCACAACTGATAAGGAGCTGCACCGGTTTGACAGAGAGCCAGGCGCGACAGAGATGAGGCATTCATTCCTTGTGTTAACTCGCGGTTAACGGCTAGCCGCGAGCCAGCTGCAGTAAATAATTAGCCTTTAAAAAATGAGAAGGTAACAATTTACATGGTTCCAGTCGAGTTTAATAGTTCCCGTTTAGAAGGATGAGGATGGAGGGAAGGATGCATCTGGAGGACATCTGATGACTGGAGATGTCCTCATATAACCGAGCCGCAGTTGTCTGTCGATAGTAGTAGCTGTATGACCGATGTGATGAAGCAACGATAGTGGAAAAACAATATTCCAGAGGACATGATCACAGTTTCATTGTGTTAGAAGTGTCAACATGTTGGTGCCTGAAGCTCCAGTAAACAGATGCAGACAGGAGAGACGAGCAGACGGGCTCCTGCTGCTGCCTACGGTTTCCCGGTGAGTCCGACTCCGACCTGCTTCTTTATCCTCTTCAAAATAAAATTCTAAATCTGTAGGAAACCTAAATGAACTAATGCTGTACTTACGGGAACTGGGAAAGAAACTTAAAAACCGCAATGAAGCCATTGACTTCAATGTTAAGTAAGCTGCGAAGACTCTCTGGCAGACGTCATCCAGTTTCGACTCACAGCGCCACAGTCTGGTCTGATGGGCTGAAAAGCAGCAATGTTTTCTAATAACTCATTTATGCAGCTGCGCTTGTTTCTGTTACATAGATCATGAAGAACGTTTTGGTCTATAAAACATGGCAAAAAAATGACAAAAATGTGTCATCAGCACTTTAAACATCCAAACCGAATGCTCCGATCTACAGTTGCGATCCGCCAGAAACCCCAAAAAAGAAGAAGGTTGAACAACCAAACCGAAAAGATGACAGCATGTACGAGTGGTCGAACAGGTACGAGCTGCAACCATTCAACCCTGTACGGCGCCATTGTTGTTGTGATGCTGAGTGTAGCGCATGCGTCTTTAGAGGCATGCAGTCAGTCATTTTCTGTACCGCTTATCCAGTTCAGGGTCGCGGGCGTGTCAGGCCCAGGCCTCAGGCAGGACTCAGACGCAGAGATCAGGGCACAGATCACAGGCTTTATTTACTCCAAAAAAACTAGGAACAGCTATGGTGAAGGCTGCAAGATCTGTGGAGATGGTCAGGCAAAGGCACAGACAAAAAACACTCTGGCACAAGACAAGGGAGACAGACTATTAGAACACATGAGGGCAAAGGGAAACAGGTAGATACAATCAGGTAACCAGGTAAGATGGACTGATGACATGAGGAAGGGCAAGTGACCTGAAACAAGAGGAGAGTTACTTCAAAATAAAACAGGAAGTGACAAGACCTAAACCAGACAAGACCTCACCGCTGCATGACAGTACCCCCCCCCCCCCACACACACACACACACACACACACACACACACACACACACACACACACGACGGCCCAGGCAGGTCAGGATGGGCCCAATGAAAGTCATCAATGAGGGAACGGTCAACGATGTGGCGGGTCCTCTGGACCGTAGCCCTCCCAGTCAACCAGATATTGTTTACCCTGGCCACGGTTACGAACAGCCAGCAACCGCCGGACCCGATAGACCGGCCCACCATCACCAGAGGTGGAGGAGGAGGGACTGCCGGAACCAAAGGACTTTCCACAGCTGGCTTGACCCGGCTGACGTGAAAGGTGGGGTGAGCACGGAGGGACCGGGGCAGACGGAGGCGTACAGCAGCAGGATTAACAATCCAAGAGATGGGGAAAGGACCCACAAACCGTGGTGCCAGCTTCTGGGATGGGACTTTCAAGGCAAGGTCCTTGGTGGCCAGCCATTTCCGCTGGCCTGGCTGGTATGCTGGAGCAGGTCTTCTCTTGCGGTCAGCTGACTTCTGAACACGATCCCCCTGGCGAATGAGCGCATGCCTGGCAGCAGCCCAGATCCAGCGGCAATGGCGAACTAGAGCATGAGCTGAGGGAACTGACACTTCAGATTCATTCTCTGGAAACAGAGGAGGGTCATAGCCGAACACACATTTGAAGGGTGTCATACCAGTTGCTGACGAGGGAAGGTTATTGTGGGCATACTCTACCCAAACCAAGTGGGTGCTCCGTGTTGAAGGATTCTGGGAAACAAGGCAGCGGAGGCCAGTCTCAAGCTGCTGATTCAGGCGTTCAGTCTGCCTCCGGATGGTATCTGGAAGTGAGGCTAACTTTGGCACCAAGAAGCCGAAAAAACTCCTTCCAAAAACAGGATACGAACTGGGGCCCCCGATCTGAAACAATGGCCCTCATTTATCAAACGTTCGTACGACGAAAATCTGTGGGTACGAACAATTCCACGCAAGAATCGGGAATTTATTAATTTGAACGGGATCGTAGGAAAAGATAAAAATCCAGGAAGGCTGGGGGGTGGTGTAGGAAAGTTTGAGAAAGGGGGGGTTTGAAGAAGAGGGGAGAAAAAAAAAAAAATATTTATTTACCAAACCGAAAATTTTAATTAAAAAAAAAAAATAAAAAAATAACAAAAAAAAAAAAACCAATTTAAAAAAAAAAAGAAAAAAAAGAAAAAAAAAAATATCCAAAAAAAAAAAAAAAATAGGTGAGAAAAAATAAATTCCCTTTTTTTTTAAAAAAAAATAAAAAAAATAAAAAAATAAATTTGGGGAGAAAAGTGTTTTCCACTCTTTGCTCCTCTCCTCACCCCGGTGAAAAAAACACAAAAAAAGAGGGAAAAAAGGGATCAGAACGCACACAGGGGAGGGGCCGAGGGGGGGAGTTGGTTGGGGGGGGGGAGGGGGGGGGGGGGGGGGAGGGTCCGACCGGACCGGGGGGGAAAAAACGCTGCTTAAGACTAAGAAAAAATCAAAAACCCCCCTTTCGGGGGGGGGGCGCACTCGGGGGGCGGGGGGGAGTTTTTGAGTGGGAGGGAAGAGGTGCGCGGGGGCCCTCTGCGCCCCCGGGGGGAAAAGGGGGAAAGGGGGAGGATGAATCTATTATAAAAAATAAATAAATCCATAAAGTTGAAAAGTGCTTAGTAGAAGGATGTTCCTTAACTTTAAAAATGAAATTTATATTTTTTCTCTCCCCAGGGGGGTGGGGCGGGTCTGAGCGGCCTCCCCCTGCACTGGAAGGGGGGGGGGGGGGATAAGGGGGGGGGGGGGGGGGGGGGGGATCATATGTGGGGGGTTAAATTTCAAATTGAACCCTTTCTAATGAACGAAAGAAAAAAGAATGTGATGCAGGGGGGGGAGGTAAAAAAATAATATAAAAAATAAAAAAAAAAAAAAATAAAACAAACCAGGCAAGAGAGGAAAATTTAATAAATCATAGTCGGGCAACATCAGGAGGGGGGGGGGGGCTGGCCTCTCCGCGCCGGGGGGGTGCGCGTCTCCCCGTGTATCGAAACAACCACACATATATTATTTTTTCACCACAAAAAGAAAAAAATGATGATCCCCCATCATTCTTGTATCTCCCCTCTCCACCTCCACTTCGTGGGAGGCTGAGCATACCAATAAAGGAAAAAGGGGCGGAGAGTGGAAATGAAAAAAAATACATAATTAGAGTCTTTATACTAGGAAAAAAAGAAAAAAAAATTAACACAAGACACATAAAACAATAAAAACGCAAGTGTCTTTAGGAAATCCATGAGTCTTGAACACATGATTCAGCATGACTTCTGCTGTTTCTTTAGTGGAAGGCAGCTTGGGTAAGGCAATAAATCTGACCATTTTGGAAAATCTGTCAACCACATTGAGTACAGTGGTGTTTCCTTCTGAAATTGGGAGCCCAGTAACAAAATCCAGAGAAATTTCAACCCATGGTCTGGAGGGGATGGGTAGTGGCTGGCTGGAGCAGTCCCATGCGTGCCTTTGAGGAGGTTGTTACGGGCGCAGACCGAGCAAGCCTCTATGTATTCCCGGATTGCTGCCACCATAGACGGTCACCAGAACCTTCGGGAAATCATGAACATGGTCCGTTTAACGCCTGGATGGCAGGAGAGCAAGGAGGTGTGGGCCCAGTGTATCACCTGAGCCCGTAATTCATCAGGGACATATAGCCTGTTTTCAGGGCAACCCATAGGTGGTGGAGCTTGACCATTAGCCTGTTTAACCTCCTCTTCTATTTGCCAAGTAACTGCCCCCACCACACAGGACTGTGGAAGGATGGACTCAGGTTCTTTGGCAACAGGCTCGGGGTCAAAAAGTCTGGACAGGGCATCTGGCTTGGTGTTGCGGGACCCCAGCCTGTAAGAAAGAGAAAAGTCGAAACAGTTAAAGAACAGCGCCCACCTGGCCTGGCGAGAATTAAGTCTCTTGGCCTTGCGGATGTACTCCAGGTTCTTGTGGTCAGTCCAGACGATAAACGGTTGACTGGCTCCCTCCAACCAGTGTCGCCACTCCTCCAACACCAACTTGACTGCGAGCAGCTCTCTATTGCCCACATCATAGTTGCGCTCAGCTTTTGACAGCCGCCGGGACAAAAAGGCACATGGATGCATTTTGTCATCCTGCTCTGACCTCTGGGAGAGTACCGCCCTAACCCCGTCGTTGGATGCATCCACTTCCACCACAAACTGTCTCTGCGGGTCTGGTACGGTTAGGATTGGAGCCGTAGTGAAACGACGTTTGAGTTCCTGGAACGCGATCTCTCCCTGTGACCACTGGAAGCGCTCCTTGGATGAGGTTAGTGCGTGGTGGGGAGCAGCTATGGTACTGAAGCCTCTGATGAAGCGCCTATAAAAGTTAGCAAATCCGAGGAATTGTTGTACCTTTTTGCGGCTATCAGGTGTGGGCCATTCTGTGACAGCACTGATCTTGGCCGGATCCATTTGTACCGTGCCTGGAGTTACAACAAAGCCCAGAAAGGAAATGGTGTCAGTATGAAACTCGCTCTTTTCAGCCTTGACATATAGCTTGTGGTCCAACAGCTTCTGCAATACCTTAGTTACATGGGACTTGTGCATCTCTAGATCAGCAGAATAAATCAAGATGTCATCCAAATAAACATAGACAAACTGATCAAGGTAGTCACGGAGAACATCATTGAGCATAGCCTGGAAAACTGCTGGAGCATTGGTAAGGCCAAACAACATAACCAGACATTCATAATGACCACTTGGAGTATTGAATCTGGTTTTCCATTCATCCCCCTGTTTAATCCTGATGAGGTGGTAAGCATTACGTAGGTCTAATTTTGTGAAAACCTTTGCTTGCTGGATCTGGTCAAATACAGGTCACTGGTGTGCCTTATTTCAGTTCTTGATTTGTTGATTGCTTGTTGTTGATGTTTCCAGGTGACCAGAGAGAGAAATGTTCAGCAGTTTCTCCAAGAATCATCTTCCTTCAACAAATCACCTGATTTCAGCTTCCAGCCTGCTCCCCGCGACAAGGTGTGTTGGTTTTCCAGTATTTCTGAGGTCCAGTAGCGGGGAGTAACCAGTACTTTTGGGGACTGATCATTTTATGAGGACCGACATGCTAGACTCAAGCAGTTCTTTTATTCATTAATCATTTTTCAACCCTTCTTTATCGTGCTCAGTCTGCTGGGGCAGCTGGAGTCTATCCCAGCAGCTATAGGGTGAGTAATGGGGTAAAATCTGGACAGGCTGTCCATCACAGGACAATAACAAAGACCAAAAATGACTGTCATTCTAGGGTCAGTTTAGATCAGTTAACCTAACATGCATGTTTTAGATGGAGGTTCAAACCAGGAAACCGCCAAACCCTCCATTAGGGCTGCACGATTAACCTTAATCGCATCGATATTGAGGTTTAAACTACTGCGATAACCTAACCTCGTGAGCCTGAGGTTGTTTTTTGGTTTTTTTTCCCTCTGACACTTGAGTGACAAACCTATTCACTAATCAAAATGGACGAGCCCCGCATTCCTGGCTTGCCGGCCAGTCAGTAATGTTGATGTAAAACGAGCTTGTATGCACTACACCGGCTGCAGTCAGCAACAAACAACAAACAGTGCACGTGTACCTCACGTTGCTCTGTGAGCGAAATGTTTTCATGGTGACTGATTACTAGGGATGGGCGATATGGACTGAAAAATTTATCACGATAATTCCTCTTATTTATCACGGTAACAATAAGTGACGATAAAAACTATCAGCAAAATATTTTGTATTATAAATCTGTCACTAAATTCTGTCTTGAATACCCTACAAAATACTAGAAGCCACTAAACTATATCAATTAAGTTCAAGTAGTGCACCTGTATTGCAATTGTAGTGACACCAATCAAACAAGTCTGAAATATGAGAGACCAAATTCCACATTTAATCAAACGATGCAAACAGCAAAACTAACTTGGCTTATTAAAAAAAAAACAAAGTAGTGCAACTGCAAACACAACCTGATAAATTGTCATCTCACGATAAAAACGATAAATTCATATTGTTATTGTGGGGAATTTCTTTGACGATATATCGCACACAATAAAATATCGCCCATCCCTACTGATTACCTACATTAAATGGCTGAAGGAACTTCGGTAACAGGAGAGGAGTTGGTAACAGTGATGGAATAATGGCGTTAAAAGAAACGGCAGTAGAGGAGGCGGAGTGATCCGGTTACACCTGGACACTCGTCATGAGCTCCTGAGTTGCGGTCCTCATATGATTACCTGTCAGTCCAGCTGCACTGCAGGTTGGAAGATGTTCGTGTGGAGCCTCTGCAAAGTGCAGGGCAGCAGTGGTGGCGGCGTCACAAACCTGATATATGCGCACGAGTATGAATCCATTTAATAAAACCGCCACAAAAAAGTGATGACGATGGCTGACGAAGATGAACTGTTAGCAAGAATGACTCAACGTGCGCACCACCAGATGAACACAGGTGCGCACACACACACACACACTAGAGACGCAGCAACGGTGACTCAAGAGAAAACGGGAAGAATTATAAACTGGAATCTCAAACGAGAGTTTTCCCTCAGAGATAAAAGAGGGAAACAACGTGAAATGTTAATTAAAACTACGTGTTCCTTCACGTTGGCTGCAAGCCAGTAGAGCTGAAGCTCCTCTGGCTTGCAGCCAGAAGTAATTATTTTTACAAAGCTGAAACTCCATTTTAAACACTGTTGCTAATTCCTTCTCCAAAAACTAACTATAATTATTCACTTTTGTAGTAATCACAAAACATTGAAAAACCTCAATCACTGTGTAGTTTTTATTAGAGATTTCTCAGGTTCAATATTAGACAGAAGCCAGGATAAGATGCTGGACACATAAATAGTTTTTAAAGTAGATTATTGTTGTAAATGTAACAACATCTTTCATTGATAATTTTAGTTTTTTTTTCAATGATTTTTTGGGCACTAGTGGCCTTTATATGACAGTGTATAGTGACAGGAAAGGGGGAGAGACATGCAGCAAAGGGACCTGGACCGGGAATCGAACCGGGGCTGACTGCGCTGAGGAGCTGTAGCCTCTGTTCATGGGGCGGCTGCTCAACCAACTGAGCTAATCACCGCCACAATAATTTTAGTTTTATGCATTTAAAAGTATAAATGTAAAAATCGCAAATCGAATCGCAATCGCAATCGCAATATTTGTCAGAAAAATTAGGTTACTATTCACAATCCGCAGTGCACAAACAGATTTCTAGCAGATGAAACATGCTGAGAAGTGTTTAAATGTTTTTCTGTCCTCTGCACATTCAGGTGTCAGCTTTGCAGGATATCTGCCTATCAGAGGGGGAAGGTATTCTGGTAAAGGAGGCCAAGAAATGGGCTACCAAGGTGGCCAAGGACCACAAGATTGTCACTCATGGAGAAAGGGTCAGATTTCATATTTATATTTCTTGTGTTTTGTTATGATTTCGGCTGGTCCAGTCCTCCATGACATCATGTTGTTGAAACCATTTGCATAAAGAAAATAAACATATGAATTTTTAATACCTTCATGAATTTTTAATGAACTTATTGCTGTTAGAATAAGAAACTGGAATCAGTTGTCTTCCTTATTGTTCTGGGCTTCAGGCTCTACAGATGTTGGAAAGTCGACTGAAGCTCCTGTCGGGAGAGACCGGGCTCAGTGTGGAACAGAAGATAGCAGAGGTTCAGGAAAGCGTCAGAAAAGCCAAGGTAGATGTCTGAAAATGGGATTTTCTCTTCAAGTCAACAGTCAGCAGGGCATCAGGCCAGAAGTTTCCACATCATTCCGTTCACAGGCCTCTGTGTATGATCACATGGATAACTCTCCTGCTTGGAAATGACGGAAAACCAGGGGGGTCTTTGAAATAGGAATACATAATTATTTTGATTTTAATAATGAATAATTGTTGTGAAATACAAAAAAAGATTGCTAAATATAATTTCAAATTTAACAATTCATACAAAAATCTGATTATTTCAAGAAATCTTTTCAAGAAAGTTTTGCTTATGCCATGGGCCATATGCACGACTCCACTGAACTTCAGACAGCACCTCTTGCTTTCTGTCTTTCATGACTGGACAAACTGATTACTCCAGGTGTGTCTGGCCAGTTACTGAGGTCAGACACTTCTGGATTAATGCGTTGGTTAAGGTGCTGTCTGAAGTATAGTCCATTTGCAGGCGTTTCTTGCTTAAAGGAGCCCTATCATGAAAAATGGACTTTTAAGAGCTTTTCAGCATGTCAGTGTGTTATTTCCTCATCAAGAAATGATTTAAATCGTTATTTTTCTTCATTCATGCATATTTGAGTAATCTACATGAATATTTAAACCAAGCGCTACCTCCCTGCAAACGGCTGACTACCCACCGCGTTACGTATGAACGTGGCACCAATCACGAAAGTCCAAATGCGCACGCTCAGTATCGTAGCAAGACGCCCTCTGTTGAACAGAAACTCAGAGAATCCTATACACACTCTCTGAGGAAGAAACTAACACCTGCAGGAAGATTTCCTCAGAGACAAGCAGCCATCAGCTAACAGACGTTTGATCCAGAGTTCAGGAGAATTTTCTTCCTTTTTTTTTCTTTTTTTTAAGCTCTAGAGGACAGCAAGTTGGGGAAAATGCAGTTACGTTCAGCGTGGTTATGTTCAGTGTGGGAGTGTATTTGTTGTACTGGATGAATCGACTTGCCAGAAGTGGTTGGATTTTAACTTCAGGAGCAGGGGGAAAAAAAACCTCAACTTTGTGTGTGAACTTCACTCTTGACAACTTCATGAATGTCGGGCAGTAAAGTGTTTTTTTCTCTGGGATTACTTCTGAAACCTGACGCAGTTCCTACTATAAAAACGCGCATGGACAGACGACAACACTGGTGAGTCAACACATCTCTCAGCTCAGCGCTAACTGTTAGGCTATGATTTGTTCGCTAATTTACTTACTTGTCAGGGGTCTCTGTGGTACTTCTGTGGTACTGCGTGTACTTCAAACTCCATATCAGACTTTGGGTCGAGCGCATACAGCTCCATAACAGGCTGCTCCGTTTGATCTCGTCGATCGGAGTCCGATTATCCATCAATGTTTACAAGATCCATGTGAGAGCTGCTTAGCTCAGCGCTAACTGTTAGCCTATGATTTGTTTGCTAAATTACTTGCTTGTCAGGGGTCTCTGTGGTACTTCTGTGGTACTTCTGTGGTACTGCGTATACTTCAAACTCCATATCAGACTCTGGGTCGAGCGCATACAGCTCCATAACAGGCTGGTCTGTTTTATCCCGTCGATCGGAGTAATTATCCATCATTGTTTACTACTAACATCCACATGAGAGCTGCCGGTGCCGGTGCTACAGACAATTCTGTGACCCTTCAGAATAAGTGTCTCCTCCGGGGCGACGTCATGAAATGGGCGTAAAACATGCTGCAATTGGTCGAGAGCTCCGCGGTTCAGGACAGTCAGCCATCTTACTTCCGTGTTGGAAATTAGATGCATCGAAAACCTAATATTTAACACCAAATTAGTTTCTATAGTAACGATGGGAACATATCTAGCTTATATATGCCTATATTTGACTTTTGGAACATTTGAAAAGCATGATACAGCTCCTTTAAGGTATTGCAAGCAAAAAAAATCTTGACCACTCTTACTGTAAAATAAGTTTAAAAAATTATTTTTGCTTGTAATACATAAGCAAAAAATTCTGCCAATGGCATACAATAAGCAAAATTTTCTTGAATAGATCTCTTGAAATACTGTTAGATGCATTGCCAAAAAAAAAGAAGAGGAAAGAAAGAGAGAGAAGGGGGGGGGGGGGTTAAAGGGACTTGAGGCAGGAATTAAAAAAACAAACAAACATGCATGTCCATTTTTTTTTATACTAATGGGTGATGAAGCGCTAAAGAACATTTTCACCCACGTTTCTCTCCGTTGCCTTGAACAGGCTGTGTGCTGCAAAATGCGCTGCAATGGGCTATATGCCCGGCTCCACTACTTCCTGAACTTCAGACAGCACCTTTGCTTCCTGTCTTTCATTACTGGTTGAACTAATTACTCCAGGTGTGTCTGGCCAGTTACTGAGGTCAGACACACCTGGAGTAATTAGTTCAACCAGTAATGAAAGACAGGAAGCAAAGGTGCTGTCTGAAATTCAGGAAGTAGTGGAGCCGGGCATATAGCCCATTCGGTGTTCGAATTTCCCGCGCTGCCCTGCAGACGTGACGTCAAATGACCTACATCCGCTGTTTTGATGCAGGAAAAAGACGGTCGCGTTAAATTCAAACACTGTAAGCGATAGTTATGGATTCTTCTGCCATCAGAATACGATCTAGATCAACTGAAAGACACTAAATAGTATAACTACGAAGAAAAAGCTTAGTAAACAACATTACAGCTTTCCAGCTCTGCCCTGCAGACGTGACGTCAAATGACCTACATCCGCTGTTTTGATGCAGGAAAAAGCCGGTCACGGTAAATTCAAACACTGTAAGCGATAGTTATGGATTCTTCTGCCGTCAGCAAACGATCCAGATCAACTGAAAGACACTAAAAAGTGTAACTACGGAGAAAAAGGTGAGTAAACAACATTATAGCTTTAGTGTGTGCACGCTCCCGTGACGGCTTTGATCGTGGCTGCAGTTACCTGAAGCGCCAGTCAAAGCAGTCGCAAGTTTGGTTTCTTAATCTTGCCTCAAGTCCCTTTAAAACAAGTTCAGATATCTCAGTGAAATGTTTCTCTTTGTCTTATTGTGAGTGTGATGAGATGTTTTGACTAGAAATTAGAAAAATATACTTGCTAAGATTTGAGTTTTTGCAGTGTTGACATACATGTAGGCCTATAAATAAGTCAAAGATCAAACTATCTGTCTTGAACAATGGAATAACAATGCTGAGAGAGCCTTGTTTTAGCCTTTCTTTAGCCTTTTAGATTTCTATTGCAGATTTCTAATGCTGCATCCTGAGCAGCAACAGATTTATTTCCTAAAATAGAATATTTTTGGTTCCCTTATTGCTTGTGTCGACTTCTATTTGCATGCTATTTTCGCTCTTAAATGGCAATCATATGGAGCAAATCAATAAAAACAAAGAGCTTTAGATTTAGACCAACAGTGTGTAAATGATAGACACAAGCATGTGATAAAATGGGAAATGTGTTTGTGAGGTGAGACAAATGCTTGCTTTTGAGATGTGTTTACAATATTTTAAAGTTTGTGTTTCATTTTGCAGTAGATAGGGGGCTTTTTGCATTTTGTGTGAGCAATAACTGGATTTGTGTGTAAAGTTTTGAGAAATAGACAAAGAGCTTTGAAAATGTGTGTAAGCAATTGAAAATAAAACTGTAATATGAGTTAAAAAAAAAAAACACACTTAAGTTGAGAAGAATCAGACTATTCAAGTGAAATAATCTGCCCTTGGGGGAAGATAATTATACTTGCTAAAATGTCTTGAAACAAGAAACAATATGAAGACTCTAGACAAGGAGAAATACCTTTAAACAAGTTGTAATACTTTCATTGCATGTCCCTCATTTAGTGAAAACCCCATCAAAACTAGTGATAATGCTTCCTTTTAGTGTTCCTTTCTATTTTTTTTTTTTTTTTTTTTTTTGGGGGGGGAAGAGTGTTGGGGTGGGGGGGGGGGGAAGAAGAGGGTTTTTAATATGGGGTTGGGGGGGGGGGGGGGGTGTCGTTTGGTTGTGGTGTGGAAGCCCCTGGGGCTGCGGTGGCTTTGTTCGGTGAGGGGGTTGGTGGGGGGGGTGGGTTTGGTGTGTTGGTGGCCTGTTGAGGAGGAGGGCCCGGGCTCCGCCCGGCCCCCGCGCCACCCGGGCCCAGTTCCGCTCCCCCCCCCCCCCCCCCCCTCCCCAAAGAGCGGACATGCATCCCCATCCTTTCTAATTTTAAAAGAAAAGATCTTAAAACGAGAAGATTTTTCTTAATTTGAGAATTGCTAAAAAGCCTTTTTTGAAAGGCAGTGCCCCGCAGTGAAGGAGCAGCCCCACAGGAAACCTGCCAAGCACCCACGTACCAGAGTGAAACTTGTTTAAGGCTTTTATTTTGCCAGATTGATGAGGATTAAATGGGAGTTGAGCCTACAACCTTCTGGCTGCTGCAAGCTGCTCTACCACCTGAGCCACGGTCTCAGGCTACATGCACCAAACATGATTTTGGTGTCAAAAATGCGCCTGACACCCAAAGTTGGACGCTGGGTTGCTAAAAAGTCAAACGCTTGATTTCCAGCGTCAAGAACGCCCCCGACGTGCATCAAGGGATGTCCAGCCAAGGCGCGCTTGACGTGCGTCAGGAGTACACTCCTTTTTCTTCCCCTGTCACTGGTCTGTTTGCACATGGCAGATGCAGAAGAGAGAGCGGCTCGACTTTATGTGATTAACAAAGCCAGGGAATGTCGTCGTAGGGCGTCTCTGCTTCATGCCTGGGTTCACCAGATAGTTTGAGTGTTTGGTGTAATTTGGTGTTCTGAGAGTGATGAATTTCATCATTTACTCCAGGGGCTGAGCGCTGACGAGGGGTGCTTTCAGCTTTCTGATCCAGCCCAGTTTAACAACCCGCTGTCCCGATGTGGGGCAGCATTATAAGACCATTACATCCCATCGGCACAGCAGGTCATCAAACTGCCGTTCAGACACTGGGACCGGACACAGATCATAGTTTATCCTCCTCCGTCTTCAGAGAGAGAGGAGATTCCCCTGGTTCTTCTTGGTGTTTCCCCTCCTGTTAGAAAATGTGTGTCTGTGTCATGACATTGAGTCACTCTGATCGGTTGATGCCCTTGTGTCAAGAAGCCAAAGTTCAGATTTTCCAACTCTGGCGTCTGCTGTGTAACACGCGTCGAACACTCAAAATCTCCAAACTCAACGTGCAAAACACACGAAATGCATCTAGACGAGGCGTGCCGCAGGGTTTTTGATACCTCCTAGATGCATGTAAGGCCCAATCCCAATTCTCTTTCTTTACCCCTACCCCTTACCCCTTCCCCTTGGCCCTTGCACTTAAAACGAAGCTACAAGGGGTAGGGGTGAAAGTCAACCCCCTTCAAATTGGGACACCCCTTCAAGAATCACATACGTCATCAGTGATTCCGCCGGCTTGTGTGTAAGCAGATGTGCGCTGACCTGTTGGCGCAAATCTGGAGAAATCAAGCCGTCTACAGCTGTGGATTAACACTAACAAGCAAATTCGATTTTTGCATGACATCCCTGCCTGTGTTTTATCCCATGAAGAAAAATCTTCGTTTGAAGGGGTATATAGCCCTACCCCTTTAGCCCTTCCCCTCCATCCTACAGGTATTGGGGCACCCCTACCCCTACACATGAACGCGCAAAACGGAGGGGTAGGGCCAAGGGGTGAAATGGGATTCACCCTAAACCTGACGCCCTTGACGCCCAAATCGCATTTGGTTTGTACAAACCATCAGACTGTTAAACTGCACCTCTGTGCTACCAGTTCTTGAATTCCTGGTTAGTTTCTCTTGTTTTAAGATCTTTTTACTCAAAATGAGAAAACAACACTGAAAAAATGCATTACCAGACTAGTTTTAAGTGTTTTTCATCTAATAAGAACCTTGAAATGAATGTTTCAGCTTATTTTAAGCTAGTTCCCACTGGTCTGAAGTCTAGATTTTTAAAAAATAATTTTTGCATGTAAAATAACAAATTTTAGGAATCAGTTACTTGGTAAGAAATAAAAGATATTTACTCTCAAAACATATGTCAGGTATATTACTCTCAAATCAAGATCGTTAAGACAGTTTTTGCTGAATATAAGATTGTAAAATTTGGTTAGATAGACTGCTTTAGATAGACGGGACCAGTCTGATGTTCACAAGTTGAGGTTTATGCTAAAAAACTGGATCCATGGATGCTTGTGGGATTTGGAGATTATAAAATATTCTTGGCATGCATGTTCACGTGTAGGTGTGTTGATGTATGTTTTTGTTTGTCAGCTCAGCAGGGTGAAGGCTGAGGCTCGTCTGGCTCTTCTGTCTGAGAGCATCACAGGAACTGAACGCTGGCTTCACAACGCCATGAGGCAGGCGGAGGAGGAGCTGGAGAGGGAGAGGCGTCTGAGTGAACAGAGGAAGTCTACAGAGGACTTCTCAGTATGCAAACACACCCACACACTGTTTCCAGCATCATCATGATACCGACATCACACATGAAAATAATTATGGGACCTGTTACTACACATGCCAGTGTTTGTATCAGAACTAATTTGTCTATATGTGGAGGGATGTTTTTTGTGTGTATGTGTGTGTGCCTGTACATATACAGTTGTGTGAAAAAGTGTTTACCCTCTTCCTGATTTCTTATTTTTTTCCTTGTTTGTCACACTTGAATATTTCAGATCATCAAACAAATGTAAATATTAGACAAAGATAACACAAGGAAACACAAAATACAGTATTTAAATTAATACTTTTATTTTAAAGGGGAAAAAAACCAAACTTAAATGGTCCTTTGTGAAAAAGTGATTGCCCCTTAAACCTAATAACTGGTTGGGCCACCCTTAGCAGCAACATCTGCAATCAAGTGTTTGCGATAACTGGTAATGAGTCTTCTACAGCGCTGTGGAGGAATTTTGGCCCACACTCATTTTTGCAGAATTGTTGTAATTCAGCCACATTGGAGGGTTTTCCAGCATGAACCGCCTTTTTAAGGTCATGCCAGCATGTCAAGCGGATTTAGGTTGGGACTTTGACTCCAAAGGGGCTGAATTACAGCAAAACCACCCAAAAATTTAAGAAATCTGCCCTTTCATCCTCAAGAAACCAGGGATTAGCCTCCTAAAACCGGTCATGTCTGAAACCGGGTTCCAAGGTGGAAAGGTTTTAAACCTCAACTGGTTTGTGTTTCATGGGGACGGTGTAACCGTGCAAGGAAGGGGGGGGAGGGGGGGGTATTACATCAGTGTCTTATGCGCGTTGGTCTCGTTCACAAGAACAATAAAGTTCATCGAAAAAAATTCACAACAGTATTGGCGGCGGTGAGCAATTGTTTTCGAATGTGTAGAAAACTTAAGCGTTTGCCTCGTAAATCCTCACCCATCTCTACCCTTCTGCTGTTCCTTTGATTTTCAGCAACACACGGTGAGTCTTTATCTGCGCATGTGCAGTGTCTTGTTCTAGGTTTGGAGTGTCACACTTAAATAATCATAGCGCCACCCACAGCCTTGTAGGATGTACTACAGCGGTTTCATGGGGATGGTGAAACCTTTCCCCGGATTTCTGCTATCGGTTTCACACCTAAACCGGCTTCAGCTCTGTGTGGACTAGGCCAAGTCTTCATTTTGTTGTTCTTAAGCCATTCAGAGGTGGACTTGCTGGTGTGTTTTGGATCATTGTCCTGCTGCAGAACCCAAGTGTGGCTCAGCTTGAGGTCACCAACAGATGGCCGGACATTCTCCTTCAGGATTTTTTTGGTAGACAGCAGAATTCATGGTTCCATTTACCACAGCAAGTCTTCCAGGTCCTGAAGCAGCAAAACAGCCCCAGACCATCACACTACCACCACCATATTTTACTGTTGGTATGATGTTTCTTTTCTGAAATGCCGTGTTTTGTTTACACCAGATGTAATGGGACCTCCACCTTCCAAAAAGTTCAACTTTTGTCTCGTCAGTCCACAGAGTATTTATCTAAAATTCTTGGGGATCATCAAGATGCTTTCTGGCAAAACTGAGACAAGCCTTTATGTTCTTTTTGCTCAGCAGTGGTTTTGGTCTTGGAACTCTGCCATGCAGCCATTTTTGCCCCCCAGTCTCTTTCTGATGGGGGAATCATGAACACTGACCTTCATTGAGGCAAGTGAGGCCTGCAGTTCTTGGATGTTGTTCTGGGGTCTTTTGTGACCTCTTGGATGAGTCGTTGCTGGGCTCTTGGGGTAATTTTGGTCGGCTGGCCCCTCCTGGTAAGGTTCACCATTGTTCCATGTTTTCACCATTGGTGGATAATGGCTCTCACTGTGGTTCGTTGGAGTCCCAAAGCTTTAGAAATGAATTTGGAACCTTTTCCAGACTGATAGATCTCAATTACTTTCTAATTTTTTCCTGAATTCTTTGGATCGCAGCATGATGTCTAGCTTTGAGGATCTTTTGGTCTACTTCACTTTGTAGGCAGGTCCTATTTAAGTGATTTCTTGATAGAGAATAGGTGTGGCAGTAAGGTGTGTTCACTTTTCATACAGGGCCATGTAGCTTTGGATTTCTCCTCCTTATTAAAAAAAATCTTGCATTTTTTACTTGTGTTATCTTTGTGTAATATTCAAATTTGTTTGATGATCTGAAACATAAGTGTGACAAACATGCAAAAAAAATAAGACATCAGGAAGGAGGCAAACACTTTTTCACACATCTGTATGTACACATATACTATATAGTCATCCTCAAATTATTCATACTCTCCTATTAAAATGCTAAATTCACAATAGTAATTCAAATAAAAAGAAACAAAAGAATTTACAAAATACAATATTGCTTTTAAATTGTGGTTGGAAATCATAATTAATATAAAAAAAACTGTCAGACATATTACAGCACCTTTCCCATGAACAGTGGACAACATACCTGTAAAGGTGAGAGGTCTTTCTGAACATTACAGAACCCCGATTGCCTAAAAGGTGTTGCTCAAAAAATTTAAGCTTCAGCCCCAATGTTTGTTTTGTTTTTCTTTGTGCCATTAAAATGAGTTTATAAATTTTTTTGTTTTTCCTTTTTTACTGAGATTTTTTTTTTTTTTATGGGGGAGAAATTTGGGAGGGAGGGAAAGAGAAAAAATTTTTGGAATAAAGTTAAAAAGAGAGAGAAAAAATAAGGGGGGGAAAAAAAAGAAAAAAAAAAAAAAAAGAGTGGGAAGGGAAAGGGGGGGGGGGAGGAAAAAAAAAAAAAAGGGGGGAAAATCAAAAAAAAAAAGGAAAGGGGGGGGGAGGGGGAAAGGGGGGAAAGAGGGGGGGGGGAGGGGGGGGAAGGGGGAAGGTATTGGAGAGGTGGGAGATGGGGGGAGGCTGGTGGGAAGGAGGAGCTCGCACTGAGAAAGAGTTACGGTGTTTAAATAGGGAGCTGCACAGGTGGAGACAGTCAGCAAATCAGCAGGAGAGAGAGCAGAGAGAGAGCACTGCACACTGATGGCATCACAGAGCATGAACAGTTCTATGCTATGCTATGCTATGCTATGCTATTCTATTCTATTCTATTCTATTCTATTCTGTTCTGTTCTGTTCTGTTCTGTTCTATGCTATGAAATGAATGAAATGAAATGAAAATTACTTTATTTAGGGAAGGGAATTCAAAATTGTAATAGCTCACTTTTTCTCTCTCTCTCTCTCGTTTTAGCTTTTAAAGTCAATTTTAGAATAGTTACTGGTAGTCTGTGAAAACTAAATCAGCAGTACATTCCCTGTTGTCCTGGTTTTTCTTAAGTCTGCTGAGCCCTGTCAAGTTATGGATAAATAGATTTAGGTGGGGGGGTTGTAAATATTTTAAAGCAAAGTGGTTAATAGTAACTTTAAGCTACTTCTGACTTTTAAACTTTATTTACAGGTACTGTAGTGTCCGGAGTCCCCCCACCGTTTCTGTTTTTAAACAACGGTGTTCAAAGTGAGCGCCCCTCCCCTCGGGCTAATGGCCGCCTCGCTCTTCAGCCTATTCAGCTTCAACCCTCTCCTTCAGAGCTCAGAAGCAGGTGAAAGCCAAACTAATGTTAACCCTGGCTTTCCAACGTGCACTATCTAAAGCCCTTGTTGCACCACGGAGTACTTCCTTTTCTTTGCTGTGTCGCTGTTTTTCTCTCTTTTTTTTCTTTGAGAGTTCTAGTGTCTGCCGTCTGCTCCAATCATGAGCTCAGTCCCACACAGCATCATGCCCTTAGCTCTATCACTGGCTGGCGACATTTACAGAAATCTCCACCCAGAAATGTCCCGACCACACCAAAACAAAGGGAAAAAGTGAATTACAGACAGGGGAAGAGGGAATTGCATTCAAACTCACCACTGCACGAGAGTAGAGGCCCAAAGAGACAGATTTCACTTGCACCACTCTAGCGTTTATTTTCAGGGGGAAACTCCAGACTCTACCTTTAATCTTTACCTTTAAAGCAGATTAAAAATGACAGTAACAAAGTCAGAGTAGAGAAACCGTGGCATACACCAGGATTTGGATAAGAACAGAATTGTTTTACCATTTTTCCAGCTGACCTCAGTTCATCTGTCATATTTAATGAAAATTGAACATGTGACTGGGCCATCTTGTATGTTTGCCTGATAAAAGTCTCTGGTGTTCTTCGTGTGTTCCAGGAGGACGAGTTCGAGCTGACTGACTTTGAGGACTTCGACGATGAGAACGGGGACATTTTTGCAGATCCAGTTTCAGCCTCTGGAGTGTGTGTCTACCCTGCAGCCTGCAGAGTCGTCTTCAGCTATCAGGTGGGTTCGCTCAGAACACGGGTGGAGGAGATGTGATGGTATGAATCTGTTAAGATCAGGTTCATGCTGGGTCGTCCTCAGACCCACTGTGCTCATGTTATCTATGAATCTGATGATGGAGGTGTTTTTCCCACTTTGACTCCCGTAGGAAAAATGTGCTGCTCATTTGTGGCTCATTTTCATCTCTGAGATCAGTTTGAGCTTCTCATAATGGTATCATTCTGTGATCATTTGTTTCTGAATTACTTCTCCTAAAGGTTCCTTAGGAGCAAGAGGTGAGTTTAAAAAAAAAAAAAAAAAGACAAAGGACATCACTGAGACAAAGGAGGTTGAGTTGAGAAAACCATTTGAGCCATACTTGAGAAGTGGGATAAACAGAAGAGATCTCATAATTGTCTGCCCTTGATCTCAATTATATCGAGACATAATTGAGATCAAGGGCACCCAGTCTGGAGATGAGTTTAGGAGGGTGGATCTTGCTGAGAGCAGTCCATGTGGAACATCTTCATGCAGGTGTGCCCAGCTGCCAGATGATTGGTGGATAGTGATCACTTGAACAGCTTGTTGTAGTGACACATCTCTAAGCTAACTGACACTTTCCGGACCAGAATCAATCTGTCAGCATTAGTTCTAATTCATTAGTGGCAGGATTACCTTCTGTCTGAATTTGTCTTTTAAATGTGTGGATATTGATTTAGCCACTGAACTCGAACTTATTAGAAGCCTCTTCCAATGAGGTGGGTTTAGCACTTGCAAACTGACACGCAAATCCCCATTTCCCACATATGTGATAAAGTGATCTTTAGCTAATAAATCCTGTGTATCTGGATCTACTGAGGGATATGCTTTGACAACCAAACGGTGGCGGGCAATGCCAAACTCCCTGATAGTTTCATTATGTAGCCTCCTCTTAAAGGAGAAATTAGCTCTATTCCAGTCAGTACTATCACATGAGTCTAAACAGCGGCCCATGGCTGCTTTCAGTAGGTTGTAATTAGCTTTGGCCACTGCTGGTAGCCCACTATAGACTTCACAAGCTCTGCCCGAGATAAGAAGACTCATGGGCCGTGTCTCAAACCGTGCACTTGAGCACTTCAAACACTATTTTTGAGTGTGTAGTGCATTAATGCGGTCATGTAAGCCAAAATTCAGTGCTTTGAAAGTACCCGGATGGTGCCCTAATAATGGCCAAAAACGAAGTGCAAAACGAAGCACACTACTCGCACTAAATGGACGCCATCTTGCTGACGTAGCGGAAAGGGTGAGGCCGTAGATATCACTCAATGCCGCCTCCAACGCTGCTGTCCATTGGAGCGATACGTCAGCTCGGCCACCATCTTCGGCAGGGTGAAGCCGCGTCTCCTCATTGCAATTAATCAATGTAGGCAGAGATCTATCCCCGATCAAATCCACCACAACTGACTCAATTTTCAACCGCTTTTCAAGCTGTTTGGTTTATTTGAAATATCTGATATTTATGACAAAGCATAGATTATTTCATTTACATACACACATACCTAGACACACACCCTCATGCATACGTAGTGATTTTATAGCCTGGTACACCAGCGTGACCGATGCCATATGTGAGAGCAAATCAAACTTGCCACCGTGTGTCTCATACATAGCGCTGGTCAGGCTGCTTCTTTACAGTTTTTTTTTTTTTTTTAAATCCCGATCTCTCTCTCTCTCTCTCTCTCTCTCTCTCTCTCTCTCTCTCTCTCTATATATATATATATATATAGAGAGAGAGAGAGAGAGAGAGATATACATACATACATATACTGTAGCAGTGGAGCACAAATATAATAAATAAAGAAATAAGCTATAATTCAAATCATAAACCAGAACAAAACTCACAAATTGCCATAATACAAAACAAATGTAATAAATACCACCAAAACCAAACACATAAAACCTTTATTCATTCATTTAGTGTTATAGTAAAAACTACTAATTTAAACACAAAAAATCAGGTTTAATGTACCATAACAATAGAATAATCCATGTGAACTTATTCATTCTCTTAATGCCCATCATCCAGTATTGCTTCAGGTAAATGTGAGCTGATTTTAGCCACCAGGTGTAATAATTTTGTTTTTCGCAGGGCCTTTTCTCAGGTTTGTACAGTATTTCTGGTAAGTCTAGATAAATAAATATTCTACATTACTACTTAAGAATGATTTATCCATGTGATGTTTTTAAAATGTCTTCTCAGAATATTGCATTTTAACATCAAGGATGTGACACTAATTAACTAAATTTTAAATGTTTATATGTGGATGAATTCAAAAAGGAAAACTTTCTAACCGTTTCTTTTATAACCATTTAGTGAGCACTGAAATATTTTGATCATGTGAGAAATTGTCACAATACAAACTTTGCAAAAATGATGAGGAAAAGTAAAACTAGATGGTATCACTCCTTTTAAACGAGTTGACTGTCCAGTTCTGTCCAAGTCTTCTGGTCTGAAATGACAGCTGCAGACGGCTGAACAGTCTTTCAGCATGAAGTCGAAGAAACGAGACTTAACCATAGATATGGACCCAACTGCTTGTAAGAAACCCCTGCCCAAGATGGCGGCTGAGCCGACGTACGCTACGGGTCCGAAGGCGGCATCTAGTGTTTATATATCTATGGGGGATTATCACGCTTCCGTGTTCCGAACTTCCGGCCCACTTCCGGCCCAGTTCAATGTCCCTGTTTTACTTCGTAAATAACGTGAATAAACGCCAACCCTACTGAAATTTTCACGGATTCCAGACTGAAAAGACACTAAGGAAGAAGTGGATCAAAGCGATTCTCCAGAGTGAAGGGCCGAACTTTATAATAAAACAACGTAACATGTTTTTTGTAGCCGGTGGGGCACAACACTGGCATGCTAGCATTAGCCAGCTAGCGTTTACCTACGTGCTTAACTTTGTGCGTCTTAAAACACACAAACATCTGAAAATCGGGTCTGTACCCCCCCCCCGTTTCCAGTGGAACAACTGGGGACTGCCAAGAAAGGAGACGCTTTCAGATGCTTGTGTGTTTTCAGCCGCACAAAGTTAGGCACATCATCACGCTGGCTAATGCTAGCCTGCTAACAGTAGTCCGTCAGCTACTACTTTGTTAAACTTTGTAAATCGGATAAACGCCAATGCCAAGTTTTCATTCCAGACTGAAGTGATGCTAAGGAAGAAGTGGATCAAAACGATTCGCGGTGAAGGACCGAACTTTATAATAAAACAACACACGTTTGTTTGTAGCCGGCAGACTATACAGTCGTGTTAGCAGGCTAGCATTAGCCAGCTCGATGACGTGCCTAACTTTGTGCGGCTGAAAACACACAAGCATCTGAAAGCGTCTCCTTTCTTGGCAGTACCTAGTTGTTCCACTGGAAACGGGGGACAAACGATTTTCAGATGTTTGTGTGTTTTACAATGTTAAGCACGTCAGTAAACGCTAGCTGGCTAATGCTAGCATGCTGTGAAGTGACGGTGTCGTGCGGTGTTGTGCCCCACCGGCTACAAACAAACGTGTGTTGTTTTATTATAAAGTTCGGCCCTTCACCGTGGCGAATCGATCGCTTTGATCCACTTCTTCCTTAGTATGACTTCAGTCTGGAATGAAAACTTAAGTATGTTTGGAGTTTATCCGATTTAAACAGTATAACAGAATTAGCCATACTTGAGCCATACTCATATAACAGGCTGTTGTTAAAATGGCCCGGAAGAGGAAATGCCCAAATACCGGGAAGTTCCCGTAAGCGTGATAATCCCCAATAGGTGGGACTTTCGAACTGTTTTCATAGCTGAATAATGGCGTTGAACAAAGCGGTGGTGACCCCTGCTGCATCGGAGGGGGTTTTGTACTGATTTAAGTAACATTTAGACATAATTCAGACATGATTACTTTTGTATATTGTAACGTGCTACCTAGCTGTTCACTCCCTGATGACAGTTTTGATCTGGTCATGTGTTTGAGGCTGCGGTTATACCAGCTCAGTAGAGTTAGCACACGTTAGCGGCTTCCCTGATACTTCCTTTAAAAACCAAATAAGGTTTCAGCTTCATCCCGTCCGCTTTCGTTGCCAGCACCAAGTGGCTCTTCTCATGGCTCGTAGTTTTCAATGGTACACTGCGTGTGCCTCGCGTCTCCACAGTAGTTGACTCGACCATGTTGAACCATACCACAGTTTCATCCATAGCTATGATGCCTTTCTCCAGTATCTTCACTATTTTAGTTGTCTCCAATGAAAATCTTGCAAACCAGCTTCTCTGTGAATTCCTTGGCGTCTTTCTTAGTGATAAGAAGGCTATCACTCTCTCTCTCTTTTCTCTCTCTTTATTATTTTTTGGGTCGAATTCATTAATTTGAAGACACAACACATTTTTTCAGTGGAACATCACATGGCTGAAAGGGTTTAGGCTGAAGTTCTAAACCTATAATGCCTAACCCTATTTACAATTATGACATTTTAACAACAATGAAAAAACAAAAGAAATATTCTATGTTATACTAACAAAATAAGTACAAAGGATGAAACTTCCAGATGATAAATAGGAAACAACAACAAAAATGAAACAAAATAAAACAAAAAACAATCCACCCAAGAAACAAATAAGATAATAACCACAATATTCCACAAGTATTATCATTATTAATATTATTATTATTATTGTTTTCATCACAATCATCATATCATTACCATAATCATTGTCAACATCATCACTATCACTATTAACATCCTTATCATCATCATCATCATGAATCCTCTAATTCAAATGTTTCAAGTGTTTTGTAATTTTCCATGACATTTAATTTATAGATTTTTTTATATATATATTTATTGTTGTTGGGCGGCGGCCGGGGGCGGGGGAGACCCTGGCGGTCCGACCCCCGGCTGCAGAAGCTAGCCCTAGGGACATGGAATGTCACCTCTCTGGTTGGAAAGGAGCCTGAGCTGGTGCGCGAGGTCGAGCGGTTCCGACTAGATATAGTTGGACTCACCTCGACGCGCAGCTCGGGGTCTGGGAAAACCATCCCCGGGAGGGGGTGGGACTTTGTCCCACTTGGGGGTCCCCCGGGGAGAGGGGGGGGGGGGGGGGGGATATTCATTGCCCCCCGGCTCGCCGCCTGTGCGTTGGGGTTCACCCCAGTAGACGAAAGGGTAGCCTCCCTCCGCCTCCGGGTGGGGGGACGGGTCCTGACTGTTGTTTGTGCCTATGCACCGAACGGCAGTTCAGAGTACCCACCCTTTCTGGAGTCCTTGGACGGCGTGTTGGGAAGCGCGCCCTCCGGGGACTCCATCGTTCTGCTGGGGGACTTCAATGCCCACGTGGGCGACGACAGTGAGACCTGGAGGGGCGTGATCGGGAGGAACGGCCCCCCTGATCTGAACCCGAGCGGTGTTTTGTTGTTGGACTTCTGTGCTCGTCATGGATTGTCAATAACAAACACCATGTTCAGGCACAAGAGTGTCCACATTTACACCTGGCATCAGGACACCTTAGGCCGCAGTTCCATGATCGACTTCGTAGTCGTGTCATCGGACCTGCGGCCCCTTGTCCCTGGACACTCGGGTGAAGAGAGGGGCGGAGCTGTCCACTGATCACCACCTGGTGGTGAGTGGGCTCAGATGGTGGGGGGGGGTTGCCGGTCAGACCTGGCAGGCCCAAACGTGTCGTGAGGGTCTGCTGGGAACGTCTGGCTGAGTCCCCTGTCAGGGAGTGCTTTAACTCCCACCTCCGGGAGAGCTTCACCCATGTTCCGAGGGAGGTGGGGGGACATAGAGTCGGAATGGGCTATGTTCCGCACCTCTATTGCTGAGGCTGCTAGTCGGAGCTGTGGCCGTAAGGTTGTCGGTGCCTGTCGTGGCGGTAACCCCCGAACTCGCTGGTGGACACCAGCGGTGAGGGATGCCGTCAAGCTGAAGAAGGAGTCCTACCGGGCCTTCCTGGCCTGTGGGACTCCTGAGGCAGCTGACAGGTATCGGCGGGCCAAGCGGAGCGCGGCTCTGGCGGTCGCTGAGGCAAAAACTCGGACATGGGAGGAGTTCGGTGAGGCCATGGAGAACGACTTCCGGACGGCTTCGAGGCGTTTCTGGTCCACCATCCGGCGGCTCAGGAGGGGGAAGCAGTGCACTGTCAACACTGTGTACAGTGGGGATGGTGGGCTGCTGACCTCGACTCGGGACGTCGTGGGCCGGTGGAGGGAATACTTCGAAGACCTCCTCAATCCCACCAACACGTCTTCCGAGGAGGAAGCAGAGTTTGGGGACTCAGGGGTGGACTCTCCTGTCACGGGGGCTGAGGTCGCCGAGGTAGTCAAAAAGCTCCTCGGCGGCCGGGCCCCTGGGGTGGATGAGATCCGCCCGGAGTTTCTTAAGGCTCTGGATGCTGTGGGGCTGTCTTGGCTGACACGCCTCTGCAGCATCGCGTGGACATCGGGGGCAGTGCCTCTGGACTGGCAGACTGGGGGTGGTGGTCCCCCTCTTCAAAAAGGGGGATCGGAGGGTGTGTTCCAACTTCAGGGGGATCACACTTCTCAGCCTCCCTGGTAAAGTCTATTCAGGGGTGCTGGAGAGGAGGGTCCGTCGGATAGTCGAATCTCGGATTGAGGAGGAGCAGTGTGGTTTTCGTCCTGGTCGTGGAACAGTGGACCAGCTCTACACCCTCTTCGGGATCCTGGAGGGGGCATGGGAGTTCGCCCAACCAGTCTTCATGTGCTTTGTGGACTTGGAGAAGGCGTTCGATCGTGTCCCCCGGGGATTCCTGTGGGGGGTTCTCCGGGAGTACGGGGTGCCGGACCCCCTTGTTCGAGCTGTCCGGTCCATGTACGACCGGTGCCAGAGCTTGGTCCGCATTTCCGGCTGTAGGTCGGATCCATTCCCGGTGAGAGTTGGACTCCGCCAAGGCTGCCCTTTATCGCCGATCCTGTTCATAACCTTTATGGACAGGATTTCTAGGCGCAGCCGAGGTGTTGAGGGGATCCGGTTTGGTGGCCTCAGGATCGGGTCTCTGCTGTTTGCAGATGACGTGGTTCTGTTGGCGTCATCGGGCCGTGATCTCCAGCTCTCGCTGGGGCGATTTGCAGCCGAGTGTGACGCGGCCGGGATGAGAATCAGCACCTCCAAATCCGAGACCATGGTCCTCGCCCGGAAAAGGGTGGAATGTCCTCTCCGGGTCGGGAGTGAGGTCCTGCCCCAGGTGGAGGAGTTTAAGTATCTCGGGGTCTTGTTCACGAGTGAGGGAAAAATGGAGCGGGAGATGGACAGACGGATCGGTGCGGCGTCTGCAGTGATGCGGACTCTGCATCGGTCCGTCGTGGTGAAGAAGGAGCTGAGCCAGAAGGCAAAGCTCTCGATTTACCGGTCCATCTACGTTCCTACCCTCACCTATGGCCATGAGCTGTGGGTCATGACCGAAAGAACGAGATCGCGGGTACAAGCGGCCGAAATGAGTTTCCTCCGCAGGGTGGCCGGGGCTCTCCCTTAGAGATAGGGTGAGGAGCTCGGTCATTCGGGAGGGACTCAAAGTAGAGCCGCTGCTCCTCCGTATAGAGAGGAGCCAGATGAGGTGGCTCGGGCATCTGGTCAGGATGCCTCCTGGACGCCTCCCTGGTGAGGGTGTTCCAGGCACGTCCCACCGGGACCAGACCCCGGGGGAGACCCAGGACACGCTGGAGGGACTACGTCTCCCGGCTGGCCTGGGAACGCCTCGGGATCCCCCCGGAAGAGCTGGCGGCTGTGGCCGGGGTGAGGGGAAGTCTGGGCTTCCCTGCTTAGGCAGCTGCCCCCGCGACCCGATCTCGGATAAGCGGAAGAAGACGGTACGGTACGGTATTTATTTTTAGGCGTAAGTTGATTTCTAAACATTCAAGAATAACCAAAAGAAACACCCATTGTCTAGGGGTTAAACGGATAAAAGAGTGGTTGTGTGTTCTGTACATCACAACTGCTGTGTAAAGGTCAACAAGGTCATTAAAGGTCAACAAGGTCATTTAATTTTGAAGTATTATATTTAATGAAAAGTGGATTTGTTGGAGCAACTATATTATGAATTATTATTTATAAATTATAAATTACATTTTCATGCACAAACTGAGCAACTATCGGACATTTCACTTGCAACCGGCATGTCGGTGACAGGGGCGGAGCTACGGGGTGGCCTGGCCACCCCCAGATATTGCGATTGGGGAAAGAAAACTTCTGCTTCACAGGGGAGGTCCAAAACTGCTTCCAAACGACTTTCCCTTCTTTTTTTAGATACAAACTACCCCATACAGTTAGAATTTTTAAGATCGGACATGCAGAAGTTAAAAAGTCCCACTTTTGAGCTTTTCTCACGGAGATATTTCGATTGGGGAAAGAAAGCTTCTGCTTCACAGGGGAGACCCAAAACTGCTTCCAAACCATATTTTCCTGCTAATTCTAGACACGAACTACCCCATACAGTTGAATGTATATATATATATAAAATGTATATATATATATACACATGCGCTCTTATGTATGGCCACCCCTATGTTAGTAGTGTCTCTCACTGGCCACCCCATTGAAAAATGTCTGGCTCCGCCACGGTGAGGGGATGATGGTTTAATTTGTTGTCATTTCATCAATAGAAAGTGCAGTCAGTGAGCTCCAAGTGAGATCAAGCTGCTATGAAATTGAAATAACATCTCAAACAGAAAATTATGGAAAGTTTAGAAAGGAGGTTCAGCAACAGTCGCTGCAACTCTTCTTTGGTCAGACATGCAGTCAGTTCATGACGCCTCGGCTTCGTTATTACATAAAATGTGGAATGTTTGGGCCTGAATTTGTCAAATTAGAGTTTCACATTTTTATGTGACGATGAAAGGATGACAGACATGGTCCAGCTACACGTCGGCTTTTTTATCCAGCTGGGACGCACAGTACTGTACGTGTACATGTGTATGTATTAAAAGGAGATTTTGCAGAATGCTGCAAGAGTCTCTGCGCTGTTTTGGTTGATGGAAACTCACATTAAACATTTCCATCATATATTGCACCTCTTGGCCTCCATCAGTAGGCTAGTTTTCAAGGACTGTGTTGCTTTTGTTACCATACCATTTTCGGATCAAATAATTTTATTTTTACTTCTGTAACAGTGCAGCCAACAGATGCGGCATTTACAGCTCTTGTGATTTATTCTCCACTGCTCTGATTTTACCTCCTTCAACTCTGCTGCTCAGATCTCTCAGTCAGCAGAACCTAAATCCCCAAATTTGTAAAGTTTCTCTTCTTTGTCTTCGATGCCATTTTACTGAATGAATACCTGACAAGTGTGGGAAGTCGTGTCCTTATATGGAATTATCGGGCGGTAATTATGCAGATTTGCAATTCTCATGAACGCGCTCAGTTATGCACAGATGGAATGTATCATGTTTACGAGGATCATTTACGCAGTTATCTGAATTAAGAATGTTTGTTGAATCTGACGTGGCGCACTCGTAAGAGTCCACGGTCGGAGAAAAAGTAAAAGAAAGTTACGAAATGAATACAAACATGTTGTTGCATGTGGCTATTTGCTTTTATTTTTCAAAAAAAGAGTAATGGAAACTCTGTAACTGTTAAATACAGGAGGTGTTCTTGACTTTTATCCGTCCAGCATCGACTCCGTAGCCTTGATCCCCCTCCCCAGGCAGCTTAGCTTAGACACCATCTACACACCAACAGCTGTCAGGATGGGTTGGTGGGGTTTGCTTATTAGGCTGTTGGAGTTTTCAACATAAAACTCAAAAACATTACAAACATTTCTGAAGTTATTTTTGGGATTTGTGGTTTTATCACTTGAAACAAACTTATATGAGTTTCAGCTTCTGTAAAAATAAATAGTTGACAGTGTCAGTGTTACGTGAACCGAGGAGGTATTAAGATAATTTATTTACCATGTATTCAGCTGTTTTCCATCCACAGGTGGACCATAATACAGTCTCTGGATATTTAGTAAAACAATCTCTGTCTAATTTCAGGTTTTTGCAAGTGTGTTTGGATCAACACACAGAAATCTAAATCACTTCACACATTACATGTTGCACAAACTATTTTACATTTTGCCTTCAACCTCACAAATGTGATCATGTTCAGGATAAAAACTTCCTGTGCATACAGATCGTTTAACCCTTTAACACCTATATTTTGCCATTATGTACAAACATAATGAATTTATAAAAAAAAATAAGATGTCAACAACAATAAGACTGGAATAAAATGAATTACAATTAGATGTAAAATAAATAAATTAAAAAGTAATATAAAATAAATACAAAAATTGTAAATAGATAAAATACAAATACAATTATTCTTAAAAAGGCAGAAATAGAAGAACTAAGGAGGTTTGTTGGAAACTTGTGACCATGGGTATTTAGTGATGTTTGATATAGGATTTTTTGCCGATATACCAATATTGTCCAACACTTAAATTCGTATTTCATATTCTGAGAGATACAACTATATTCTGCTCTGAGAGCAAAGATCTCAAAATATCCTTAACTCAGCCAGAGGAGTTCATTTTGGACATCTGGCTGCCAGATATCAGATACTAGCAGGTATTAGCCAACATGAGAGTATTCTGTTTCTTTATCGTTTAATCAAATAAAATACATTTGCTCTGCTGCAAGCTTGACCGCACAAACAGGAGGCCACATCCTCTTCCTAGCTGATTGGCTTGTTGTAGGATAACTATAAATCCTGGTCCTTCTTTAGGGCCCTTAGGACAAGCGCCTGGCTTTCGGTCTGCTAGCCCTATCGGCGTGCCTGAGGTCCTGGTCAAAACCGGCTTATGGTCCCTCGGACCCGTTTTAAAACCCGAGGAGACCGGTCCTTTAAGCGGTGGCGCCCCGTCTCTGGAACGAACTCCCTCTGTCTCTGCGCTCTTTGGACTCAGTGGACACCTTTAAACACCAGTTAAAAACGCACCTGTTTTCACAAGCCTTCCAAAGCACATAGCCAAGTGTTTATTCACCTATTTATTTACCTTTTTACTGTATTTTAAACTGTTCTTGCTTGTATTGTTTTCATGTTATCATGTGAAGCACTTTGTGACTCCTGTCTGTGAAAAGCGCTATACAAATAAAGTTTACTTACTTACTTACTTACATTTGAAACCAAAAAAGAGATTTGAGAGCAAAAAAAGTAAGTGGCAATCAAAAAAAAAATTGGGGGGGGAGATCCAAACAAAACAGGTTGCAATTGAAAAATAAAAATATGAAACAGCATATTTCTTCAACTTTAATCAGAAATAATTTTTGAAATAAAAAACAACTATTTTGCTTATAAATCAGTCCTTTTTTATTTCAAGTTTTAAAAAATTGGTTGCAAATCAGTCTTCTTTGCTGTCTTTTTTTTATCAATTTTTTATTGTTTTTCACATTTTATATCTAGGAGGAGGAGCAAATGCATCAGCCACAATTATGCAAGTTTTGTAGAGTGTTTACAAGTTTGTATCATCAATAATAAATAAAATAAAACACCCTTCTCATATGGTACCTCTCTCCCCACCCATGTCTACACTCCTCATCCCCCATCCTCATTTCCACCCTCCCCACCCGGTGATGTCAAGGCATTAAAACAATAATGATAACAATAATAATAATAATGATATTAAGAAAGAAAAAAGAAAAGGGAACCATCAAAAGTGGGCAAAAGTGCACCCATTACAGAGAACAAAGATTTAAATAAGAGTAATAATAATATAAAGTAAATAAAATAACCCCCTTCCCCTGCCATCCAGGAATCACATCCACTGAATAGACAAGCGACCATAAAACATCACAAAGGAAACAAAACAACGGCTAACTCCTCCATCATGAAGATATCCACAGAGATAGCATGTCATATATGTTCATATGAGTAATGAACAGAGTCAGTAAGGCAAGCAAACATAAAAATAAAAGTAAATGTGAATGAGTTTGGAGCATGAATAGGCAGTTTAAACAAAAAGAAAAAGAAAATATAAATAAACAAATAAAGGGCATAAATGCATGTGTAAATATTTACCACAATTCTGAGAGTTTCTTTAATAATTTGAACCAGCAGTTAATGTTTGATGATTTAGCACCATGTAATCGAGCTGAGGAGAGCTCCATCTGTGCGATATCCTGATAGGAGGAAAGCCATTCCCTCACCGACAGTGCATGTGGTGGTTTCCATCGACAGGCTATCATTCTCTTAGCAGCTGTAATGCCAGCTAATAACAGCCGCTTATCATTTATAGTTAATCGTAAGAATGAAGTATCATTGAGTAGGAGCAAGCACGGTGAGTGAGGGACTGCCCTTCCTATTATTAATGACATAATACTGGAAATATTTTTCCAAAATCTATTAACCTCCGGGCCCTGCCAAACCAAATGATAGAACGTAGCAGTAGTATTATCAGGACAGAAATCACAATACGGGTTATCTCTGATTTTCATTTGTTGTAATCTTCGAGGTGTTAAATAAGCCCTGTGAATGAATTTATAGTGGATCATTTGATGATCAAGATTCCTGGAAGATAAAATTACATTTGACCATACGGAGTGCCAATCTAAATCTGATGCTACCTTTAAATCAGTCTTCCAGAGTCTGTTCAATAACAGGGGTTTGTATGAAGCTTTAGCTATGAATTTGTACAGATCAGAGACAATACCACTGCGTCGGATCTTAGCATCAAGAATTACATGGAGGGGATGATTTTCTAACTCCGTTCCCCATGGAACGCCCTGTGCCCGCATTGCTGACCTTAACTGTAAATAAAAATAAAAAGTGCCCGGCAGGTTATAAGATCTGTCTAGGTCATGAAATTCACGGAGCCCTTCCTTCCCTACAATGTCTCTAAAGATACAAACGCCTTTATCCCTCCACTTTGAGAAAACAATTATTTTATTATCAATTAAAAGAGAATAGTTGTAAAAAATAGGAGATTGAGCAAAAAACTTTGTTTGTATTTTGGCAGCGCGTTGAACCTTATGCCAAACAGTGAAAAGATATGAAATTATGGGCCCAAAGTCGCGCTTTACTATCTTATAGGGTATGTTGGAGTGGATTAGGTCAGATAAGCAATAAGGATATACTAAATGTTCTTCTATGGGACGCCATGACACTGAAATTTCTGGTTTCAACCAGCTGCAAAGTGGACGTAAGACAAAACACCAAGAATACCACTCAAAATTTGGTAGATTAACACCACCTGAGGATTTGTCTTTGCAAAGTAGATGATTTGATTCTAGGTTTCTTTTTGTTCCATAGGAAACGATTAATAATAGAATGAAACTTTTTCCAGTAGCCCCCTGGTGGAGCTAAAGGAATCATGGAACTAACAAAGTTAATCCGAGGCAATATATTCATTTTAATTACTGAAAGTCTGGACTGAAAAGAGGTAGGCAGCTTGCTCCATCTCTCTAAATCACTATCAATATCATTCAGAACTTTATTATAATTTTCAGTAGTCAGCAAATAAAGAGAAGGGTGAACAGTCACTCCTAAATATTTGATTTTACTAACAACTGGGATGTTGAAGGAAGGTGTCTGATCACTGAATTGACCTATGGCTAAACCACGCCGCCAAACGCGATGAGCCAATCACAGTGCGCACAGCTATCCCATACACTCGGACATTCTCTGCTTGAACGTCCATTGAAATGCATTGAAGTTAGTCCGTTTTTGTTCGTTTTTATGTGTTCTTTTTAGTTTAAAATGGTCAAACGTGTGCATGGGGTACATGCAACTCCGATACTAGGTATCCTGAGAGGCTGGGTGACAGGGCGTATTTTTTTGCCTTTTACCAAGTCCATCAAGCCAAAGTTATGCGGCAGACCACAACATCAACTGAACGTGGATAAAATGAACAAGGATGTCTACATCTGTTCTAAGGTAAGGGAGCATCGTATTCGAGGCAACATGTTGTCACTTTGCTTGAAAGAAATATGAGTTACCTTCCCTAACGTTAGTTTAGTTGGCTAACGCTAGCTAAACATGCTAGTTTTGGTACGGGTAACGGTACATAGACGCTGTCGTGTAGTACAGGTGTGGTGTAGTAACGTGATAACGACACGCCCTGGCTTCAAGTGCAGCAGACTGCTCCGCTCCGGGCTGTTTGATAGTTTTGTAGATGATCACTTTTGGCACAACAACAGCAGCCGGCAGCAGTTTGTGCAAGACACTGAGGGAGTGACACGAGCACATTCAGAGATTCACAGGCTGATCTACCCCAGTTTAAGACTTGAACAATCTTTTGTTTGTTTGTTTGTTTTTATGTTTTTAATTTTCTTGTCATGTCTCTCTGTCTGATCACGCGTCTGTTGTCCGTGTTGACAGCTGTCTCTCCCGAAATGTCACATAGCGCCTGTCACCGAATGTTTGTCCGAGTGAGTGGAGGGCGTGGCTTAGCCATAGGTCAATTGCCCTAATAACATCAGAGCTGAAGTCTTCTTTGCTTTCAAGTTAAAAACTTTTAGTTGCAAATCTGACCTTTTTGCTTGCAAATCCTAAAGTTTTGCTTGCGAAGTCAAGTGCAGTTGATGGGCGGGGCCTACGCCGGTGGATGAGAGACGTGTTTCTATTGGTTAGTGTGACCTGGCTCGTACCTTCCGCATTACACCCGCTTCTCCCGTGTGCAGTGGTGCTTGAAGTTGTTAGCCTGGAGCTCTTGCATCTTTTCCCATAAATACTGAATTGCGCTAAATATCGTTGGCTGCAGCCCGCTGTACATTCACAACAACATCATCATCATCATCACCATGAATTATAACGCTCTGCTGCTGCACACACTGATTAGCAGCGACATGGTTGTCTCTGCTGGTCACAGTCTGAGCACAGTAACCGACTGAGCGAGTGAATTACAGGGAAGCATGTACAACGCAGGGCCCATTATTTATGGGAAAAGATGCAAGATTTAATCTTTTAAAATATCAGCCCAAAAAAACAGAATTTTCGATATTGGATTTTATTGCCAATATCGGCCGATATCCCTAGTATTAAGAGGTTAAACGTGCGTCTCTGTCACACATGAGACTAATTCCTCTCCATAAAGTCCTGCTGTTGATGACACGTATGCGTTTCCACTTGTAGGCCAGCCAATCAGATGAGCTGTCAATCACAGAAGGGGAGGAGCTTCAGGTGATAGAAGATGGAGACATGGAGGACTGGCTGAAGGTATCGGTATTTTTGTCTGTCCAGTGATTGGCTGGAAAAGCTGCAGGTCATGATCAGGATGTCCCTGCAGGTGTGCAACTCCTGTGGTCAGGTGGGCTACGTTCCTGAGCGCTATGTGCAGTTCCTGTTTCTGCCAGCAGAGGGCCCCCCTCAGCTGGATGGTTCACTTAGCTCCACCTCTTCCTCAGGGAAGAAGAAGGAGAAGGTCGAGTGCAGAGGTCAGTGTTATGTTGCTCATCAGGTCACATGACACACCTGAGACCAATGGCTGATGTCAGAGTGGTTAGCCTCAACATTTAGAGTAACTTTTTATTTCTGCCATCGCAGCACATGAAAAGTCAGAAAAAACACACGAGAAACTGTTTAATAACAAGGTTCATGTTTGCTTCACCGTCAGCTGCTTTTGGAGGAAAATTACACACAACAAAGCTCATAAATGTGTCAAACATTACATGTGTAACTTCTTTCTGTTTTTCAAAGGTTTTTTTTTATTGAAGATCAATGATAGAACAGAAAAAAACTTGGATGCACAATGATAGCAACAACAAAACATGAAAAGGTAGATACCCCCCTCTCGCCCACCCTTAAAAACAACAAATAAAAAGAATACATACATATATACATTGTTATGCATACACCCATTAATGCAAAAAAAAATTTTAAGATAAATATTAAGGGGAAAAAAGAAGAGTAATTTAAAAAACATTTTTTTATATATAAAAAAGAAATAAAATTTTGTTTAAAAAAAACAAAAGAGAGGGGGGGGTACTCAGTATGTGTGCAACTTCTAAACAGTACGGCTGACCATTTGCTGAGGTCAGACACACCTGGATTAATTAGTTCATCCAATCATGAAAGACAGGAAACAAAGGTGCAGTATTAAGTTCAGGAAGTACTGGAGCTGTGTATAAAGCCCATTATGGGAAAGATCATTATTACGAACATTTTGGTCAATCTTGAAATCCTGATTATTCAAACAATTATTATTTAGTCACATGATGCATTTATTCAGCATTTCCCTCTGTCAAAAACACTTTGTTATTGATCATTTACCACCTCCTTCACTCTTCAGCAGCGTGAGTTCAGACTGCAGCAGAGCCACATGAAAGCGAATGTGTTGCATGAGCGTCTCTTTCAGAAATAGTCAAGAAAATGGCAAATAAGTGAATTAATCTTGATCATATGAAAATCACAATCAAAATTGGATTAACTGCACAATCCTATAGACAGATTACACTGTAGACACGACATTGCCAAAAGTATTTGCTCACCCATCCAAATGATGGGAATCAGGTGTTCCAATCACTTCCATGACCACAGGTGTATAAAATGAAGCAGCTACGCATGCAGACAGTGACTACAAACATGTGAAAGAATGTTTTGCTCTCAGGAGCTCAGTGAATTCCAGCGTGGAACTGTGATAGGATGCCACCTGTGCAACAAATCCAGTCGTGAAATTTCCTCGTTCCTAAATATTCCACAGTCAACTGTCAACTGTATTATAAGAAAATGGTGGTCAGCCACAAAGTGTTTGTCCACCTAAACTGATGGAGCGGGGTCAGCGGATGCTGAAGCACATAGTGCGAAGAGGTGGCCAACTTTCTGCAGGTTGCCAGGACAACAGTACTTGTCTGACTGCATTGTGCCAAGTGTAAAGTTGGCACATCAGGTGGTGGTGGTTCGGGGGGGATTATGGTGTGGGGGTGTTTTTCAGAAGCTGGGTTTGGCCCCTTAGTTCCAGTGAAAGGAACTCTGAATGCTTCAGCAGACCAAGACATTTTGGGTCCTGACCTCAACCTGATAGAACACCTTTGGGATGAATTAGAGTGGAGACTGAGGGCCAGGCCTTCTCATCCAACATCAGTGTGTGACCTTCTGGAAGAATGGTCAAAAATCCCCATAAACACACTCCTAAACCTTGTGGACAGCCTTCCCAGAGGAGGTGAAGCTGTTCTAGCTGCAAAAGTGGACCAACGTCATACTGAACCCTATGGATTAGAAATGGGATGTCACTTAAAAGAGTGTCACTTCTCTTCACCAAACGGGTATCATGTAAACGCTGAATCGGAGAGTTGTGGGGTTGCGTTTTTTACCATGCATGCTTCAACAAGACGTCAATGTGCAACGAGTGACGTTTCCTCACTTTGCCAGATGGCTGTGAATAACGATATTCCCTGGACAGCAACAGAAAGTTTGTCTTTTACTCAAACGCTGTCTCTACGCCTTTTTCTTTTGGTTGTCTGCAGTAGGAGCTCATTAGTATCAGCTGCTGCTGGATTGAAGTCCTGCAGAAACCACAACAACTCTCTCTCTCTTCCCCTTCCTCACTCCTCTCTCTCTGTTCCACTTTCTATCATTATCTCTGTTAACTTTCATTTCTCCCTTGTCAGGCCCAGCAGTACGATATGGAATGCTGTTATAGACAATAGGAGATTATCACGCTTACCGGAAGTTCCCGGATTTTGGACACTTCCTCTTCCGGGCCATTTTAACGACAGCCGTTTCTGCTCTGTTATACTGTTTAAATCGGATAAACTCCAAACATACTCAAGTTTTCATTCTAGACTGAAGTGATACTGAAGAAGAAGCTGGGTCAAAGCGATCGATTTGCCGCGGTGAAGGGCCGAACTTTATAATAAAACACACGTTTGTTTGTCGCCGGCGGGGCACAACACCGGCACTTCAGAGCATGCTAGCATTAGCCAGCTAGCGTTTACTGACATGCTTAACATTGTGCGTCTTAAAACACACACACATCTGAAAATCGGGTCTGTACCTCCCCGTTTCCAGTGGAACAACTGGGGACTGCCAAGAAAGGAGACGCTTTCAGATGCTTGTGTGTTTTCAGGCGCACAAAGTTAGGCACGTCATCAAGCTGGCTAATGTTTACAGGCTAACACGACTGTATAGTCTGCTGGCCACAAACAAACGTGTGTCGTTTTATTATAAAGTTCGGTCCTTCACCGCGGCGAATCGGTCGTTTTGATCCACTTCTTCCTCAGCATCACTCAGTCTGGAATGAAAACTTGGCATTGGCGTTTATCCTATTTACAAAGTTTAACAGAGTAGTAGCTGGCGGACTACTGTTAGCAGGTTAGCATTAGCCAGCTTGATGACGTGCCTAACTTTGTGCGGCTGAAAACACACAAGCATCTCAAGAGCGTCTCCTTTCTTGGCAGCCCCCAGTTGTTCCACTGGAAACGGGGAGGTACAGACCCGATTTTCGGATGTATGTGTGTTTCAAGACGCACAAAGTTAAGCACGTCGGTAAACGCTAGCTGGCTAATGCTAGCATGCCGCTGTTGTGCCCCACCGGCTGCAAACAAACATGTTACGTTGTTTTATTATAAAGTTCGGCCCTTCACTCTGGAGAATCGCTTTGATCCACTTCCTCCTTAGTATCACTTTAGTCTGGAATCCGTGAAAATTTCAGTAGGGTTGGCGTTTATTCACGTTATCTACGAAGTAAAGCAGGGACATTGAACTGGGCCGGAAGTGGGCCGTCTAAGTGTTTCAAACCGGAAGTTCGGAACACGGAAGCGTGATAATCCCCTATTGTTTAATCAAAGAATTAAAATGAATAAACAGGATATCAAGGGGAGCCTTGTGTTCATAAAGCTCCCCTTGGTAAAGCAAAACTGTTCAACACAATAAAGCAATCGGATTTCCATTCTGCTTGCTATGATGCTGGACAGGACAAGTAAAAAAAAAGAAAAAAAAAGAAACAACAACAACCGTGACGATCAGTTTTTAGACCTCCGTCTTTCATAAATAATGCAATGTAACATTACTCTGTGCATGTCAGACCGGATTTTTCTGGGCGGCAGTGACTCAGGTGGTGGAGCAGGTCGGCCAATGATCGAAGGATCGGCAGTTCAAATCCCCCAGCCATCTGTCGTTGTGTCCTTGGGCAAGACACTTAACCCTCCTTGCCTCCAGTGAGGGCCTCGCTGGTGTATGAATGTGTGTGATGTTCCTGTGGTGGTCGGAGGGGCCGTAGGCAGGAAATAGCTGCCACACTTCCGTCAGTCAGTTCCAGAGCAGCTGTGGCCACTTACGTAGCTTACCATCACCAAGTATGAATGAGGAGTGAATGACAAATGGACCTACTGTGAGCGCTTTGAGTGCCCTGCAAGAAAAAGCGTGAAATAAATCTAATCCATTATTATTATTATCTATTATTATTCTGAATCAATATTGGCGTGTGCACGCCAGATCGGAGTGAATTAGTTCCCATGTAAACAACTGCCCTGGAATCCTCGATCAGAATGATTTCAAGTGTCCATGTAAACATACCCACTGAGACTGACTAATTAGTTCATTATCGCTGCTCTGTTAGTTTTTTATACTTATTACTATGTTGTATACTGTATGTTCTTTTGTTTGGGGGGAAAAAAGAAGAAGACAGACAGTCTATTACATTGAATTTCCCTCCTGGGATAAATAAAGTACAGTATTTTTCTTTTCATTTCATTTCATTAAAGCTCATATGTGCGTCAAAACAGGTGAGCCAATACTTTTGGCAATTCAGTGTAACTTAACAAATGGGCACACAGGTTTTAACTTCAACCTCACAGAAGTCATTTTCACTTTGTTCAGATGTTTTGTGTGCAGATAACTGATGACATAAAACTGAGCTCACTTAGTTTTTATTAGAACACTGGTTGCAGCATGCGCGCACGGGCTGACATGCATGCGTACACAGGTATAAACAAATAAAAAGTTTGAAGATAGAATAAATACAAATCTTTTCATAAAAATACTAAATGCAAAAAGTTTTTTGTACAAAAACCAATAATTTATTGGTAAAGGAAAAATATAGAGCTACAAAAGAGCTTAAAGGGATACAACACCCATGTGCCTTCATTTTCTACTCACCCGCAGGCTGAGCAAGACTCTGGAGCACTTTTTTAATATATCAAATGCAGCCGGAGATCCGGGGAGGTTTTCATTATCCGCCTACTTTCATAAAGGAGTTCACCAACACTCAACCCATAAAAGTCCACAAAAACTTGTCAATATTCTCCATACTGCTCGTCCAATGAAATCCAAGTGTCCTGAGTGAGAAGCCTCCATAATTTACTGGAAACAACATTATTTTTATAGCCTAAACAGAAGAACATCATACTTTCCCAATGCGCATCCACACAAGTTCACAACACAATCGAAGCCGCGGCAAATGAGATTGCGCGTTCTGTCTTTCTTTCTTCTTTGTTTTAAATCATTAGCCAACCCCTCTTGTGTTTGTTCGCAGCTCGTTCGCTCTTAGCACAATTTAAACAGCAAATTTCTTCTTCTACGCTTGCATTACCGGCAGAGTAGGCGCTGAACGCCCAGGCTTCCGTAGTGCCGTGAACTCGCATGTGCGCGCATCGCGGAAGTGCGATGTTCTACTGGTTAGGTTATAAAGATATACTAAAAGATGTTGTTTCGAGTAAATTATGGACGCTACCCACTCAGGAGACTTGGATTACATTGGAATATTGACAAGTTTATGTGGACTTGTATGGACCTTTTTTTTCTGGCATCAGTGAACTTCATTATATGAATGTCATAAACATACTGTATGTTGGATTTTTACTTCAAGCATACTTCAGCAAAGGTTAACAGGTTGTTCAAAACGTCATAACCTTGATAATAGATGTTATAGTAATGACTGGTCAAAACATTTTATATCATCATTATTGTTATTATGAGCCTCCCCATAATATCCCAACAAATATGGCACGGTGAGATGTGGATTTGGTGACAGCCCTATAGTCAGCATGCAGGTTTGTGATGAGCATCATCACTCCAACTCACTGCGAGAGAGAAATACAAGGACACCTTTAGTCAAAGTGTATGATTTATGACCCCCAGGTGTCATTTATGACCCTGTGACGTCATTTATGAACCATTGATGTGTAATTTAAAATTTATGACACCCAGATGTCGTTTATGGACCTGTGACGTTATTTTTGATCCTTTGATGTGTTCTACAACCAATGTACGTCATTTATGACCTATTGTTGATTATATTTATGACATGCAGGTGTAGTGTAGGAATGTGTTGACATGTTTAAGTCTTTGATGAGTTGTTTTTGTGAAAATACAATTAGATATCAAAGGTTCTTTTAAAAGTTGCTGAGACTTTGAGGGTGTGTTTCTTTGGGAGGTAAGTGAAGGTTGGAAATGTGAGACCCCTCACCCCTTTACAGCTGTGACACCCCGTAGGGGCCCTGTTGTCTGTGTGCTTTAGCTCCTCCCAGGAGCTGTGTGTTGAATTGGGAGATATCAGATGTCCTCCTCAGAAAGATTTGATCCAATCAGAATTTAACGCTATTACGTTGTTTCAGTTTAACGCACGTGACATTCGTGACAAAATAACTTTCAAATAGTTTTACTCAGAAAAGTCATTGGAACTTATCAACTTAAAAAATATAGTTTTGTTAACTTAAAATTTGTTAAGTAATCAGTTGCCACATAAGTTTTGCATTCTTTGCACTTTGTTGGGTACATCATCATTTAAAAACAGGTTTATATTATTTATAAAAAAGATGTTTCGGACGGGTTGTATTTGACAAAAAATGACTGTGTTATTCTTTTTGTTTGCTGTGTATAATTGAGTAAAGTGCCTGATGTAATGCATCTGAATTTGCTTTGAATCTTTTTTTGACATATTATTATTATGTAAATGATGTATTATTCGCGGTCTCATATGATTTGCAAATTTATTGTAAAACTCAAGCACTGATGTGCCGAGAAAAATAGCTGGACGTATCCTAGCTCAAGATTAGAGATGTAAATCATCATGGTTTTATCGATACCGTCATTGATACTCCTTATCAATACCGATATTTGTTGAAGCACTTAAGGTTATGACAATGTAATTAAGAATAAACAATAAAGACATTACAAGATGTTAAAAGATTCACCTGTGTTTTCCCACAAGGAGGATCAGAACAGAAACTATCCTTACAATGAAACGCTTCTTAGAGCAGAAGATCATAGAAAAACATAAACATAAACAGTATAGTGGACGTACTTTTCCTGCAGCGTTTGGCCCAAATAGCTTTTGTGCAGAGAAAGCGACTCTCTCAAGTTTCAGTTGAGACTTTTCTTGGATGCAGAAGTAGGTGAAGGACAGCTGTGAGAACAAGGGAAGTGTGCTTATCTTAGTTCACCACCACGATTATTTGACAGTATCATGATTACGAGACGGTTATGTAGATGTTAGATAACATTATTGTTAGTCAGAATCGTGGTTAGGATTAGGAACCGTGACCAGACGATTCCGGTACTCAGTGTTCCTACGCAAGATACTCAGTTATTAGACTAAAACATCAAGGTAGCCCACTACTGCAGGCAGCATTTAGCTAGCATTTTTATAGGTAAAAAAGACGACACACAAAATAATTTCTTGTCTTCTTATAGATATTTAAAAACAAATCCTAGGTTATAGTTGTTTTAAATGGTATGTCAGTGCAGTAGAAACGGGAATAAACAAAAATCCCAAAATAGGATGTGAAACTTCAGCAGATATATTTAGTTCTGAAGGAGAATGACGGAATTAACTAAAAGTCACGGTTTGGGGTAAATCAGGACAAAACATTTGAAGGGGAAAGATATTCACGATAGATATTCAAGTTCTAATGGTTGGATGACAAACTGACGTGGAAACTGTCAGTAAATTACACTAAAGCAGTGTTAAACTGGGCTAAATATACTGCATCTAAAAGATTCTTTATGTAGTTTATACTGCACATTCTTTTTTACCATACTTAATTTACTGCATAGAGGTTTGGGAAGATACATAGAAAAACAATAGAACATTGAATGATGATAGAAAATAGTGACTGTAGAGCACACAATAAATTTCCACTTAAAACTAGACTTTTTAAATCCATTATCTAGCAGAAATTAAATATGAACATAACATAGGCAGTAAACACATAACTCAAATTTATAGTGTTGTGATTTAGCTTGGGCAACCACAATATATATAGCGTCACTTATGATATTAATATTAATATTAATATTTCTATTAATATCAATACTAATACAGCCTCGGAGCACCACCTTACTTATTTGATATGTAATGGAAGCAAGGAAAACCATTAAAGTCTTAAATCAACTCTTAGATTGATTTAATGAAGTGATCAGTCTCAGGACGCTTTCATGAGTTCTCGCTTGAAGTGACCTTTCATGATACATCAGAAAAACCACAAACAACGACTAGTTAAGATAATACGGAGTATTTATTAACTAGTCTACAAACTACATGAGATAATGTATGTACAAAATATATACAAGAAATATGTGAGCATGATGATCAACCAAAAAGTTATCTTGTGAAAGAAATGTGAGATGGTATGAAAATGAAACATAAATTAATTAAGCCTCAGTTAATTAATAACTGTTCAAAAGAAGAGGAAGGAAGGATTTCTTAATCCAACTAAACAAAGTTAATCTGGGTCTGGTAAACCGTAGGTCTGGATTAATTCACTATCACCAACTTCTTGTGACATCAGATCATATTTCATAGCAAATGAGAGGGATTCTCCTCAGAGGTTCCGTCTGACTGAGGTGCTTCACTCACGTCCTGGTTCTGCTGGACTGTTCCTCAATCCTTTGGAAGATTGTCGGGTGGATGGATCCCAAAAATCTTCCCGATCTCCTGGAAGTTCGTCCGGCTCTCTGTGGGCTGTCAGCTCAGTGGTGGTTCTGGTTCGTCCTCTCTCTCTCATCCGTCTCCCCAGAGACGTGCAGCCTCAGGACTGATGTCACGGGATGGTTGATAGTAAAGATGATTTGGGTTAAAGTCGTCTTCTCTCCATCACTCTTTCCTGAGTGATCCGTGGTTCTGAACTCTGCTGAGTTCAGAGCAGGTGTTGTCTCATTCTTTCCCCATTGTTCCAAGTTTCTTCAGTTCTGCCTTGTTCGTTCTTCTTCTCATCAGATCAGATCCCTCCAATTCTGCTTCTCTCCGTTCAGAGCTTCGCGCTCTGCCTGGCAGTGGAATGTGGGTTGCAGCTTGTCAGCCAATGGGAAGCTGACAGAGTCAGGTTTCATCCAATAGTCAGACACATCTCAAATGATCATTTGATTATCAGTTGAGCTTAATGGTTATAAGCATCTGTGAATTCTAAGTGAGGCATGTGTACAAATGGATCAATTATTCAGACATGATGAAATAAAATGAACACAATAAAATAGAATAAAGCAAAGATCTGAATTATATGAATAAAGGAAGACATTGAATAAACAAATCAGCTAAACAGATAAAACAGGATTAATCTTGATGTCTTAAGATTCCTGTAAAGAAAATACATGTGTTAGACATCATTTGATGTGAGGAAGTCCATTTCTATCATAAAGTGGATTTCAGCAGTTGGGTAAAGTGTCTCTTTCTTCACCTTTATGCAGCAAATCCTGGAATGCATGTGATGTGAATTTGGGGAAGAAACATTTAGTTTCTAACCACCAAAGTGTGTCATGTTGCATATCAAAAGAAAAGTCTTCATCATGAGATTAACATGAGCTTACTTTCCTGATAATATAAAACAGTTCTTGGATGTTAAGAACACATTAAAAAAATTGGCTATGAGGAACCAATTTATAGCAGGTCGTAAATACTGTGAAGGAGTATCTCCAAGCTTGGAGGATGGGTTCAAAGTTCAACAATTGGACTGTTTGTTTTACCAAAATGCAGGTCCTCTCCTGAGTTGCACTCAGGACCATAAATTAGTGATTACTCAGAGAAGGTCCTTCTCTGAACAAAATTCCTCCTTGGGACGTCTGTTTTACATCCAAACGTGGCCTTTATCAATCAGTGTGTGTTCCAAAGTATATTTGGTTAGATGTGGGTATCCTTTTGCTGAGACCTTTGGGCTTGAGATCACTACATATTCCCCCACTTGATTACGATGTTCAGTTAAGAAGGAGATCGTAATCACAGATGAAGTGGTCCAAAGGGAGCAGCGATGATTCTTGCAGGTTCAATTTGCTTTTTCCATATGACTGATGTCATCAAGAAATGGATTCACTAAATCATAAGAAAACTAAATAAAAGTCGACAAAAGGATATGCATGCACTACTCGTACACCTAAAGTAACTTAAGAGTTAAACATCTATTCAGGACTAAGGGTTAAAGTCTAAATGATCAGAATAATAATGATAAACAAATGTGTACTATAAAAACTTTAAAAGTTTTTAATCTACAAAAGAAAAGTCAAAATACTGCTTCAAGTGATTAAGAATTACAACATAGCATAGAAAGAGGAAAGGAAAAGAAGTGTTCATTTCTAACTACACTACAGTATAATAACGATTAATATCCTCTAATAGGTCATGCATGGGTCCATGTGTAAATGGAGCTTAAATCTGCAACTGGATGTGAGCACATTCAATGTGAAATCGAACTTCTGCTGTTACATTCAGTAAATTTTAGCTCATTGTTCCCCCACTTGTTGAAATCACGTGTGTGAAATCTGCTGTGGGAGAAGTCTGGATGGTAAACTTAGCTTTGAAAGCTTAAAGTTTGGTTTAAACCTGGAGAAAATTGTTCAATTTTCATTCAGGAACAGACTGTGGTCGCTTAGCTGAGACTTAACTCTGAGATTAAGGCTCTTCACCCGTAATGTTCAGCTTGTGAGTAAGATTGTTTCTTACTGGACTGACGGGACTTTGACTTAGGTCTGTGAGTGGCTGCATCAGAGGCCTGTTTACCCAGCTCACTGGGAGAAGACTCAGCAGTCAGCACAGTGTCAAGTTTGCAGTGTTTAGTTTGCAGGTGTTTCTGAAAACCTAAATCAGCCCACGTACGTAACTCTCGGATTGTAGCATTGTAAGGATTTGCGATGATGCCTAAGTGACGGCTCGTGGCAGGATGCAAGTTATTGAGAAAAATTGTTTTGAAGTGTTGGTCTTCATCTATATTTTCCTCATTACGCAAACCAAAGTAAGCTCTGAGGAGTCTGTGGTAGAACTGGCTCAGTGGTTCTTGTCTGCCCTGTTTTGTGTTCAAGGCAAAACTCAAACCTGATTGAGTTGCTTCTTCAGAAAACTCTCTCTCCAAAGCTTCACAGAGGAGGGAAAATTCATTTCTGACCGCTTCTGTTCTGGCGTTCAATGAACTTCTTGACATCATTGCTTGCCGTTAGTCTGATCAGGAAGATTTTGTCACTAACAGAAGCCTTTGGGAACCTTTGCAGGTAGAAGATGATGTCATTCAGGTAGGTTCGGATGTCATTTAATTTGCCAAATGTGGTTTCTAGTTTTGGCAAATTCTGAGCAATTCTGAAAAGATCTTTATCTGTGGGAGCCTGGTGAGTCCTGGCTCCTGCAGGCCCATCAGCCTGGTCGGTACCACCTGGATCTGGAGATGTTTTGGGATCTAGAGGAAGAATATGTGGTACAGGAGGTAAATGTGGACAAGAAGAGTTCTCATGAGACTTCCTGTTACTGAGGAGATCCTCTCTGTCATCACAGAGGATGCTCTGACTTCCTGGTCTGTGTTCAGTCTCAGAAGACTGGAACAGTTCTCTTCTGACTCTCATCAGTTCCTCTGATAAGTGGTCTTGGTCTTGATAAGCTGAGCTTAGCTCATCTCTAGCTTCAGCTAGCTGTCTTTGCAGCAGCTGGATTCGCGTCTGTTTATCATTGAGATGTTTGTCATAAACAGAAATTTCCAGTTTCAGGTCCTGGATTTCATTCCGAGCTTCCTGAAGAGAGCTCTGTGATTCCTCGTGAATCTGGTTTAGCTCCTTCAGCTCAGTCTGAGTTTCTGCCAGTTCCTGTTGGCAGCTCTGGAGCGATTGTTCAAGCTCCCTGTTTTCCTCTTTAAGTTCATTATTCTCTTTCTTAGTCTCATTAAACTGATCTGTTAGTTCAGTTATGCTAGTCTGGTTTTGACTGACTACTTTTTCCAGAATTTCAAACTTGTGCTGGAGAGATGTATTCTCTTCCTTCAGCTGTGAAAATTTCTGGACTTGGGCTTTAAATTTGCTTCCTGCGTTCTCCACTGCATGGTGGACTTGTTTAAAACGCGCCAGAAAAACAACAGATAAGCAACCAAAGGTTTTGGTCAGACTTTTATCTGTGGGTCGTTTCTGATCAGTGATCAGATTTACGTTGCTGTGGTCAGTGTTGAGGATTTTACCTGCATAAACAGGTAACATGTTCTTAGTGAAATCAAGCATGATTCAAAAGGATTTCCAGAATTAGATTTTTCCAATTTGGCAGGTGAAACCTTGTTGTTTAACACAACTGTGATTGTAAGAGTGGCTTCCTTCAGCGACACTCAGATCTGTCTGATTGTCTCAGAACACAACAAGTAGCTTGCAAACTTTCTTAGAAGTTTCAAGATGTTCAAAGATAAACACTCTCTTACTCTGAGAGCAGAAAACAATCTTCCAAAATGAAATTGTTTAGGAAGTCAAACTTCTCAAGCAATTTCTTCAACTGTTCAAAGATCAAAGCATTTTTAATTGTTTGCTCTGTTCATCAGCACTTTCTCTCTGGTGCGTGAATTGAGTGAAATCTTCTAAATGCTTTTACAGCCAATAATCTCAGATTTAAATCTGCCCCTTGCTCACCTCTTTGTGTCTGTTAGGGATGAAAATCAAGCAACCTCTGCTTAAATGAATCACTTGCAGGAATATGCTGCAGTGGGTTTTTATTGCACCTCCAACCGTCTCCTCTCTGTGGGAAGTCACGGCCTTAGCAAACCAAGGTAGCTAATCTTAGCCAGCTAACGGAGGGTCTGGTGCAGATTAATTTACTGGAATACGCAGTTAAATTATCTAACACTCAGCGCAGGTCAACTAATGTTGGAATACGCAACACTGTTGCCTACAAAGGCCTTAAAAAAAAAAAAGAACGTTCAAGCGCTATTTATGCATGCAAAATCAACTTAACATGTAGCAACATGTAGGAGTAGAAGCATAGCTTAGATTTAGCTTCTATTGTGTAGGGGAAAGGTCATAAATCAAAGGGGTTGGGTCAGCAGCTCGCTGAGAGCATGTGTCCCCCACTCTGCCAGAGTCTGTGTGCATCCACACTTTCCTCTGTTCTAAAGTGCATTAAAATGTTTCACATCCAGTTTGGAACATGAAATGCTCACACATGTTGACCAGCAACAGTTCAGTGGGTTTCTTTGTATCATGAAAAGTTTTCAAACGCCTCACGCAGGGATCCATAATATGTTGTGATTTAGCTTGGGCAACCACAATATATATAGCGTCACTTATGATATTAATATTAATATTAATATTAATATTAATATCAATACTAATACAGCCTCGGAGCACCACCTTACTTATTTGATATGTAATGGAAGCAAGGAAAACCATTAAAGTCTTAAATCAACTCTTAGATTGATTTAATGAAGTGATCAGTCTCAGGACGCTTTCATGAGTTCTCGCTTGAAGTGACCTTTCATGATACATCAGAAAAACCACAAACAACGACTAGTTAAGATAATACAGAGTATTTATTAACTAGTCTACAAACTACATGAGATAATGTATGTACAAAATATATACAAGAAATATGTGAGCATGATGATCAACCAAAAGTTATCTTGTGAAAGAAATGTGAGATGGTATGAAAATGAAACATAAATTAATTAAGCCTCAGTTAATTAATAACTGTTCAAAGAAGAGGAAGGAAGGATTTCTTAATCCAACTAAACAAAGTTAATCTGGGTCTGGTAAACCGTAGGTCTGGATTAATTCACTATCACCAACTTCTTGTGACATCAGATCATATTTCATAGCAAATGATCAGGATTCTCCTCAGAGGTTCCGTCTGACTGAGGTGCTTCACTCACGCCCTGGTTCTGCTGGACTGTTCCTCAATCCTTTGGAAGATTGTCGGGTGGATGGATCCCGAAAATCTTCCCGATCTCCTGGAAGTTCGTCCGGCTCTCTGTGGGCTGTCAGCTCAGTGGTGGTTCTGGTTCGTCCTCTCTCTCTCTCATCCGTCTCCCCCAGAGACGTGCAGCCTCAGGACTGATGTCACGGGATGGTTGATAGTAAAGATGATTTGGGTTAAAGTCGTCTTCTCTCCATCACTCTTTCCTGAGTGATCCGTGGTTCTGAACTCTGCTGAGTTCAGAGCAGGTGTTGTCTCATTCTTTCCCCATTGTTCCAAGTTTCTTCAGTTCTGCCTTGTTCGTTCTTCTTCTCATCAGATCTCTCCACTTCTGCTTCTCTCCGTTCAGAGCTTCGCGCTCTGCCTGGCAGTGGAATGTGGCTTGAAGCTTGTCAGCCAATGGGAAGCTGACAGAGTCAGGTTTCATCCAATAGTCAGACACATCTCAAATGATCATTTGACTATCAGTCAGCTTAATGGTTATAAGCATCTGTGAATTCTAAGTGAGGCATGTGTACAAATGGATCAATTATTCAGACATGATGAAATAAAATGAACACAATAAAATAGAATAAAGCAAAGATCTGAATTATATGAATAAAGGAAGACATTGAATAAACAAATCAGCTAAACAGATAAAACAGGATTAATCTTGATGTCTTAAGATTCCTGTAAAGAAAATACATGTGTTAGACATCATTTGATGTGAGGAAGTCCATTTCTATCATAAAAGTGGATTTCAGCAGTTGGGTAAAGTGTCTCTTTCTTCACCTTTATGCAGCAAATCCTGGAATGCATGTGATGTGAATTTGGGGAAGAAACATTTAGTTTCTAACCACCAAAGTGTGTCATGTTGCATATCAAAAGAAAAGTCTTCATCATGAGATTAACATGAGCTTACTTTCCTGATAATATAAAACAGTTCTTGGATGTTAAGAACACATTAAAAAAATTGGCTATAAGGAACCAATTTATAGCAGGTCGTAAATACTGTGAAGGAGTATCTCCAAGATTGGAGGATGGGTTCAAAGTTCAACAATTGGACTGTTTGTTTTACCAAAATGCAGGTCCTCTCCTGAGTTGCACTCAGGACCATAAATTAGTGATTACTCAGAGAAGGTCCTTCTCTGAACAAAATTCCTCCTTGGGACGTCTGTTTTACATCCAAACGTGGCCTTTATCAATCAGTGTGTGTTCCAAAGTATATTTGGTTAGGTGTGTGTATCCTTTTGCTGAGACCTTTGGGCTTGAGATCACTACAATAGGATAACTGTCATAAAAGGTTAATTTCTGTTGAATTTGCTTTTCCCATGAGCCTTTGGTCCAGATATGTTGAGTTTTTTTTTTTTTTTTTTAGAACTGCAAGAACTTACTGAATCTCTGAGTGAAAGTAAAAAATGATTAAGGTAGGTCAATGTAAGTAAGTCTTTCAACTACAGCCAAAATAGTCTTTTTAGAGTGTCGTTTATACTGCACACTCATTTTTACCATACTTAATTTACTGCATAGAGGTTTGGGAAGATGCATACATACAAAACCAACAGAGCCTTTAAGGATTATACATAATAGTGAACACATAATGAATTGTTCCTTACACAGCTTTAAATCCATAGATTAGTAGAAATGAAAATGCTGTTGATGGTTTACACAGCTTATTTAAACTCGAGAAGTCTTGAAAACACAGATCGATTCTTTTGTTTTTCTTTTGTCTACAAAATATACAGAACTTTCATAAAAAGCAAACATTTAATAAAAATAAGTAGTAAAAAATTTAGCCTACAAACAGAAAAAACAAAACTACTCAACCCAACTTTGTAAAGTAATCAAACTATTTTTGTCTAAGTTAAAAAAGTAGCTTTAAAATTAAATAAATATACCACACAACTTTAAAAAGTAATCAAAACTTTTTTGTTTCAGTTAAAAAAATGTAACACCAAATAAAAAATCTACACAAATTTAAAAAGTAATCAAACTATTTTTGTTTCAGTTTAAAAAATGTAGCACCAAATAAAAAAATCTACACAAATTTTAAAAAGTAATCAAACTTATTGTTTCAGTTTAAAAAAAAAGTAGCACCAGAGAAAAAATATTTCACACATCATTAAAAAGTGATCCAACTATTTCTTGTTTCAGATTAAAAATGTAGCACCTAATAAAAAAAAATCAACACAACGTTTAAAGGTAATCAAACTTTTTTTTTGTTTCAGTTGAAAAAAATGTAGCAACAGAAAAAATATTCTACAGAACTTGAAGTAATCAAGCTTGTTCTTGTTTCAGATGAAAAATGTAGCACCACAAATAATTTTTTATACAAATTTAAATCAAACTTTTTATTTTTACAATTGAAAAAACAATCATATCTTTTATTTCAAAAATACATAAACATGGAACTATTTTTTTTAATTTAATTTTGTTTTTTGCTAGAATATAATAATTTAGTATACGATATATGTTTTCACTTCTCCGGTTTTCAGTGAAAGTCTTTTTCTCATCACCACTCATAAAATTCCATGCCTCATTCAGCATCTGTATTTAGTATTAACTTCTTGATAAATTCCACAAAGTCAATGTGTTTTTGTAAGTAAATGTCCCTTAAAGTTCAATCTGCTGAATGTTAAATGCCTCAAAGTTAGCACTTGGTTACATTAAACTTGTTTAGCACAGCTGTTTTGGGTTGAACCTACAAATATTAACACCTCCTTTCAGTAAAAATATCTGCATCTCTAAGTCTGAATCCTACATTTTGTTAAGAAGCTTTCCCAGGGGATCCAAGTATTTGTAGAAACAAAAAGATTTGCGACCCCTTTGTCCGAGCATCTGCAACTCTGTGAGGAATCAGCAGATTGTCTACATTTCATCAAAACCTGCTGATCAAAGCTAAAAGTCTCTGTAGAAACAAAATGAAATACAGTTTACATTTCAAAGAACTGTAACTAATGTTAAACTATGTTGTTTTTTAATTGTTGAACTTTTTTTTCAGAATAAGTAAATGATTTTTGACACTTAATGGATAAAAGATGGGCTATTTTTTGACTGACACATGATTACAAAACAACTATTTTTTATTGTAGGGGTTGTAAATTTGGCACAACCACAGATTTTGCTACAGTTTGACTTTTTATTTACCACAACTGTTTTTTGTTTAACCCACAAAGAAGAATATTGAGTTTTTATCACCTCCTTTCAATAGAAACCTCTGCAGCTCAGCAGACTGATGTGTAAATCAATCAGCATAAACTCCACCTACAGAAAGCAAAGGGACGGGGTGTCATGAAGGTGTTTGACAAGATTAACACAGTTAGGGCTTTGGAGAAAAAGCTGCGGCACAAGTAGAAACTACATGAAGCTTTTTCAGTCAACTCATGACCCTGCAACACTTTTCTTGTTGAGCCACCGATGCGACTTCTTATCATTTTCTGTCCAATTTTCTTTCATCCTTTTCTGTTATGGTCCAAAAATGGAGCAGGCCAAAGTAGAAACATTTTGATGCCTTTTCCTATTTCCAAATGTTTTTATTTATTTAATGTTACACACAATTTTATAGCTCAAGTTATTCCATAAATCAACCCCTAACTTGTTCTTTCTGGTTGTTCTTAAACATAATCTGTGAAGGCTGTATTCCTTCACCTGAAACCTTCTGATACTGTATGTGAGTTGTGCTGGTAAATCAGATCGTTGATGTGCTTTTACTTTGATAAAGAAATATTGTGTAGTTTTGAACAGGTTTTCTGCATGACTACAAGTTACCTTTTAGAAAATCTACTAGAATCAACACACTTGCTCCTTACACCTCCTCTGTGAGCATCAACACTGATGGACTTGGCTGCCAGAAACTCTTGACAGCATCAACTAGTTGGTGAAAACAAGTTAGTTGGTGAGGTGTTTTTCTTTATATTTTATAAGGCTTTAGTTTCAGCTTGGTTTACACCTGCACTGATGATCGGTCTGCCTTTGCACCTTCTTCCCCTGTTCCCATTAACTTTAATTCAATGCATTCTTTACAATCAAGAGGAGTTTTTATGTGAAGCACATGTATCAGCTAACTGAATGATGACGGTCTGCACCACATTTAAAACTTGTTAAGAATAGGTGTATTTAATAAAGTTTACACACTATCAGTTTGAAGGCTGGAAAAGAAAGACCAAATGTGCTCTGCTTTTGATACACAGGGAGGACAAAAATAAGCAAATGAATGGAAAGTCTCACTCACTGACCACCAATCAAACACAGCTGGAGACATCAGAGGTGTTGATCAGGACGCATCTGACCCCTTGCTATCCATCAGCCGTCAAAAGAGACCTCTTTCACATCATCCCCCGAGCTGGATGATAAGCAGGAGGTGGTTTATCACAGGAAAGTGGATGTGGAGGCACACATTTGCATACAAACTTCCTTACACAGGCAGACTGTGGAGGTATTTCTCCTCCACACAAATGGACAACTCTGCTTGACTTTTTATTACTTGTTGTTAGTGAAGCATTTAAAAGTAACAGGATAGGGAGACCCACATCTAAAGGAATACATGGAACTCTATTTTAAATTTCCCTCCATCACCCTCCTCCTCTCTCAGCTCAAATCAGTGTGGAAGGCAGGAGGAGCCTCATGACGCTGACAAAAAGCAGGCTGTGGAAAGAAGCTCTTGAAAACTCTCCTTTGCAAATGACCGTTCTCATACACTAACAAACTGGAGGTTTTTTACCTCACAAACTCAATGCATGAAAATACACTGTTTTTTACTGCTAACACTCACTAGTGACACATTTAAGGAATAATTGATGAAATCTTCTGAAAGTAAATGAGAGAAGGTCGAGTCTTTCTGACAACGAGGAGGAGCATAGCGTTAAATTCTGATTGGATCAAATCTTTTCTGAGGAGGACATCTGATATCTCCCTATTCAACACACAACTCCTGGGAGGAGCTAAAGCACACAGACAACAGGGCCCCTACGGGGGTGTCACAGCTGTAAAGGGGTGAGGGGTCTCACATTTCCAACCTTCACTTACCTCCCAAAGAAACACACCCTCAAAGTCTCAGCAACTTTTAAAAAGAACCTTTGATATCTAATTGTATTTTCACAAAAACAACTCATCAAAGACTTAAACACGTCAACACATTCCTACACTACACCTGCATGTCATAAATATAATAAATATAATCAACAATAGGTCATAAATGACGTACATCGGTCGTAGAACACATCAAAGGATCAAAAATAACGTCACAGGACCATAAACGACATCTGGGTGTCATAAATCTTAAATTACACATCAATGGTTCATAAATGACGTCACAGGACCATAAACGACATCTGGGTGTCATAAATCTTAAATTACACATCAATGGTTCATAAATGACGTCACAGGGTCATAAATGACATCTGGGGCCATAAATCATACATTTTGACTAAAGGTGTCCTTGTATATCTCTCTACTGCGTATTCGGGGGGCTGTTTTCCTGTATAAATGATCCATGTATAGACAACGGTTGTAATTTAGTCTGATCTGTGCAGGTGTAGCCAGAGCTCTGTACGCCTACCAGGCTCAGAGTGCAGAGGAGCTTTCCTTCCAGGAGGGGGCGCTGATCAACCTGATACGCTGTCGGCAGGGAGAGGTACAGCAATGTCTCTCCACAAGTAGCTTTAAAACTTACCACTTTATTTCTGCAGAAATGCTAAATTAAAGGCAGGGAAGTCTAACATATGGCCCGGAGACCAGAACCGGCCCAGCAGAGGGTCCGGTCCAGCCTGCAGGATGAATGAAGTAAATGTGAGAATAAGACTGAAGATATTAACTGTAATATTCTAATATAAGTCACTGTAATATTTTGATGAAAGTAACTGTACTTGTACTTGTTTGCACCTAACCTACGGGGGAAAAGGAAAGTTTTTATTATTTACAGGTTATTATGCTGTTATTTGACTGGAGACTAGATTGAGCATGTGGATCCTGGATGATGTGAACAGAGGATGACATGGATAAATAAAGCTGAATTTATACTCTTGTATTGTTTGCGGCTGCGTAACCACTCTGTGTAGGTCCACGGAGGCCTGACACGCACCTCTCCAGACCCGAAGTGCATCCCAGCTACGCGAACGCATAGCTGGGATCTCAGGGAGGATGTACCAGACTGGTACAATCACAAGTACTTCCTTGTGATTGGTCAGTGTGGTTACATGTCTCCGGATGTTTGGGTTTTGTAATAAGAGCTGAATGAATGAATGCATGTCGGCAGCTTTTATTGCTCTAAAAGAGGAAATACATGCCAGAGCTGAAGTGAACCACTGGAGTGAAAAAAAGACTAAAAATCCGTCTTGTGGATTTTTCAGTTCGATAAAAGCCCTATTGTTGCTTGTCGCCTGCAGATCTGGAAAAGAATCTGCAGCATGACGCCGTAGCCCTACGCTCAGGTAAAAGCACACTGACTCTGCGTCAGCTTCGCAGACCCGACTGGACGCAGACGCTGCGCGAGTATAAATCCAGCTTTAGTCTTGATATCCCGTCAACTTTGGGCAAAAGAATGACCGAAAAATAGCTGGTGTGAAACATTGACTCGAGGGTTTTGGACAGATTTCAGTCTGGTAAAAAATGTCCAGGATTTCCCTTTCTTGCGAATTTCTCCATGTTTGACATATCTAGCCGGACTTTTCTAAATAAGGTTTTATACGTTCTGAAAACAGGTGTTGGTCCTGATTGAATTTTTACATGATGTATTTTAGGTGGATGACGGTTTTTGGGAGGGAGAGCTGGATGGACGGATTGGTGTCTTCCCTTCGTTGGTGGTAGAGCTCCTACATGATGATGAAGAGGAGGAGGAGGACAAGGAGGAGGAGGAGGAGGAGGAGGAGGTGGGATTCATTCCTTGGCTTATTAATGTACAACTACTTCTAAGTTTAGTTTTTTCCTGACTCTCATTATCCCCGTCGCAGCCAACACCTCCTGTCTCATCCACCATCCCCTCAGCCTCTGGAGGAAGCTCGGCCAGTAGTGCTACCCCCCTGGGGGTGTGGAGGAGAAACAACAGTCTGATCTTCAGGAGGAGTCCATGCTGGGAGGTAGGTGATTAATAAATGTATGGAGGGAGAAAAGTGCCACAAGGAAATTCATAAACACATGATTGGGGGATGAATTAAATGTACCATGAAGTCGTTATTTTTCTTCATTCATGCATATTTGAGTAATCTGTATGAATCTATAGTGATTTTCAGTCCAAGCTCTAACTCCCTTTAAATAAAGCTGTAGAAATACCTACATAGACATCATTTCACCAACCATGAAGCACCAAATATGCGTTGAAGCATCGTAGCAAGATGGCCACTTTGTTGGAGAGATTCCAAGCATCCTAACCTGTCCAGTGTCTCTGAGGAGGAAACAACAGCCTGCTGGAAGACTTTCTCTGAGACAAGCGGCCATCAGCTAACACAAGTTTGCTCCAGAGTTCAACAGAAAAAGCTTCTCTCTCTTTTACATGTTTTAGCTGGAGTTTATTTATTGTACCGTTCGATGGATCTAGTTGCCAGAATTGGTTAGATTTTGTCTTCAGAAGCAGAAAAGTCTCTCATCTTTGTGTGTGAACTTCACTCCTGACAACTTCATGAATCTCAGACAGTAAAGTGTTATTTCTCTGGGATAATTTCTGAAACCGGATGCAGTTAAACGCCTCATAGGCATACAGTTGTGTGAAAAAGTGTTTGCCCCCTTCCTGATTTCTTATTTTTTTGCATGTTAGTCACACTTAAATGTTTCAGATCATCAAACAAATTTAAATGTGAGACAAAGATAACACAAGTAAACAGAAAATGCAGTTTTTAAATGAAGATTTTTTTTTTATTATTTTTGGGGGATTCAAACCCACATGGCCCTGTGTGAAAAAGTGAACATTCCAGATCAACTGAAAGACCACTAAAAAATGGAACTGCGGAGAAAAAGACTGTGTCAGCATACACTGCAAAAACTCAAATCGTAGCAAGTATATTTTTCTCATTTCTAGACAAAATATCTCATCACACTCAAAATAAGACAAAATTGCTTAAAGACAAACATTTCAGTAAGATATAAAATCTTATTTCAAGATGCTTTTTGCTTGTAATAAGCAAAGAAATCTGCCAGTGGGACAAGCGAAATTTTCTTGATGTCTTGAAATAAGATGCATTGTCTTAAAATAAGATCTTATACCTTACCGAAATGTTTCATTTTTAAGCAATTTTGTCTTATTTTGAGTGTGATGAGATATTTTGTGAAGAAATGAGAAAAATATACTTGCTAAGATTTGAGTTTTTGCAGTGTGGTAGGCAGCGTTATAGCTTCAAACTGTGCATGCTCCCGTGACAGCTTGGCTCGTGGCTGCAGTTAGCTGCAGCGCCAGTTGCAGCAGGCGCGAGTCACGTTTCTTAATCTTGAATCAAGTCCCTTTGATTATGTTTAACAAAAGGAAAATTAAAAGTTATGTTGGTGTGAAACAATTCATGAATTTGATTTTATATTTCAGTTAAAGGGGCTAGAGGCAGGAATTTAAAAACAAACAAACATGCATGTCCTTTTTTTTTTATACTAATGGGTGATGAAGCACTAAATACCAAAAATAACGTTTCCACCCACGTTTCTCTCCGTTGCCTTGAACAGGCTGTGTGCTGCAAAATGCGCTGCAATTCGGTGGCCGAATTTCCCGCACTGCCCTGCGCACATGACGCTACATCCGCAGTTTTGATACAGGAAGAAGACGGTTGCGGTAAATTCAAACACTGTAAGCGATAGTTATGGATTCTTCTGCCGTCAGCAAACGATCCAGATCAACTGAAAGACTCTAAAAAGTGTAACTACGAAGAAAAAATAGTAAACAACATTATAGCTTCAGTTTGTGCACGCTCCCGTGACGGCTTGGCACGTGGCTGCAGTTACCTGAAGTGCCAGTCGTGGCAGTCGCGAGTTTCGATTCTTAATCTTGCCTCTAGTCCCTTTAGCAATGCAGGCATAGGCTAAACCTATTTTTTTTTTCTAACAATTTAAAGTCGGGAAAGCGGATTGAAAGGGTGTAACAGTCTGTTCTCCGCCACGCACGTTTCAAATGTTCCAAAAAACATATAAAAGAGGAATATAAAGAGGTATTCCAATAGAATACCTTCACTGAATAAATTAGTTAACTACACAACAATAGAAAACAGGCTCATAACGAAGTACAAAGTTATATCCATGTAAAACAGAAAGTAGCCTCAGTATAAGAAAAGTGCGCAACAAAAAAGCGATTACGCTGCGCTGCTGAGACATAAGGTCTCCATGTAAAGTTTATCATGTCCCCAAATAAAGCAAAATCTGACCTAAATAAATAAGTAAATAAATCCTGCCACAGAAAGGACTGTGCTCAACTGCACCTGTTACCGTCTGACTCTTTAGAAGTTGTGTGTCAGGAAATCACGTTATCTGGAGAGGTGCGCTCCTCGCTTTGTTTACAGTAAAGGCGACAGGGGAATCTCCTCTGGATGGCGTGGAGGTGGAGGGAATGTGCAGAACATCACAGCCATGATTATTCTACAACTTGCTGGAATGGTACAGCATCTTCCCCTGACATCTCAACCCGTTCATTGAGGAGTCGCTCCACAAGCGCGCTCAGCAGCTGATGCAGCGAGACCGCGGTCCAGTTCAGGACAAAGATAAAAGCGCAGCTCGGGAGTCTAATATCAGCCGCAGGCTTCATGGTTCAGGAAATGATGGTCCCTAAAACCAGGTTCTTTCCTGACACAATTTAAATAATCCCCCACCTCCCCAGCACATCCATCATGAGCGTTACGTACGGGAGTAGACGCAGTGTTCATGTCCGCATCTGTCAGAAAGTTTCCACCTTGACAGACTGATGCTGTAAATCAGTGGAAGAAACTACAACAATGATGAAGATGTGACAGTTGAGGGTCCTGTCATCGTGTCTCTCGCTACTTGGTCATAGAGACGTCTCTTTTGCTGAATGCTCAGCGCACAACTCACTGGAAGACTGCGGTTTAAACCCGCCTGTCTGGCCCTCCTTGTTCTGCTAGTAATTATGTTCACATAGTAACATAATTATTCAGATTCAGAAGACTTTATCAATAATAATAATAATAATAAATTCAACTCATATAGCGCCTTTCAAGGAACCCAAGGTCACTTTACAAAGGAAATGAATAAACAAAAACACCACAAGGACAAAACAACAGGGAAGGGAACCAGTTAATCAGGGAGAAAAGGTGGGTTTTGAGCTGTCCAGAGAAGAAGAGTTACGGATTTCAGCTGGGAGAGAGTTCCAGAGGGTGGGGGAAACCATGCTGAAGGCTCTGTCGCCGAAGGTCTTCAGCCTGGTCCAGGGAATGACAAGGCGACCCGTGTCAGAAGACTGCAGGGAGGAAGGGAGTTTGTTGGTGAAGGAGGTCAGACAGGTATGGGGGGATGGGTGCATTAAGGGATTTGTTGGTGAGTAGAAGGAGTTTATAGTGAAAACAGAACCTGACAGGAGCCGGTGGAGATGGATGAGCGTGGGGGTGATGCCGCACCACCCGCACCAAGCGGTGCAGGTGAGAACCCTGGCCGCTGAGTTCTGCACAAACTTTTGCCTGTCCAGGACTTTGTTTGGAACCCCAGACAGGACTCCATTGCAGTAGTCCAGCTAGGAGATGATGAAAGCATGGATAAGAGTTTCTGCTACAGAGTCGGAGAGTGAGGGACAGAGTCGGGAGATGTTCCTGAGGTGGTAGAAGGCGGATTTAGAGATGGATTTGATATGGGACTGGAAGGAGAGGGTGGAGTCAAAGATGACACCCAGGTTGCGGACCTCAGAGGATGGTGTGATGGAGAAACCATCCACATTGATGAGGAGATCTCCAACCTTCTGGAGCAGTGGTGTGGGAGCCACAACCATGTACTCTGCCTTATTACTGTTGAGTTTGAGGAAATTGGTTGTTATCATTGGTGTCCCAGTGCAAGCCAGTGAGATTCAGGATGTGTGTAAGCGGGCAGAGAGGTCACTACAGTCCAGAGATGGTATTCTGTCTGAGACAGTCACTCCCTACTCGAGGAGGGATGGGGGTGGGGTACAGAGCCTCCATTCTGCAGATTCCTACTAAGGCCATGTTTTCATATTGAAGCAGCTGCAAGGCCACTCCCGGGGACCATAAGAGAGATCGTTTGGGTCCAGGCAGAAGCATGTTTCTGTCTGCCTGTAAAGTCTTTGGCAGGTCTCACAATGGCGTCCAAATCAGACAAATTTGTATTAATTACTCTCAATCCGAGTCTCCAACTGCTCCAGGTCATCCTTTATGCTGTCAGACATCGTCCCCAGTTTGCCCCACAGGGCATCCAGCTCGCGAGTCAACTCGCACAAAGTTTTACTCTTGAGTGTTGATGACTCAAAGGAACGACTCAAATGGCAGCCTACCAACAGCTGCTGTCAGCTTCAGAATTTCCCGATAAACCAGGTACCTGACAGCTCCAATCAGCAGGAACCCAGTTATCATAAATCCAAATGTGTACAGGTCTTCAGCATGACCTGCTGGGAATGTACCGTCCGGACAAGATGCCGCCCCTGCACCTTGTCTCTGGGTAGAAAAGATCTTATCCGGTGCATTGAGAAACCAGCCAACCAGACCCATGGTTGAAGTTTTAGGATTTAAGCCTGGGATGCACTGTGCAATTTTTTTCAATCATTGCTTGCAGCTCCAACTGAAATTGTGCGAATCGGTCGCAGACTTCAAAAGTTCACAGCTTGCAATGTCTGTCCTCATACTGCACGAACCGATGCTCAGATGCGATCTGACTCTACTCACACTGTTCCTTCTCAAAGACATGTTGGGGTCTTGAACAATCCCGACATGCAACACAATAAATACAGGTAGTAGAAGAAGAAGAAGAAGAAAACGGAGAAGAAGAAGAGAAGACGACAATAACAACAACAGCAGCAGCAACATTATGCTATCACCAAAAAAACTTCGCTGCCTTGGCGATTTGTGTTCTTTCATTGTAAAGAATTCACCTAAATTAAAAGGCGACAACGTTGTGTGTGGACAAGAAATTTGCTGACCAGACGTGGGCTGTACGGTCTGTCGGTTTTACAATGAGAACTCCGTCCAAATGACAAGCCGGGTCGCCTGCTGCCTCTGGTTTACTTCCGTTTTTGTTTCACGCATGCGAAATGTGAAAATCTCAGAGGCAAGAGTTCGCAGTCTCGTCGTGGCTCCGCTTCAACATGCGATTCACTCACGAGCTACGACCAAAATATCAAACCAGTTTGATTTTCTGATTGCCGATCGGGAGCTCATCGTGAGGTGCCAATTGCCTCTCGTGACCCTCTAGTATACTGCATGACACACAATTTGGCCAAGAGTCGGCCCGATCGCCAAACTTGTCGCACGACTGGGCAATCGGCCCAAAAATTGCACAGTGTATGCCGGGCTTTAGGAGGAAAATGCAGAGGGAGGCAAAAAGGGCAAGAAGGGAGCAGAGATATGCACGTCTGCACTCCCTGAGAGCCGGAACAAAATTATTAGACTGCTAATAGACCTATAACACCAATTATTTTAGGAACAAATGGATATCATATAAAAATCAAACATTCAGCATCCCCCACTGCCAGAATGATATGATCTTTGTGTGGAAACCACATGCTGTGACAATTAAACTTAGAGACTGGCAGTCAAAGCACAGTCCTGGAAACGAATTATCAAATCGTCGACTGTTCACGGACACCCCTAATACACACCCTCCCCTGTCGTACAACACGAAGGAGACTGGACATTATTCACATGTTTTCACTGGATTTAGTCAGTAAATTCAGGTGTCACCTGCAGCGCCCTCAGACTCTGGGTCAGGTACATCTCCATAACAGGGTGGTCCATTTCATTCTATCAATTGGAGTCCAATCATCTATCAGTGTTTACAGATATCTATCCACGTGAGTTACGAGGCGTTGTTTGACAAAAATCTGTGACCTTTCAGAATCTGTGACTGTTCCAGGGCGACGTCATGAATTGAGTGTAAAACATGTAGAGTAGGTCGAGGGCTTCGGTGGCTTGGTGCAGTCAGCCATTTTACTTCCATGTTGGAAATTAGACATAGTAAATGTCACTTCTTTTAGGACTGAGCCTAACCAAGTCTTACTGACACAGGCCAGCCACCAGGCCCTTTCCTCCATGCCCCACCTCCAGAAGTGGGTCCTGATGATCTGCATCCAGACAAGGAAAACCTGTCTGTGTCCAAATTTGAGGGCTATGTCCTTCGAAGGACGCACCCTACCTGTACGGTGTACATTTTAGGACATCCTCGTCCTCAGAGTCAAGTGTCAGGTGTCAGTACAAAAGTCATCAGGTATCAGGAAAACGTCAGGTGTCAGGACAAACGTCCTCAGAGTCAGAGTCAGACAAAACGTCCTCAGAGTCAGAGTCAGACAAAACGTCCTTAGAGTCAGAGTCAGACAAAACGTCCTTAGAGTCAGAGTCAGACCAAACATCCTCAGACCAAACGTCTCAGACAAAGAGAACTTCTTCAGTTTAAAAAAGAAAAGTTTCAATTTACTTTTTTTTTTTTAATGAACCAGTTTCTAAGGACGGTGGAGGGGCACGTCTCCACTGCATAGTTCCATTCTTCCTCGCGGGTCTCCACGCAGAGGGCCCCCAGACGAGGCTGTCATTTCCTGCCAAATGCTTGCTATTTTGTCCTGTGAAGACCGATGTATTAATCAGTGATGGATGTTCCTCGATCTATGCCGTTAACCTGCAGCGTCCCCTGATCGTATGAATCTAGAGACTTAATCAGCCTGATTTTATGTGTTTAGATTATTAGGAAAAAGCCAGAGAGAGAGAGAGAGAGAGAGAGGGCAAGCACATGCACACACCATGCACTTTCCCAGAGAAACCTACCAGTTTTAGGCTAAAAATAAATTTGAAAAAGTATAGCCTACATAAGTTAATTTGGAATTGATGAAGTGTGTTTGTGACTGAGAACATTGCTGGTTTACTGTAACTGCCACCAGTAGCGTAACATGAAGGTGATAGGCCCCAGTGCAAATTTTTTTTTGTGACAAGCGTAAGTATCAACGGAGCAGCTGCACCAGGACCCAGACGCATTCATGGGCCCATGAAGGACGGGGAAAAAATAAGCATGAAGGTCAGGCCAACAGCACCGTCTGCTCCCGCTGTGGTGGAAATTCTAATAAAGACCCAGATGAGATAACTTGCAGAGTATGAAGTTTATTTTACAACCAGGTTGGAGATGGTACATGCAATCAGATTGTGAGCACCCTCTGAAGGAGTACTGAAGGGACGTCTTTTAAACCAGTAACAGAGAAAAGTTGGAAACAGGGAGTTGAAGCTGTCTCAGTTGACAAGAATCACACATCCTCTGAGAAGTTGTAAGTGCTACGTGTGTCATATCCCCACACACCCAGCTAACAAACACATATCATAACTTCAGACATTCAAGCAGGGGCGGAGCTAGACATTGTCATCATCAGGGGCTTAGCCCACAAAAAGATTTGTTAGAAGTGTGATCCAGTACACCATAAAAGTAATAATTTAATCTACCGGTGTGCTACCAAAAATTATTCATTATTCGCCCAGCTGAATTTGAGTTTATTTATTCATTTTAAAAGGGACAGTGCATTAATGTAAATGTAAATATGCACGATTATTGCAAAGCTTATCACCATCCTTAGTCCCTGGACAGACCAACACAATAAAATAAAAATAATAAGAACAATAATAACAGTAGAACTAACGGTAATAATGGAAGGAGATCAATGTACGTCGGTGAAGGTTCATTCACCCATGAACAGAGGCTACAGTTTCTCAGCGCAGTCGGCCCCGGTTCGATTTGCTGCATGTCACTCCCCACTCTCTCTGCCCCTTTCCTGTCACTATACACTGTCATATAAAGGCCACTAGAGCCCCAAAAATCCTTAAACAACAACAACAACAAAAAAAACACTGGACTTTAAAAACAGACTTAAAAAAACACAAGACATTTTGGTGTTCATCCAAACACCTTCCTCAGTTGTTTGGTAAACAGGAAGTAGCACTGGTATTTATACACCAAAGCATCACATGACTCAGGTCACATGACCCATGCTTTTCCAAATTTCCAGTTGTGCCAGAGAAGATGGTGTCCCAACAGCCCAAACAGATGCCCCTCCCTTGGCTGTGAGGTGGAGCTAGTTGGTTGGGGTCTGTTAAGCGCTGGGGTAATGTTCTTCAAACAGCATCATAGGATGAGGACAGATGATGTCTTCCCCCCATTTAAAGAGGGTCGTTCTACTTTCACATAGATGGCCTCTTTGACCCCTCTCTCAAACCAGCTGTCCTCTCTGTCCAGAATGTGGACATCTTGATCCTTAAAACTGTGCTGCTGTTCTTGTAGATGGGTGTAAACTACTGAGTCTTGTCCCCGAAGAATAACCCCTCCTGTGTTGAGACATGCGTTTGCTGAGTGGTTGTTTAGTTTCCCCAATGTAGAGTACTTTGCATTCCTCTGTGCATTTCACTGCATACACCAGGTTACTCTTCTGATGTTTTGGGGTCGGGTCCTTTGGGTGGACCAACGTTGTCTCAGGGTGTTTTGAGGTTTAAAATACACCAGGCTATAGGCTTTATGCACAGCTTTAGTACTTTCTGAACTTAGTACTGCACGTTTGTTTCCTGTCTTTCATGATTGGATGAACTGATTAATCCAGGTGTGTCTGATCTCAGCAAATGGTCAGACACACCTGGATTAATCGGGTCATCCAATCTTGAAAGACAGGACACAAACGTGCAGTACTAAGTTCAGGAAGTACTGGAGCTGTGCATAAAGCCCATTATACTTGGAGAAAACCCTCCGGAACTTCTCAGACAGCCCAGCCACATACGGAACAACAACATGGCTTCTTCTGGGTTTTGTAATCTTGGCATTTCCCTAGGAAAACTACCCCCTCAGACAAATTGTCAGCAGTATTAACTCTGTTACATATAACATTGCAAAATATCTGGCCACTGTCCTAGCCCCATTGGTTGGTAATACTCCGCACCACATACAGAATTTTACAGATTTTGTGGACAAAATTAGAGGACTTTCAATCCGGAGTGTTGAAACCATGGTGTCATATGATGTGACGTCTCTGTTCACCTGTGTGCCAACAGCATTGGCAGTTGAGACAGTAAGAGAGAGACTGAGACATGACTCCATGTTAAAGGACAGAACACAACTCAACCCAGACCAGGTGAGCACCTTATTGGAGTTATGTTTGAGTACCATCTACTTTAAATACAAAGATGTCTTTTATCGACAAAAACATGGCTGTGCGATGGGCACCTATGTGTCTCCCATTATGGCCAACCTCTACATGGAAGAAGTGGAGAGGAAGGCATTAGAAACCAACAGTGGATCTCCTCCAACTCATCGGTTCAGGTACGTGGATGATACGTGGGTGAAGATTAAAAGCAGTGAAATCGGCCCCTTCACTGACCACATTAACTCTGTGGACAAATATATCAAGTTCACCAAAGGGGAGATGAGAGAAGATAAACTCCCTTTCCTGGACTGTGGAATAAGTCTGGGGAAGGAAGGAGATGAAGTGGAGGTTTATGGGAAGCCCACCCACACGACCAGTACCTGATGTTTGACTCTCACCATCCTTTGGAGCACAAACTGGGTGTGATTCGGACTCTACAACACAGAGCGGAGACCGTACCCACCAACCAAGAGGCAAGAGGGAAGGAACAGAAACATATTAAACAAGCACTAAAATAGTGTCACTACCCTGAGTGGGCTTTTATCAGAACATACAAAAACAAACACCCTGAGAAAACAGTTGGTCCACCCAAAGGACCCGACCCCAAAACATCAGAAGAGCAACCTGGTGTATGCAGTGAAATGCACAAAGGAACGCAAAGAGTTCTACATTGGGGAAATTAAACAACCACTCAGCAAACGCATGTCTCAACACAGGAGGGGTAATTCTTCGGGACAAGACTCAGTAGTTTACACCCATCTACAAGAACAGCAGCACAGTTTTAAGGATCAAGATGTCCACATTCTGGACAGAGAGGACAGCTGGTTTGAGAGAGGGGTCAAAGAGTCCATCTATGTGAAAGTAGAACTACCCTCTTTAAATGGGGGGAAGACATCATCTGTCCTCATCCTATGATGCTGTTTGAAGAACATTACCCCAGCACTTAACAGACCGACTAACTAGCTCCACCTCATAGCCTGGTCACATGATGCAAGTTGGTCCACTTTGGAAAAGCATGGGTCATGTGATCTGAGTCATGTGATGCTTTGGTATATTGGGGAGTGGATAGCCCAGTGGTAGCGTCGTGGGCTTGGGCGCGGAGGACCCGGGTTCAATCCCCCGACACGACTCCTGGGTGTACCACTGTGGACCCCTGAGCAAGGTCCTTAACCCCCCACCACCTGCTCCCCGGGCGCTTTAAGTAGCAGCCCACTGCTCTCTGATACTCACAGTACAGAGATGGGTAAAATGCAGAGCCCTAATTTCCCCTCAGGGATCATACAAGTATAACAAAAAAATGCCAGTTCTACTTGTCGCTGCATGATCTCTTCAGGAAGCACGATCCGTAACGTCAGCTCATCTGCACATGAGCGGAAAGGAATATTTCCAGGTCACTGTTAAATCTACTGGATCTAGGAAAATAAGGTCCGGAAAATAATAACTTCCAATAATAATAAAGTAACAGATGGGGGAATGAACATTATTGATTTTGAGGTGGTGAATGCTGCACTGAAATAAAAATGGCTGCAATGTTTTATACATACACAAAGAAAATAGTCTATGGTTTAGTTTCCCTTCACATCTTTTTCTGTTAGAGTATTGTAACATTCCTTTAACCAGATTCAACGAGAGGGACCCAACTGCAGTCACGGTACGTCACCATATGTCCAATCCACGCCGGATGTCCCAATCGGAAGTTTCTTTTTCATGTAACTTACTAAAATCTAACCCTAACCCTGACCCTTCTCTTAACCCTAACCACCCGACTACACCATACACATCTGTTTGCAAGCTGCATACAGTTACTCTTGGCGTTATTTAACTAATTTCCGCATGAGACTTCCTGTATGGATTGGATGTATGGCGGCGTCCTTGTCGGTCAGTACCGGTTCACCCAATACGCACACTACGCACGTTGCGTAGGGCCCCGCAAACTCATAAAGGCCCCGTGAAGGGATTTAAAAAAAAAAAAAAAAGTAAAAGAAAAAACCCTGACGACGTCACCACCTGTTGCTTTCCAGCACATCAGGCTGGAGAGGAGAAGTGAGAGATGAAGCAGAGTTAAAGGATACGAGGAAATGAGAAGGAAAGAACATGAGGATGAACGAGGAACAGCAGTCAGGTAACTGTCTGCTCTCGGTGGGAGAATGGGAAGGACTTGTACAAGTTTGCCCTAAATTACGGGGGGGTGCGCTCCGGTTTGCTGGCTGCTATCAGTTTAGTTTCGGTTTTGAAGTTACAACTGTACTTACAAAACAATAAAAAGTAAATGGATAAATATTGACTAAGATTTAATTTTGTTTGCTTGGATTACCAGCAGGCAAATGTCCAGTCGTCCTCAAAATTATTCATACTCTTAAATTAAATGAAAGGCTATATATGTTATAATTAATAATATTTTTTATTATATTGGGGAAATATTGATTTTGAATTATGTTGAAAATATAATTTAAACAAACAAACAAAAAATATCCCAGACACATAGGCATTTTCCCTGAAGTGGAGCAATACCGTAGAGGTGTAGAATTTTGAATAGGTTGTAGTTTTAAAGTGTTGCAAATTTTGTGGCTTTGTGTTGTTTTTGTTTTTTTCTTGTGTGTGTGTTTTTTTTTTTGATTTCTGTAGCCAAATTAAAAATAAATTTTTGAATTTTTTTTTTTTTTTTGTAATTTCTTTTTGTGAGCTGATTTTTTTTTGGAGGGTTGAATATTTGAGGTGTGTGGATATTTTTAGAATATAGAATTAAATAAAATATGTGGGTATTTTTTGTGTAATGATAATTAATTGTATTTGAAGTTATGAAAGTAGAGAGCAATTTGATGGAGATGAATTAATATTGCTGTTCCATATGGTGTGTGCTTAGTTTTCTCCGAAGAGCAGCAAGAGGAGGTTATTTGGAAGGAAAGTGCCCGTTTTCTCCTGAGGCTCCAGAGGATTTTTGTTTGTGGGTGTTGTGTTGAAGGCGTTTGGGGGGTCAGAATTTTGCCTGGGCCCCTTGAGGTCCAAACCGGCTCTGTTGTCGGTCATTGTAACTGCAGTTAGGTACTCTTGGATTTAACAGCCACAAGAAGTGCCTTAACTACACAGAAACTTTCTGTGGATGTCTAAATTGAATCTACTATTAATCTGTGTAATCTAAAATGTCACCATTTGTATCCATTAAGTGAACGATGGCCCAACTATTTTTTCTTTCCAGTCCCTATAGTATAAGAATTTTCTCTTATGTAGAATATATCTATTATTCCAAATAATCATATTATGTGGAGGGAAATTATGTTTGTATAACACTTTCCTGTGTGGTAATCTGACAATTTAACCTGCAACTTTAAGGGATCAAAATCACATCTGGAAAACATCTGCAGCCATTTTAATTTCAGTTAAGCATTCATCACTTCAAAATCAATAATGTTCATTCCCCCATCTGTTACTTTTCTTTTATTAAGGATGGAAGTTTTTATTTTCAGGACATTATTTTCCTAAATCCAGCAGATTCAACGGCGACCTGGAAGTATTCCTTTCCGCACATGTGCAGATGAGCTGACGTTACGGATCGTGCTTCCTGAACAGATTGAGCAGCGACACTACTTCCTGTTCATCAAACAACTGAGGAAGGTGTTTGGATGAACACCGAAACGTCTTATGTTTTTTTAGTCTGTTTTTAAAGTCCAGCGGGTTTTTTTTTGGGAGATTAATGTACACAATAACAAAAAATAATAAAATAAAAAAAGAATGGTCGTTCAAGAGTTGTTCAATAATAGTTCAGTAGTCCTGATCATGATGGGGCAAACCTCTGCCACATTGAGGTTATGGCCCAGGAAAGGGTACTTTAAGTATTTATTGATTAATTTATTTGTTTAACATAGTTATTCTCAATGTTGATGAATGAATTACATTTAATTGATTACTCAGTGTGGTATTTATTTCTTGAGGCATTTTTCCCTCTGTATAGATGGGTCATGTTTGTTTTTGCTCTGAAATGTTTGTGTTACGTTCTTTGTTGTTGCACCAGAAGCTGCAGCCTGCAGTCGGACCCTCGCAGAGCTCCCTCCCGGGCGACTTAAACCAGTACGTGTGATTTCCAACCTGTTATCCATAAAAAAAAAAAAGTTCAAATGTGAATTTTCATGACTGCCACATCCCTCTGACCTCCATGTTGTCATTTCAGTGTCGTGCTCCTCCTCCTCCTCCAAAGCAGAAAACGTCTGCTCAACAGTGACACTGAAGGATGAGGATTGAGGCTCAGAGGAATTCAGTTTATTCTCATCACGGCTTTTCTCTCATAACTACTGTTTAATTTCACTTTCTGTTGAGGCATACAGTAAAGATCATAAAAACAGCCCAAACTCTGAGCCACAATCAGAATTTATGAAGCATCTCATAAAACTATGACGGAGACTGAAGTCAGCACATATTTCACAGCTCAACGACATCCTCAGAGCAAAGTGCAGTTTTTATAAATATGTTGCAAAAATAGACACAAGTTTAATCTGGTGCTTGTTTTTCATTCAGTCACCATCAGTCAGTTCTGATTTATTTACGCAGTCGGTCACTGATGAAGCTGTGACTGATACATGTGGGTGAGTGATGTATTTATTATTCATTGTAAAGTCAGAAATATTAAAAGATGGAGATCATCCATCAACCTGATTACACACAGATCTGAGTGTGTTTAACGTGTCAGAACATTTCCACAGAAAGTCAGACTTTACCAGCCAAACAGGTGAGAGCCAGAACCAGAGTTTACATGAAATAAAAGAAGACATGATAAATGTGCTTAGTTGGTCTTTCCACTCTGTTGCTTCATGATTCAATCTTCCTCATGAATGAATGTTGTGTTTTGGATGACACATATTCAAGAGACCAAAGGAAGTCTAGTTGCCTTCAACTGAAGACTTTTGGCTCTCCGTCGGTCCGGTGGGCCAAGACACGCTCCATTAACCGGAGATCCATTCCTGCCAGCTACATTTAAGAAAGTTGCACCTGAACTGTTGCTTTATGTCATCCAGCTTACCCACAGATACTCTCTTTACATTTAAACTCCTGCTGATTTCCCTTCAGAGGAAACCTCAAGCACCTGAGGAAGAGGAGGCAGCTGTCCTGTATGCCGTCTCCAGCTTCTGGACTGGTCTGGAGCTGAGCTAAACACAGCCTTGCAGTGTCACCACACTTATCACAGCAGTGAATGTGAGTGTGTGTTCGACAGAGGACCATAATCATGTCCTTGGTCACTGTTACATCCTCAGGGACCACACACACAACCAGGAAACTCCTAGTTTTCCACCCGTTCATCAGGTAGACTGAGGGCTCTGAGCATGGACAGACGGATGAACTGGTTCTTCCTGGCACTGTGGACAGCCTGCTAAAACATCCAGTATGAAGGGCAATTATTTTTGTAACTTCTATGTTTTTACTCCTTTTTTTCTATCTGGTCAGAGTCAGGAGAATCGTGGGACAGCCCCACATTCACCTTAGAAACGGCATGAGGACCCAGAGAGAAGTGAAGCCCAACGTAGTATATGATAGGAAGATGATACTTCACTATAAACCCCTATCATCTCCATGGAAACCAGCAGGACCCAGCAGAGTTTTTAGAGCTGGAATAAAACTAATCAAACTTTTGACCACAAAACAGCAAAACTGAGAGCTGATTTGTGATTGGCTGCCAGAGTTTCTGTCCCACAGTGATGCGACAGACTAGCCTCGTGAGACCATTCTGATCTCGCGAGCTTCAGGTTTTCACTCACAGATCAGTCTGGCTACTTTCAGTTGAAGAGAATTTGGAGCAGTTCACCAAACGAACGTCCAACCAGCGTTGGCTTTGAGGTGTGACGCAATGAGAAGCGACAGTTCAGTCTAAACAACATGGCGGCTTCATCAGACGAAACTAGCGTCAGCTTGGCTATCGCTCAAGTTTCATTGGAATTACAGAGTATTTCTTCACTGAAAGGAGAGCAAAACACTGCTCTGAAGGCTTTTGTCAGAGGAAAATATGTTTTTGCTCGTGTTTTCGTCGTCGCTTTGTTATTAGGTTGTATGCTTCGTTGATCTGATTGGTTGATTTGTCCCGTCTATCACCAACATAGGCGGTGATAGACAAATGCCTTATCCAATCAGCTAACCAGTATTTTCGCCCCTTCCAAAAACTACTCTAACGGATGGTTCCCAGATGGATATGCGGAGCAAATCCATCTGGTGGAGTCAGGTTAGCGGCAGACGTCACTGTCATATAAAACTCGGGGCGGCAGTGGCTCAGGGGGTAGAGCAGGTTCGCCAATGATAGAAAGATCGGCGGCTCGAATCCCAATCCCCCAGCCATGTATCGTTGTGTCCTTGGCTGAGGGCCTCACTGGTGTATGAATGTGTGTGAATGTTCCGGTGGTGGTCGGAGGGGCCGTAGGTGCAAAATGGCTGTCACGCTTCCATCAGTCTGCCCCAGGGCACCTGTGGCTATATACGTAGCTTACCATCACCAATGGTCTGTCCCAAATCGCACACTTGAGCATGTCAAACACTGTTTTGGAGTGTGTAGTGCACACATGCTGTCATTTAAGCGACAATTCAGTGCACTGAAAGTACCAGGATGTTGCACTAATAACGGCCAAAAAGGAAGTGCAAAATGAAGCACACTAGCACTAAACAGACGCCATCTTGCTGACCTAGAGGAAGAGGCGGGACTTTCGAACTGCTTTCAGAGCTGAAAAATGGCGGTGAATAAAGCAGTGGAGGCCCCTGCTGCATCTGAGGCGGTATTGTACCTGATTTAAATAACATTAATGAAATGATTTAGACATAATTATTAATGTATATTGTAGCATGCTACCAAGCTGTTCACTCCCTGATGACAGTTAGGATCAGGTGGTGTGTTTGAGGCTGCGGTTATACCAGCTCAGTAAAGTTAGCTCACGTTAGCGGGCTATGCTAGTCCATCACTTCCTGTAAGTGCAGTGCTCTGTTTGGGTCAGCATTTAGCGACAATAGTGTGCACTACAGACAAAGTACACAGTACACACTATGCACTGAATTTCAGTGCACTCAGGCAAGTGTGCGGTTTGAGACAGGCTCTATGTATGAATGAGGAGTGAAAGGATAATGGATCTACGGTGAGTGCTTTAAGTGCATTGAAAAGTGCAATATAAATGCAATCCATTATCATTATTATAATTAAAACTAAGAGCTGATTTCTGATTGGCTGACAGCGTTTCTGTCCCACAGTGATGCGACAGATGTCTCTGTCATATATATATATATCTATCTATCTATCTATCTATCTATCTATCTATCTATCTATCTATCTATCTATCTATCTATCTATCTATCTATCTATCTATCTATCTATCTATCTATCTATCTATCTATCTGTCTGTCTGTCTATCTATCTATCTATCTATCTATCTATCTATCTATCTATCTATCTATCTATCTATCTATCTATCTATCTATCTATCTATCTATCTATCTATCTATCTATCTATCTATCTATCTATCTATCTATCTATCTATATATATAGATATATAGATATATAGATATATATATTTGTATATACAGTAGATACAGTATATGTAGATATATATAGATATGCATATAAAGCTGTTTTATTTACTCTTTTACTGTGTTGTTTAACCCTATAAGCCTGACACAATAATAAAGTTTAATTAATTTATTAAGCAAGTAATTAATTAAGTAATGAGCCCCTTTCAGACTTGCGCTGGAAAGCGGTAATATTGCGGACTCTGTCCTTTATAACGTTTGCATTCAGACATGCATTCCGGTCTTTTACCTCAGAGATGTAGCGGACATTGGCTTCTGGTCTCCATGCCATAACAGCAGAAATGTTGAGGCACGTCGTTTTGGCTAAACACACATGAAAATGTTCCAGACTGTGCTGACTTTTCTGCAACATTTTCTGATGTCTGAAAGCGCACGGGATGCGATAAGCCCGCAAGGAAAAGACAAGTCCGTTTAAAGAGCGGATGGACTTTACCAATCATGTTCAGCAATGCAAGTCTGAAAACGGCTATAGCAACATGTTAGCATTGATGCTAACATGTCGCTATGCTACATGTAGAGTCATAAATAAGAGTTGTGTTTACATTCTAGCATAAGACTGTTTCTCCATCTGGAAATGAGGTGTTGGTGGCATCATAGTTTGGGCCTGATCTGCTGCATTATCACCAGAAATATATAAGCAGACTCAGCAGGAATCTGAAATGTCAGCAGGCAGAGAGTACAAAGACTACAAGTCTAAAACAACAAAGAACCTTGGTTCATGGGAGGAAATTTAACAACATGCTGTAGCTACAGCTGTTTAGTTATGAAGAGTTAAAAATTTGACCCAAAAAGAGCACAGGTAAATATAAAAGTTGTTATTGCTGCAGATGTGGATCAAAGCATACGCTGAAAACAAAGATTAAGACTTTTCTCTCATCAGAGATGTGAAACAGCAGATCACCGACCAGATCAGCCAGCTGGTTGTTCATCCTCTCTGAGGACTTAATTATGAGTTACAGACTATGAAACACTGTCGCAGGTGAAAGCCAGGATTTATTATAATTCATCCTGAGGGGACACTAATGGCTGAAGAAATCTTTTTATTTCACAGTAAGCGGTGAAACCTTTGACCTGCCGACCGTCCTGTCCTCAGGTGTAAACCCAGACATCATGGTGGTCGTCACACAAGGTCATGGACAGTTCAGAGTTAACCTATCAGCTGAGATATTTAAAAAACAAACAAAAAAACAGCAACGTTTTGCTGGATATTTCTCTGGTTAACTGTTCAGTTCAGTCTCATCGTATTCACTGCTGTGGTTAAATGATTCGAAGCATGCTCATAATTATATGTGATATTATTAGAAGTTCCTCCCAGGTCTTCCTCTGAATCACTGCAGGAGACTTCCTGCTTGGACGGATCCTCCGTCCTTCTCCAGTCTCTCAGATCCTTCCACTAGTTCAACCCTACAGTCTGTGATATCGTCCATCTCCATCATCACCTCTGCTGCGGAGCTTTCTCTGCTCTGACCCTCTGATTGTCCAACACCTGGAGGACTAAACCCTCCTCCCTCAGCTGGACTCTTTTCACCTTGTTCTGATTTAATCATATGTTTAGTGGCATCTTCTTCGCATTCGACCATGGTGATGACGGAGAACTCTCGCTTGCTGTGAGGACCGGCTTTAACAATTGTCACGCTGCTGATTCTGCTTCCATGAGGTGAAGATGGTGACTGAGGGCTGGACGGGCTTGGAGGAAGACTGCTTAGTCTGTCTTTAGAAAGCGGATCCAAGGCAGAGGAAAGGCCGGAAGCTGCAGATTCTCCAGGCTTAGCGGTTTTAAGGATTCCAGCTCTTCTTATTTCCTTCTTCTCCTCGGTCTTTGGGATTGTCTCTCCCTTCATCACCGAGCTGGAGACAGTGTCTCCTCTGGTCACAGATGGTCCAGATGACACGTTGTTTGACCTCAGAGCAGGATGAGGGGAACTTGTGAAGGAGAGGTTTTGGTCCACTGGAGAAGAAGAAGAGATCTGTGGTGGTGATGGGTCAGTAGCATCCAGTGACGGAGACAGGGCTTGTAATGGGCTAGCACTTCCTCCCACGGATAAGGACAGATCAGGAGATGGGCTGGACTTTCCCGGGTCTGGCAGGAACTTGGGGCTGGGTGTGAGGGCAGCTTTCATGCCCTGTGACTGCTTGCTTCTGAGGTTGCTTGTAGGGCTGGGCGACTCGGCCGGGGACGAGGTAGGACTTTTTAAGGAAGAGACTGAAGATAGAGTCTTGTTGGGGAAGGACGGTGGAGGGGATGAACCTAAGCTTATTAGAGCTAGACCAGCACCAAAACCTCGCTCCAGGTCTGGGCTGGAGCTTGGGTCGGGGGGAGTCTGGGTAACTGGGAATCTTTCAGACGGACCGGTATCAAGAGCTGGACCTGAGCTGGACGGCGGCATGGGGCCGATAGGTGTTGAGGTCTGTTGTGGACCTAGTTTGGATAATTCGTCGATTCTTAACACCTTGTCATCAACATTCACGGTTTTCTCAGATGAAATGGTAAGAGAACTGGGAGCAGGACCTACTGTATCCCCAGGAGAAGGTCTGGGCTTTGTTTTTGATTCGGGACCTGGACTAAGGTCAAACTGAGCCTGCTTCGGCTCAGTTTCAGGGCTGGAACCAGGTTTCGGATCAGCTTCCATGTTTTCTGTCTGGAGAGGTTCCTCCATCACCACAGGTGGCTGCTGGACAGCAAACCTGATCCCTCCAGCTTCCCTCGCCGCCCCCTCTTTTACTTTTATCCCCGTGGGATCGCTGCCCCTCCTCACACCGAAAATGGTCACACTCTTCTTTCTCTTCCCCACGTTTGCTGCAACTCCGTTGGTGCTTTCTGAAGGTACGTCCTTAAACATGTTTCTCAGATTGTACTCCCCCTCCTTCCTCTCCTCGCTGTCCTGGGACTGGTCTAAATGGTCCCTGGAGGCAGCTCCATGGGGCTTCTTATCGGTGTGTGTCACCCGGAATCTGAGAAGACAGAGATACAGTGATTATGCTTCGTCTACTCGTTCCTGCTGGCTTGCTAACAGACATCTGCATCATCACCTTCCAACAGAAAAGACGGTCTGCTCTCCAGGACGCTGTTTGAAACGTGGTGTTCTGCTGTGTCTGCGGCCCTTTTTAGACCGAACCTGGGCACACAGGAGGCAGGAGTTGTGGTCTGTGCCTGAGTGAACCGTATGGAGATGTGGAGGAACACCACCAATGGACTCCTTGCGGAACCTAGACATCAACAACAAAGTGTTTAGTAGTCTACAAGTTGCCACATAACATGCCATAAAATATTTAACATGTCTGCAAGAATCATTTGGTTAATGTAAACGTATAAGATATTAACTGATGTTACAGTGACTGGAAGTAGCCTCAGAAGATGCTCCACTGTGGTCGTAAAGGGATGGACATGGTCAGCAACAATACTCGGGTGGGCTTGTTAGTTAAACCATGCCACGTTGGTAGTAAGGGGCCCAAAGTGGGCCAAGAAAATCTCCCTCACACCATTCCACCAGCAGCAACCTGAAGCCTTGATCCCAGGCAGGATGGATCCATGCATTCATGATATTTCCAGCAAATTCTGAGCCTAGCATCTAAATGCGGAGCTGAAAAGGTGCTTCATCAGACCAGCAATGTTTCTCCATCTTCTGTTGTCCAGTTCTGGTGAGTGTGTGTGAATTGTAGCCTCAGTTTCCTGTTCTTAGCTGACAGGAGTGGCACCCGGTCTGGTCTTCTGCTGCAGGAGCTCATCTGCTTCCGGGTTGGACGTGTTGTGTGTTCAGAGTAGGGGTGTCAACGTCTACATGTGTAAACGGGTACACAGATAACAAATCATAACTGTTTAGAAAAAAAATCAATAACCATACACGTCATTTTAGCAGGAAAAAATGAGCATGTAAACACTTCTTCCGATCATTTCTGTGGAATTTTGTCTCTGTGCATGCTTGAACCACGTGGGGGCTGCGTGATGTAGCAGATCCAGGGAAGACGGTGGAAGTGAACAGAACGCAACTTTGGAGGATGTTACACCAGAGAGCAAATGGACGGCGCCACGGATCCACACCAGCTACGCTGTTACATGGATCCGCCTTGTGGAGTCATATAGGAGTCCACGTGCACAGCGGAACGGATCTGCCTCTGATCTGGAAATTCTGACGTTAGGCGAAGCATAGGCTGACCTAAAGCTGTAGCTGCACTTTTACCCCACGGGATCTGTAGCAGATCCATTCATGATCATGGGCTTCAGCCCCAGGACCAGTACGGACCTGTTGCATGGCTGTATTTTTCAATCCCTACTGGAAGAGTTAATGATTAATGAGCATTTTGACAGTCAAAAGATTATAAATTAAAAAAGAAAACCCCTCTTCTTCCAAACTAGGAGCCATTGTGCATGTCAAAAGCATTACAAACCTACAGTATATACAGTACTACTCTCAAAAAGTTAAGGATATTTGGCTTTTTGTATGATGTCAGAATGAATCTAAAATCCACTACAACCTTTCCAGGTGAACTGAATTAAACTTTCTCTAAACCTTTCAATGCACATGTACATTGTTCAATGGTTAAATATTTATTCTTCATCATTCTGTTCTACAAAAACCGAAAGTTGAATATCCCTAACTTTTTGTGAGTAGTGTAAATCTGTCTATCATGTGAATACAACTGATCGGATCACTTTCCCCTGTCCATGTAAACAAGTCAGCTGGAAGCTCTGATCGGAAAGATTTCAATCTGATAGATGAATTATTTGTCAATGTAAACACAGCTACTAACTGGAACAAATGCATGTGTTTAGCTGAAGATCTAACCGCTCGTGTTAGTTGCTGTTTATATAAAGTTGATCATCAGATCACAATACTTCTTTCGGTTAAAACATTTCCTGGAGATGCCAAAGCCGTGAAACTCAAAATGCAGTTTTTATAATGAAGATTTTTATTTTTAAGGGGGGGGGGGATCCAAACCTCCATGGCCCTGTGTGAAAAAGTGAAACATAAATTAACTGTGGTTTATCACATCTTTGGAAAGCTGAGTTCAATTTCTCGAGCCACACCCAGGCCTGATTACCGCCACACGTGTTCTCAATCAAGAAATCACTTAAATAGGACCTGCCTGACAAAGTAAAGTAGACCAAAAGATCCTCAAAAGCTAGACATCATGCTGCAATCCAAAGAAATTCAGTAAAAAATGAGGACCAAGTAACTGAGATCTATCAGTCCGGAAAAGGTTACAAAGCCATTTCTAAAGCTTTGGGACTCCAGAGAACCACAGTGAGAACCATTATCCACAAATGGTAAAAACATGGAACAGTGGTGAACTTTCCCAGGAGTGGCCGGCCGACCAAAATTACTCCAAGAGCACAGCGACGACTCATCCAAGAGGTCACAAAAGACCCCAGAACAACATCCAAAGAACTGCAGGCCTCACTTGCCTCAATGAAGGTCAGTGTTCATGACTCCACCATAACAAAGAGACTGGGGGGCAAAAATGGCTGCATGGCAGAGATCCAAGACCAAAACCACTGCTGAGCAAAAAGAACATAAAGGCTCATTTCAGTTTTGCCAGAAAGCATCTTGATGATCCCCAAGACTTTTGGGAAAATACTCTGTGGACTGACGAGACAAAAGTGGAACTTTCTGGAAGGTGGAGGTCCCATTACATCTGGCGTAAAAGTAACACGGCATTTCAGAAAAGGAACATCATAGCAACAGTAAAATATGGTGGTGGTAGTGTGATGGTCTGGGGCTATTTAGCTGCTTCAGGACCTGGAAGACTTGCTCTGGTAAATGGAACCATGAATTCTGCTTCTACCAAAAAACCCTGAAGGAGAATGTCCGGCCATCTGTTGGTGACCTCAAGCTGAAGCGCACTTGGGTTCTGCAGCAGGACAATGATCCAGAACACACCAGCAAGTCCACCTCTGAATGGCTTAAGAAAAACAAAATGAAGACTTTGGAGTGGCCTAGTCAAAGTCCTGACCTGAATCCCATTGAGATGCTGTGGCTCGACCTTAAAAAGGCGGTTCATGCTGGAAAAGCCTCCAATGTGGCTGAATTACAACAATTCTGCAAAGATGAGTGGAACAAAATTCCTCCACAGCGCTGTAGAAGACTCACTGCAAGTTATCGCAAACGCTTGATTGCAGTTGTTGCTGCTAAGGGTGGAACAACCAGTTATAAGGTTTAGGGGGCAATTACTTTTTCACACAGTGCTATGTGGGTTTGGATGTTTTTCCCTCTTAAAAAATAAAACTCTTCATTGAAAAGCTGCATTTTCTGTTTACTTGTGTTATCTTTGTATCACATTTAATTTTTTTTGATGATCTGAAACATTTAAGTGTGACAAACAAGCAAAAAAAAAAAAAGAAATCAGGAAGGGGGCAAACACCTTTTCACACAATTGTGCATAGATGCAGGAAAAATCCAGTCCGCTGATGTCAGTTGTTTGAAAACTTCTGCAGGGACTGTGTTTGGATCGCACCCAATTAAAGAGATTTTTTTAGTTCAATCGTTTCAGTTCTCAGAGATTAAAATGATAAATATCCATAACCTTACTTTGGCTCTACGACAGCGTATTCTGCTCTGACTTCAATATGCCGGCGGGAGTACAATGGGATGCATAGGTGACCTCACCATCTGCAACCTAAAGATCATTAATCTCTGACGTGTAGCCATGTACACGACTGATTACACGTGTAGAAAAAAATTGTAAATGTTGACAACCCTAGTTCAGAGATGCTATTCTGCATACCTTGGTTATCTGACTTAGACCATGTCCACACAAAGTCAAAACGAACACAAAACACTGATATTTTCCAGAACGTTTGTCTTAAAGACAGGGACGTAAAATACATGTGACCACATGAATGCATGGAAGCGCTGCAAAATATATGCCAGGCCTGTAAGTGGCGCTGTGGTGCTAAAGCATAAATAGACGAAAACAGGCGACAAAATATTGGGCATGCACAGAAATATGTATACAACATAAAACAGACAAACTGAATGCTCCGATCTATGGTTGCGATCCGCCGGAAACCCCAAAAAGAACAACAACTAACCTGAAAAGATGGCAGCAAGTACGAGTGGGGGAACAGGTACGAGCAGCAACCATTCAACACTGTACGGCGCCATTGTTGTGATGCTGAGTGTAGCGCATGCGTGTTTAGAGGTGAAGCTATGGGAGGGTTTTTTTTTTCTCCCATGTGTGTAAGAAAAAAAAAAGTGCGGCCACATCTTAAAGGTGCCATGACATTAAATTTCATTATTCTAGGGTTTTGGGGTATAATATGATCTGTTGTGCAGTGATAAGGCCATGTGAATGTCCAGAGTGAATATCAAAGTTCCTGTTTATGGTCTGTCACCTTTGTTTCTTTGTTCAAAAACGACTGAATCAGTCTCCTTTCCCAAGACCTCCCCCCCCCCCCCCCCTTGCTCTACCTCACACACACACACACGTAGGGTTTTGGGGAGGGTGCGTGTCAAGCGGGCGTGGTGAGGGAGGGCACCAAAGTGCCTTTGCTTGCCACGTCTAGTGACAGCCTGCTCCCCAGTTTTAACCACATTTAGACACCTAAACACATAAAATAACAACAGCTCACAACCACTTCTGAGGGGCGGGCCATATAGTGTGTGGAAGGAGGGAGGGGCCGGTTGGGGGGTCATGCCCCCTACGCGACCCCACTCCCGGCATGACTTGGCACTGCCCCTCAGTTTTAACTGCAAACAACATACATCTTACACACACAGTCATGAGCAGGGGGTGGGGGGGGACAGGGTCCTTTAATACCCCGGTCTCCCGGGCGCTACTGGGGGGAGAGGGGGAACAGTGGCTGCTTCACGCGCCAGTGGTTAAAGCTGGCTGCATTGCGGGGGATCTGCTGGCCTGGGGGATGCCTGGCCTGCTGCGTCCGGGGGTGGGGGATGGGGGGGGATGTGTTGGGGGCTTGGAGCTCACGGCTCCTTCCCCGGCCCGAGCTACCACTCAGGAGGCACGAGGGCATGGGCAAGAGCTAGGTGGGTATGTGAGAATAATGAATGAGAGTGTGAAAGAGTAAATGTGGGAGGGAGGAACTTGGGCTGGAAGAGGGAGGAGATGTGGGTAAGTGGTTGGAGGAAAGGGGGATGGAGGAAGGAGTGGCATGCTCGTGAGTGTCTAGTAGGGATGGTATGAGGGGCTGAAGGAAGGAAGGGCGGGGGTGTGATAGGTCAGAGGGATGGGCGGGGCTGGACATGAAGGGGGGACTGTATGGGGTATGGGGGTATAGGGAGGTGGGGGCGTATGTGTGGGGGGTAGGGGGGGGTTGGTGCAGTTATGTGGGGGGAGTGCATGTGTGTGTTAGAGGGTATGAGGAGGTGGGGGTAGGTGTGGACGGTAGAGGAAGGAGAGTGTTGGGGGTGGAGGGAGGAGTGAGTGTGGGTATGTAAGGTCGGAGAGCGGAGTGGGTGGGTGTATGTGTGTGTGGGGGGGGTACATGGAGGTTTTGGTAGGGCTGGGCGGTGTGGGCGGGGTTTCGTATCTCGGTGTTCGTGCCGGGCATCTCGGTGTCGATGTGGCTGCAGGTTGGTTGGGGGCCGGGCACTTTGGTGGGGGGTGCGGTTTTGTTTGTGGCTTCCGGGGCTTTGTATGCGGGGCGGGCGCAGGGGGGTTCTGTATCTTGTGTGTGGTTGCTCTTGCGGTATTGATGTCTTGGGTGCCTGTGTCTCGATGTGGATGCGGTGACGGTGTATCTTTCAGCCCTAGTGTTGGGGTAGGTGTGTGGGGAGTGTGTGTGTGAGCGTGGTGGCGGGGTAGGGGGTGGTAGAGGTGGTGGCGCCCTGGTGTCGGGTGTGTGGGGCAGGGACGTTGGGGTGGGGGCTGGCCTGCCCTGGGGGGGTGTCGTCTGGGGGGTCCGGTCCTCCTGGGTTTCAGTTGGGCCGCCCGGGTCGGGGGGGGGGGGGGGGGGTGGCTGCTCCTGGGCGCTTGGGCCCTGGGCCCGGCGCTGTCTCCGCTCCGGGGGCGCCCGGTGGGGTCGGCAGCTTCTGGTCCTGGTCCGCTGGGGCCTGGGCCCCCAGACCGCGGGGGCTCCGGCTGGGGCCGCCTTTTGCCGCCCTTCGGGGGATGCATGTCCGCTCTTTGGGGGGGGGGGGCAGCTGGGATCTGGGCCTCTGGGTGGCTGCTGGGGGCCTGGGTCGTGAGCCTTGCGGGCTTCCTCCTCCTTGCAGAGACGAGGCTGCATCTGCATGACTGTATCACCACGGAGACCCTTTATTATGCATGTTGATGCTGTGACACTGCTTTCCATTGCGAGGACTAGGTTGTACCTCTTCTCTGCGTAGTTCTGCGTGTGTTTGTATGATCTGAGGATATTTAAGCCACCTGCAGGTCCTCCTGTAGGGGATTGCTTGTTTTGTTTTCCAACAGAGACCTTGGTTGTTTAGGGATCGCGGTACAGATGTACCAGTGAACTGTGTAAGTGGATTCATGTTTTCTCTCCTCTCTCTCTTCCTCTTCCTTACTCCTTTCTCTCTGTTTTACTTTCTATCATTACCTCTGTTACTTTCATTTCTCCCTTGTCAGGTCCAGCAATGTGAAATGGAATGGTGTAATAGAAAATGTTTAATTAAAGAAATAAAATGAATAAACAGATATCAAGTGGAGCCTTATGTTCATAAAGCTCCGCTTGGTAAAGCAAAACTGTTCAACAGAATAAAGCAATCAGATTTCCATTCTGCTTGCTTCGATGCTGGACAGGACAAGTAGAAGAAAAATCAGACTTATTCTTTGTAGTTCTATCATTCTGCGTAATTCAATTGCTCTAATCAGAGCACACTATCAAGCAAACACTCCTCTGTGCTCCACCCTCCGCTCCATGTTGCTCACAGATAGCCTTTAGCAAAATCCAACCTAGGGCAGCTTGACTTACTTTCTCTAAATAAAGTTATAGCCAAATTAGGTGTAGCCAATTAAAACAAAGTCAACTTGGTCTCCAGGTAAAGCTGCATATCATTACCGCACCCAACTCTTTTCCTGAGGAAGAGAGGTCTAGCGTGCCAAAATAATCCCAGGCTGTAAAAAGTGAAGTTTTTTTCTTTGGAGTATTTACATATGCAGTAATGTCAACTACATGAACCAGTTTTTACTGCTATGTCATCACTCCTTTAAAGATGGAACCGCACAAACAGCGTTTCAAAATCTTCCCACTCTGAAGGCTTGATGAAAAAACATAATTTGCAGACCCCTGAAATGCCAGCTTTGTATGGATGAGAGGCTGGTTTGGTGAAAAATTTGTGAATTTAGGCCAGAGTTTGACTTCGTGTGGACGGGACCTTACTGTTGTCTTTCTCTCATCTCCTTCTAGTCTGTTCATTCTCGTCTGACCTCTGACATCAACCAGACATTCTGGTCCAGACAACTGCTGCTCACTGGACATTTTCTCTTCTTCAGACCATTCTCTGGAGAGAACTACTATCCTGCACATTTTGGTTGCATCCCTTTTTCAACACACGGAATCAAACAAATGGCTCGTTACCAGCCTCTGCAAAACTGAATGACATGTGCACGGGAGAATTAGCCATTTGATTCAGGTGTGTTGGAGAGAGTATGCTCTAAGAATTACAGGATAGTAGCTCTCGAGGACCGGAGTTGTAGACCCCTGATCTAGAGTGATCAATTAACCTGACATGCATGTCTTTGGACGGTGGGAGGAAGCCAGTGTACATGGAAAGAACCCACGCATACACAGGGAGAACATGCAAACTCCACAGAGGAAGGCCACTGTTGGAATTGTTCAAACCCCCTCCCCAGCCAGGACTTGAACTAGCAACAGTCTTACTTTGAGGCTGCAGTGCCAACCACCACACCACCGTGGTGGACCAACAACCATTAAATCCCCTTTCTTCCTCATTCTGATGCTCAGGTTGGAGTTCAGGAAGTCTTGCCGACCTCTGCTGGAGGTGTTGAGTGGCCACATGATTGGCTGATCAGATAATTGTGTTATTGGAAAATTGATCAGATGGAGCTGATAAAGTGGAGGGTGAGTTTATTCTGTATATAATCAGCATCAATATCTCCAGGATAGATAACATTTTTAACAAATGGTAGGAACCAGGAACAGGAATGATGAGTTTATGAAGTATAGATTTGTTTAGACTCTTGACCCGCAGCCAGATGCTACCTGATCTGCTGATCTTAATCCATTTACCTGGGGTCGTGGCGCTCACAGACGTTGTGGTTTCCCAACATCTCGCTGAAGGCTTCCATATTAGCTGGAGGTTACAAGAAGAATCCACATCATAAATATAGTGAGTGGTACATACTGATTTACTCTGATAATCCTGATGTCTGTGTACATATTTACAGTATCACTCAAAGAGTGTCACAAACACAATATGTATGTATGTATCACAGCCAAAGCAACAGAGAGAACAGGGAAAAGAATGCAGAGGAAACATCATTATGATTAAAATAAACTTTAACTTTAAATCTGATTGTACAGCATTACATGCCAGGAGCTGTTTAATTTTATCTGATGTTTGTCACCTTCATTTTCTATGATGCATTTGAGGATCTGCTCCACTGTGTCCTGGTTCTCTTCATCCTCATCTGAGATACAACAAAACACACATTAACAAATTAGACCCACAGCTTTAACAGTCGATGAAACCATTTCCTCCTCGCCCAACTCCGACCAGTGCAACAGAAAACACACTTATCCACCTAAATGTTGCTGCAGTGACATCAGTGAGGTGGATAGTCATGTCCATCAACATACCCCTGTCATTGTTGGAAATTAGTGATGTAACAATTACTGATAAAATGATTAACCGTGATAAAATTCCCAACCATTAGTAATGCCGTTTAAATTTTTAATTATCGTTGAAACCGTGACTGATTACTGTGCTCTCCAAAACTAACAATGATGCTGCTCATTGTCTGGAAAAGCAGCAGCAGTCCCAGTTTGCAATGTTTAATTTAAGAAAACATGTGACCCATGTGGACAGTGTCCTGGAGATTTTTCTCCCTTTAAAAGGGACAAAGTAGACATCTAGACCCATTTTGAAGATTTTTAAAGATTATGGGGGATATTTCAATAATACCACAATAGTAATGATAACCGTGATCATATTGGTCACAATAACCGTGCTATGAAATTTCATATCGTTTCATCCCTATTATAAATGCTTTCATATTTAAACTAAGCACAGGTGAGGACCCGCAAACATGTCCACTCATGCGATTTTCTCACAAGCCGTCCACTGTCTATCTCTGTTTCCATGTGTGTGATGCTGTTACATGATAGACATCTTTATGCAGCAACATGAATGTTTGAGTACGTTTACATGTGTTAGTACTTGTAATACACATTTCTAGGATAACCAGTCCTGTTAGAGAGTGTGTATTTATGAAGAAATGCTGCGGAAGAAAAACAGAGTGGGACGATACGATTCCATTCGATATGATACAATGCGATATAATCCGATATGGTGTGATACAATACAGTGCGATACGGTCTGATACAATGCTATACGATATGACACAATACAATACAATACAATACAGTGCGGTTAGAGCTGCCGCAATTGGTCGATTAGTCATGATTATGTCGACAAACTCGCCGACATCTAATTTAATAGTCAACGAATCATTTTTGAAATTTTTAATCCTTGTTTTTCTCTCAAAACTGCTGCGGCACATTCCCCTGCTGTCCCTACCTTTCTGTTCAAAAATAGATGTAATTTTAATATTTTTTATAGGAAAAAATAGAAAGGATGGAAAGAAATAAAAAAAAAAAACCAAATAAAAAAAAAAAAATATTCACAAAAAAATAAAAAACCCCAATGGGGGGGGCCTCTAGGATCAACCCTCGAACTTGGGGGGGGGGAGAAAGGGGGGGGAAGGGGGGAGATATATTCAAATAACTCGGAGAGGTTAACACACATGTGCAGTAGTGGTAATCAGGGTCAGTAGTGATGTCACTGGAAGTTAAACCAGACGGGCCCATGTGCCAGTTTAAAAGTGTGGGAGTATTTTAAGAAAACAAATGAGAAAAGTGCAATGCATTGTCTGCAATACAGAAAATGCCTTCTATGCCAGCACAAATGCAATATGCACAAGCACCTCTAGCGCTAGAATGCTAGAGTGTGAACACGAGATCAGAGGTAAACACAACAGCAAGTGTTTTGGAAGAGCACCACACGGACTTTGTCCACAACTACCGGCATCTTCCTCCCTGTTGCAGAGAGACAAACACTTGTGCTGCAACAGTTAGCAACAGTTTAAGGTAAACTGTTGTTTGCAGTAATGCAGGAAATACGCGGACCGGCAGATTGGCCTTTCAGTCAAAGTGCTGCGTGGTCCTCCGAGCAGAGACCTCCAGTTTTGAGCGTTTCAGCTGCCATGTGCTCCTCACGTGCTGCAGCAAGTATGTACACAAACATTCTGAACGCTGACGCGTGCATCCACAGCAAGTATGCAAGTATAAACCAGCCTTAATTCATATAGCTGTAAACATGAACATTCGTGATGAAGATTTGATTCATTATGCTGTCATTAGCACACATATTTCATGTGTGTTACGTTTCAACAGTGATGAGTTTGAAGAGGAAATGTGGTGACGCTGACATTTTTTTAAGGTTATGTTTCAGTGGCAAAAAAGTATGTTCTTTGTTACAACTAATGACTAGCATATTCCATTAAAGGTTTAATGAGCTATCATCTTATTTGTCTTTATTTTTAGTTAGCAAATACATTAAAGGTTGAATATGGAATACGGATAGAACAGCGACATCAGGTGTGTCTAAGTTGTAGTTGCAACGGCAGTAAAACAACTCCAGCCGCTGGGTTGCCAGGGTCGCTGCCGATACAGCAAGTGACCAACAGCCTGCACCAGGGGGCGGAGCTAGACATTGTCATCATCAGGCGCTAAGCCCACAAAAAGATTCATCGTTAGAAGGGTGATCCAGTACACCAAAAAAGTAAGAAATAACTTAATCTACCAGTGTGGTACCAAAAATTATTCAGTATTCGCCTATATCTAACGTTAAACACGTCCTGCATGTTCTTTAACAATCATAACACTACATTATGTTTTCATTGTAATGTATTAATGGATAACCATTAAAGTTAAAACTCAGTTTTGGTGTCACACATTTTGCTCATAGAACATTACCAATACAAAGCTCAGGACTAAACAAGGACTCACTGAGCAGAATTCACAGAACCGGTTATAAACCAGGACCATAGACTGTATATAATTACTGGAGGTGGCACCTGGTTCTTTTTAAAAAAAGAAAAGGGAAGGCGGGGGGGGGGGCCTTCCGGCGGCCATTTTGCGGGGTAAGGACGTCGTTCCACCAAGAAAAAAAAAAAAAAGAGAAGAGGGCGGGGGGGGGGGAAAAAGAGATAAGCAGAGGGAGTGGGGGAAAACGAAGATAGAGAAACAAAAAAAAAGGGAGAGAAGAAAAAGAAGGTAAGAGCAGGGGGGGGAGGAGAAGAGGGAGATAGTAGTCTATGCTTAAACAAACCAGGGGGGTGTAAAAATAAACAAAATAAAAAAAAGGAAAGGAAGAAGGGAGTAGCGGTCGGGAGGGGGAGGGGGGGTACGGAAGTGATAAGGAAAGACTTAATTAATGGAATAAGAAGAATAAAAAATCAAAAGAAAGATAAAAAATTCACCCCCCCAGGAGACAGGAGAAAAAGACAAAAAACTAAAAATTAACGGTAAACTTTTGGGTTGGGATGGGGTTGGTTTTCCCCGCCGAGGGGGGGAAGGGAGATTACAAAAAGGACGAGTCAGGGGGGGGCACCAGGACTCATTCAGAGCAGCATTTACAAAACCAGGTATAGGCTAAACCAGGACTCAGTCAGGCATATATTCATAAATTTAGGCTAAACAAAAGTATGAAGAAAAATTGTTTTTAAAAATTCTACTTCACCCAAAGTAAATAGTATGTCCTAAAATATAATCCCTTCTTCTTCTTCTTCTTCTTTTTTTTAACCTGGTTCTTGTTCCGCCTCTGTGTTGTTCTCATTCTTGCTGTCATCTTTCCCTCTTTGTACAAACACACAAAGATCAACAAGAGCCACAAAAATATTATTGTAAAAATTGACACACCAATATATTCCACACAATTATGAGGTTATTTGTACCTTTGTTCTGGAGTTAAAACAGGTAAAAGGTCATATCTGCAAATAGGCTGAAATCACAATATCACCAGGTAAGGTGTTATTGTTATTGCTATAAGTACAATATTTAACCTCAACTTCAAAAGAAAGTACACAAACTAGGGTAAGTGTGTTCTAAAATGCTCATGCTGGCATTTTTGTTTCTTACTACCATCTATTTTTTGTCCTTCATTCATACATCAAGCGGAGCAAATTATAATTATCCAAAGATGACATGATATCATTGTAAAATTGTCTTTAGTTGTTTTCTCTCACCTGAGCTGTTCTCTTTTTTGAAAAAGGACCTGATGTCCACGGTTGGCAAATCACTAAAAATTAGTATGGATCAGCGCGAGCCTACGTCACAACCCGGAATTCACGTGACCACGAAGCTGGTCCTGGTGAAAACATGCTTCATATTTGAACGGCGTCTGATGGACTATGAGCCTCAAAACTGTTTTTGCACCCTTTTTAATTTTTTTTCTCCGCCGGTCTGTCCTTTAAATAATTTTGAAATGTTGTCTAGTTATACTGAAAGTCTTACTGCCGACGCTAGAAGAAGATACGAAGCTAAACTAGTATCTGTTGGACTAAGTGATGCCCATCTTCTGCTGCTACAGCCTGGTTAGACAAACCTACCTGTACATAACAGCCTGATGATCAGTTTCCCGATCTCATGATGTATTTGGTTTCATCAGCTAAGCCCCGTGTTCAAGCCATTTATTTTTTATAGAATATTAATTTCCCCCGGATTTTAAAGAAATGGTGGTATTTCTTTGATGTACTTCTCAGGAGTTTACTCTCACTGATAAAGCTACAAATTACCAGTAGCAAGAAGCTCATTGGTATTTTACTGGTTATGACTGTGCATGTTTATAATGCTGCAAATGCTTTTCTGCCACCTTTTTTATGCTTTTATTCGTATGTGGGAATATTGATGGCAGTAATATGGATGAACGTGATCGTTAACAGTCCTGAGGAGACGGGAACAGCGGGCGGCGCTGTGATTCTGTACATCCACTGATTTAATGGTGTTTTCTATCATCTGTGCAAAAACAACTACAGGATTTAAAAAGTGAGACCACAATATGCTTTTTTTTATCAGTCACAAAGTGATCCGAACATATTGTTAGATGTTTCCATGGTTTCCAGCGTGAACTGTCAGCATTTATGGGCTTGATAGCAGCTAGCCACTTAGCATGTTGTTCGGGACTTTTTCTGTTGTTTTGGGACCTGGAACAAACATATTCTCTTGTCCGTGTGATAGAAATGTTTATGGCAGCCATACACAGTTGGACTTCTCGGTATTTCCAAAGTAGAATAAACGAAGATTGACGAGTAATGAAGCAGGTAATCAAATGGTTCCCTTATGCAACGAAGCGATGTTTTCACCTCCGACCTAACTGGATGTGACGAATTTGGCGAAAATTCCCGGATGCTCGCGGTTATCCATATGTAGCCTACTGTATATGTTTATATATATTCACAAGTTAGTAAAAATTATTCATAAATTTAAGGACATTTATTGGGCTCAGCCCATTACTGTACTTATTTCATAAACCAATGCTAAACACAGCATGTTACTACGTATTTCAATAATTACGTTCACTCATCTTGTTGAAACGATCACATCTGTGCTCACTGCCTAACAACAAAATTACATCTGACTGTTATAAAGTTACAAGGGAAAAGTAACAGACACACCATCGTCATTCATGGCAGGTTTGTTTACATATAACGCGTGACCGCTACCAACCAGACGAACGTTAGAAAAAGAGGAGGGAATAAGGGGCGGGGGGAGAAAAGGGGGGGGAAGGGGGGAAGAAAAAAAAAGAAACAGAGGAAAAAGAGGAGAAGGGAAAGGAACAAAAAGGAGAGAAAAAGAGGAAAAAAAGGGGAGACAGGAAAGAAAAGGGAGAGGGAGAGAGGCGGGTTAATGTCCTCTGATGCTCTGAATCAATGAGCACGTGGGAGCTGCTGCAGGCTGTGCTGCACACCGGTGTGCTCTTGTGAGGTGAAGTGCCATTAAAAGGCGCGCGGCACAAAAACACCACAGGTTTGGTCCAGACCAAGTTTAGAGAGGGGGGAGCCTAGTAACGACATGCCGCGTCCCCTTTTTATTACGTTTTGCATATATTGTAGTTGATGAGAAATGATCAAATCTAAAATAATAAAAAGTATTATTTAGTATATTTTTAGAAGATGTTTATATGAATTTTTAGAATATGTTTTAGTGCACCCGAATATTCCTTTTAAGTCATGGAATGTGTTTTCTTTCAGCAGATACACATTCACACTTTTAAACTTTCTTCAGATGAGTAAATGAACATTTGGATATAAAACAGTTTTCATTTACTGTAAGCATGAATCTAAACAATGTCATTTTTCCTCTCAACCTACCATCTTCATCCTCTCCGAGCTTGTCCTCCTCCTCTTCATCATCCATATCTCCGGCTCGGCAGCGGTAGCCCTTCTTCTTCAGCAGATGGCAGATGAGGAAGCCCAGCAGTCCAGTCAGGAAGAAGAGGAAGACCACCAGAAAGATCATGTAGGGTGGGGAGGTTCCCCCACCCCCGAGGCTTCTAATTCAGTCATAATGTGGTTTCAACCTGAGAGCAAGACAGAATTCAGATTTGTTAATGAAGACAAAGTCCATTTCTACTGTTTGTTATTTCAGGTGACCTGAGGAAAACTCACTGGGACACTTAGAAAAAGCCAACAACAACATATTAATACTAAAACAGAAAAACAGCGAAGTCTGAAATAAAATTGCTGTAAAGAAAGTCATGACTCCAGAAAAGGATGAAACATGACACCATGAAGTCTGAATGTCTACCAAGAGTCCTGCATATCATGCAGCCAACTCCAAACATGCCACACTTTCTGTCTCTGAGCCGATCAGATCTTTACTGATGTAATCATCAGCATATATGACGTCTCCGTAGCTCTGAGAGGTTTCACTTACAGCCGAGGACAGAAGAAAGAAAATAATTCACAGGCAGCAACGGTCACATCTGAAAACCCAAAGCACTTGGAGAGCGCAGACCTCCGCTAGCAGCTCCCCCCCCCCCCCCCCCATACAGCCCTGCAGCACGATGATGAAGAATCCTTACAGAAAGTTTTACAACCAGACAGTGATCCGGATCAAGATTTCACCAGTTCTTCCTGGTACCATCATCATTCAAATCCGTTCATAACATTTTGAGTTATTAACATACAGACAGACAATTACATCACTTCCTTGGCCGAGGTGAAAAGAATTAAAACTTAGTAATGACTTGTAGAAATTTGTCCATCTGGACATTTCTGTGGAAACATGATGCCAACAGCAACACCAAGAGCTGTCTCCTCCAAAGTCAGTTACTTTTTACCTGTTTTGTCATTCAGTTGTGTTTTCTCTCACTCTCATTTAGACATCCCAGTAAGAAGGTTAGGTTTAGGAAAAGATGGTGATCAGGGTTAAATCCGCAACATCACTCCAGTCAATCTAACGTCAGTTTAACATTAGCGTACGCTGATGTCAGTACATCTGACAAAATGGTAATGTATGTCATCCTTGTTCAATCTTTTAATTCTTTCCCTTTAACCACCCCCACTTTAATTGATCAGTTTGAACAAATCAATAATTCCAATGATGGTACAGAAACGCACAAAGAAAATATGGGGTGCCAAGTGTAAAATTTTACAATAAAGGTTTTAGCAGAAAATTTTTCATTATTCGTGTAATTTTGCTCATATTTAGCCTATTTTCCTACGTTTAATGTAACCTTAAATCACAAACAACCTTAAATCTAAACATTGATGCTAGGTCTAAATGTTTAATTCTAAATGCTATATCTTAAATAGACATATATTTATGTATATATGTATTATATAATATTATATTATTATATGATATCATATCATTATAAATCATATATCATATAATATATTATGTCTATATTGAACCATGGGAGTGGATAGCCCGGTGGTAGCGTCGTGGGCTTGGGCGCGGAGGACCCGGGTTCGATCCCCTGACACGACTCCTGGGTGAACCACTGTGGAGGGGTCCTTAACCCCCCACCAACTGCTCCCCGGGCGCTTTAAGAGCCCACTGCTCTCTGATACTCACAGTACAGAGATGGTGAAATGCAGAGCCCTAATTTCTCCTCGGGGATCATACCAGTATAAAAAAAAAACAAATAAATCTAAATGTTAAATACTAAATCTAAATATTGCATTTACATCTGAATATTAAATCTTAAATTTTTATCTAAATACTAAATATCAAATCTAAATGTTAAATTTATATCTAAACGTTAAATATTAAATCTAAATGTTAAATTTATATCTAAATGCTTAATATTAAATCTAAATGTTAAATTTATATCTAAATGTTAAATATTAAATCTAAATGTTAAATTTATATCTAAATGCTTAATATTAAATCTAAATGTTAAATTTATATCTAAATGTTACAAATAAATCTAAATGTTACATTTTATATCTAAATGCTAAATATTAAATCTAAATCTTAAATTTATGTCTAAATGTTAAATATTACAACTAAATGTTTATTCCAAATCTAAATGTTAAATCTTATATCTAAATGTTAAATATTAAATCTAAATATTAAATCTTATATGTTAATGTTTAATCTTACATCTTAATCTCAATTTTTCTATCTAAATATTAAATCTTAAATCTTAATGTTAAATCTTATATCTAAATGTTAAATATTAAATCTAAATAATAAATCTTATATCCAAATTTTACTTATTACATCTTAATCCTAAATGTTAAATCTAAATGTTACATCTTATATCTAAATCTTAATCATTATATCTAAATCCTAAATGTTAATTCTAAATGTTAAATCTTATATCCAAATTTTTATCTTTATATCTAAATCCTAAATGTTAAATCTAAATGCTAAATATTATACTCTATATAAATATAAATGTTGAACCTAAATGTTTTAAATATATGCTAATCAACCACGCCCCTTATAACCTCAACCAATACACAAACAGAGAGTAAAGATGCCTGTGGCAGTGGTGTGTGTGTGGGTGTGCACACCCGCGAGTGTCTGTTTGTGTATTGGTTGAGGTTATGAGGGGCGTGGTTGATTAGCATATATTTGAAACATTTAGGTTCAACATTATATATATATATATATTTAATGTTTTATATATATATACATATATATATATATATATATATATATATATATATATATATATATATATATATATATATATATATATATATATATATGGGTGTATGTATACATTTATACGGTATGGTACATATACAGAATAGTATACAGAATTGTGTCATTGTGTATATGTATATATGGATGGAAGACAAAACAGTGGAACCCAACTCGATTTTTGTTTTGTTTTTTTGGTTTTTAATAGGGGTAGGACTAAATAAGTTCAGTTCTTCAGGGAAGAACTAAATAAGTTCTTCACTGAACATGTTGAATTCAGATCATGATTATTATTATTATTATTATTACTATTGTTGTTGTTGTTATTATTTTGTTATAATTTCACATTCTGCTGTTGCTTTCTTTTGTTAACATGCTAATGTGAAATAAACAGTAAAGTTTTTGCATTTGTGTCGGCTTGATGATGAAAATGGGTGACATCACAGCAGCAGAAACACCAAACAAACTCATCTCTCTTCATTTCTGAAAATGACTTTTTAAATATTGACTGGATAAGGAAAATTTAAACAGGATGACATGTTTAAATATTCTGAATTTTAGACCAGCAGAGCTGACGATGCTGAAAATATTATCAGAGAAAGAAAGAAAAAGATATATGACATTTTTTTAAAGCAGAAAAGCAATTTGTGAATAAAATATGCAAACAACAAAAAGAAACTAAAACTAAAAACATCAGTTTCCAAATACTTGAAAGATTTATTTTTCACATGGATATGTTTAATTAGATTTAAATAAAATATCAAACTAACTTTATTTGACTTTGTTATGAAATACTTTTGGTTTGTTAACTTTTTACCTCTTTTATTTATTTATTAATTTATCAATTTATTTATATTTATACTAAAGAGTCCAGGATAAAAAAAAATTACCACAATTTGTAATACATAAATGAATACATTTTTCTTTTCTTCCCTACAGATCCTGCCATGTAGAAGACCACCACGATCAGTGTGACGGCAAAGTTAAAGCGGTTGGAAACAGAAAAACAAAGTTTAACTTGAGGATATTTGACCTGTTCATAAATTGAACTTCTGTATCTGATATAATCCAAATGTTTAAGTGGTCATGATTAAAATGTTTGCATCTTTGCTGCCTCCAGCGTAACCAAGCCTTTTTATAATTTGCCAACGTAATAAACTCCACCTACAAATGCACAAGACACACACCTTCATTTTTCTTTCCAAGAGGCCAATAAATAAACATTTCTTACCAGTTTCTGGCGGTGAACGGTGGACACATCCACTCACGTGAACGTCTGCATGGTCATTCGTTAGCATGCCAGAAAAACAGCTCAGAATCTGGTGGTTTGGTTGATGCTGAATGTGTGCAGAGGATAAGAAAGTGAGCCCAAACAGCGACACTGTGCCCCCTCTCCTCCACTGAGGGCTCCACCTTCTGACTATCTCCACAGAAGATGGAGGAAAATGTTTCATCCAATTTCAACAAGGAAAAACATTTTTAAAAACCTTTGATAGAAAGTTCCTCCCACATTCTTCTGGTTTTACTGTCAAACATGAAGTTATTCACGTTTTTCTGTCTGATAAAGTGTTAACTTGCAGACACACAGTGTAGATGAGTTAACATACTGCAGCTTATCAGCACCACCCTTAGCTGTCTTATCAGTGCTTCATAACACCCCTCTCTCTCTCACACACACACACACACACACTTATCAGTACTTCGTCCCTCTGCTGTGTTTTTCTAGCTAGTTAAGCAGTGATAGCTCATATCATAAGCAGACGCCACTCAACATCTTCCAAACAGCTCCATTCATACAGCAGAGTCGTCACACAAACCCGGAAACTTCTTCCACATCAGCCTCTAGGAACCTGTATTCAGATTTTATTTGCTGAATAGAAGCAAATTGTAGAAAAGTGACTGAACAAGTGACTTAAATGTAGTGACGGCTAGTTGAGGCTTTGTTGAAGCTTCAGCACTAGATTAAAAAATCCTTTTTCATGTGGGATTATGGGTTTCACATGAGAGCTTACAGGGATTTCACATATGCTCATATGTGTCTCTCGTGGGAATTAACATGGTTTTATATAATTATATGGTTTTCATGTGGGAATTTAAATGGGTTTCATAAGGTTTTATATGGTCTTCACAAGTTCTTTCACAGGTTTTGCATGTGATTACATGGTTTTAAATAGGAATTTACATGGTTTTATGTGTGATTATCCGGGTTTGACAGTTCAGTTCAGTTCAGTCTACTTTATTACCTGCCAGGGCTGAGCAATGTGGCCTCAAATACATATGGCAGTATAAACTTATGCAAAGCTGCACGGTGGTGCTTAGCACCGTAGCCTCACAGTAAGAAGGTTGCTAGTTCGAGTCCTGGCTAGGGAGGGGGTTTGAAGAATTCCAACAGTGGCCTTCCTGTGTGGAGTTTGCATGTTCTCCCCGTGTATGCGTTGGTTCTCTCTGGGTACTCCAGCTTCTTCTCACCGTCCAAAAACATGTATGTTAGGTTAACTGGACACTAAATGTGAATGTGAGTGGTTGTCTGTCTCTCTGTTGGCCCTGTGATAGACTGGCGACCTGTCCAGGGTGTACTCTGCCTCTCGCCTGATAATAGCTGGGATAGACTCCAGCAACCCCACGACCCTGAATTGGATAAGCCGTAAAGAAAATGACTAACTTAAGCATGTGTGGTTTCTTATGCGTATATACGTATATATGTCTGTGTGTCAAGATGAATGTTTCTGAACTCACATATCAGATACATTGAACAAACCCTTCAAAAATGACAGAATTTCCTTTTAAGAATGCATGGGGCCGGATACATCAAAGGTTTGCATGTATAAAAATGTGAGCAAACTCATCGCACATACAAAAAAAAATGTACAAACTAATCTTCTAACAGCGTGCAATAAAGGGTCTTTTAAAGTTGCAAAATGGCGCATCTGCATCCAGTTAGTACACTTGCCACAGTAAATATGTAATATGGAGTGTTTACACACAACTGTGTGTTTTGGGAGGAGAAAATGTAAATATATTAATCTAGCACTCACAAATATTCTGGACAAACCAAACAGAACATCTGCAGCCGCTGTAGCTTAAAGGTGTCATAACCTAGTGTTTTACATACACAGTCCTTCTTAAATTATCTTCAAATGAATTTTTAATTATAGTTGGGTGGGACGGAAATTTAATGAGCTTATTTTAACCTCTTTTTATCCCCAACTTTTGTTTGTCGCGAGAATACGTACGAGAGTTAGACCTGTCTGTAAGCGCGTTCACGAGGCAAACGTCAAAGCCAAAACAAAGTTTTATCAGGACAGAGCAGGTGAAGGAAATGATGTCCCAACAGAGAAAACCGTGATAAAAACGTAACGGCACGGTGATGGAGAGGATCCGCGGAGTAAAAGGGCTGGACTCTGATGAATATAAGGAGCGGACGTGTGACGTGAAGTTAACCAAACACTGTTAGCTTCTGTAGCTACATTAGCAGCTTGTCCGCTCGTCAACCACTGTTTACTGGTCTCTGACACAAAAGATAATAAGTTACACAGCAGCAACACTTACCGACTGCACATCCTCACAGATTAATACTGTATAATCCACTGGTGCCCGGTAAAGCTGTCCCTCCTGTTAGAGCATCGAAAACTGCTGAATTTCTGCCGAGGCAACTCAGCACGGCTATCTCCCCCCTCCTCCTCGTCGTTGGAGTTACCTGCCACGGTCTACTCTGTGGCAGGTTATCAGCTGTTTTTAGGTGGTGCTAAAGAGGCTAGCTTAGCAGCTAGCAGCCTCTCTCGTTCACGTCGTTCGGAGAAAGAAATTCAATTCGTGTCCTGTGGAGAGCGCGTGCTTGTGGCCGATTCTGGTGAGAAGAGAGAGCCCGCACTCAAAGACAAAGTCACTTTCACTTTCCGGAGTTTCTGGCACGTTATAACTGAGGTCCCGTTCCAGTACACATGTTTTAACGTGGAAAAGTGGGATTTCCGGGTGATGATTCCTTTAATGAGAACTAAAGCTGCATTAATTGTGTCTTTTATTTACCCTTTTTACCGATGTCACATTTTAATTTGGATTTTAGCGGCTGGACAGGAGCATAGGATCACCTGGCAGCAAGAGATGCTGAAAATGCTGGCATCATGCCAAAGTGCACACCTCGTGTGTAATAGATGTCAGAGACCATGTTCGAGGCTGCAGACACCTTCATTTGTTCAGCAACTCCTGATCCATGTCCTCATTATTTGCCTCTTCCACTTATATCTCCATCTCCATAGGGTCGCATTTCCTTTGGTGCTTTTGTCTCTCAAAATTCTCCACCCTGCAAAGCTTGGAAACACTCGAAACCCTCATTTATACGGGTGTTTGCAAAACGTTTGCGCCCGCAGTCATTTGCACCTTCACTCTTAGTAAATCACCTGCAAACCGTGGTTCGTCTCCACGTGCAAAATTCTAAATTTCACGGCAAATTACTGCATGCACATTTGGATCGTAGTAGATCTAGCCCTTATGTGCAAAACATTTTTTTCTAAAGAAAATTGTTGTATAACACCACCAGTGTTTATGCCCATTGATTGCAAGGTTTAAACTCTCTTGCACAGAGGTTGCTCTCCAGTGTTTCCCTTCAAAATGTAACCGTGGTGGTACCAGTGGTCGGACATACAGTCATCCTCAAAATTATTCATGCCCTCCAACTAAAGAAAAGGCTAAATTCACAACAGTAATTCAAAAGACAAGTAAGAAAAGAAACTAATAATAAATAAAAATTTACAAGTGCATCCATCTTATTCCTATGCCCCATGAGCCCTTGCGTGAAATATGCAAGCCACTACCGGTTCGACTGGAACTGGCATTTATTATTAATTTGTTATCAATTTATTATTAATGAGTGTTTACATGGTCATTTTTTTCCTGATCGTAAAAAGGTTTAAACCACCCCTATCGATCAGATTGAAAATTCTTTCCCATTGAGGGCAATCGGATCAGCTGACATGTTTACATGACGCATATTTATTGTGATTGGCATTTGATCAGATCAAAATTGCACCATATAAATGCAGTCAATGTCATTATTTTCATAGAATTTTTATTCATTATTAGTTTTATCAATTTTATCTGATTTCACTGACAGCTGATTTTTTTCCTTCTTCAATTGGAGGGTATGAATAATTTCGAGGATGACTGTATATACAGTATTAGAACCTACATTTATTAAATAAATTTGCAGTATCGATCTATTTTACAGATAAAATCCTGCGTTTATAACATCGTTTTGTTCCAAAATCTCATGAGATTTCATGAAATACCACAAGTTTTCGTAATAGAACAATGAAATCTTGCAAAATTTCATTAGTAAACTAGATCGATACCACGTTTTTAAATATACTGTAGACATGGTATCGACATATGAAAATATTCTGATATTTCAGTGTATCGATATTTTTCCCATCCCTATTATTTAAACTGTCTGGAAGACACTCCTCCCTGAGACTTTTACAAAGAAATCATTAAAAAACTGCCAACTATATTTATTTACTTCAATTTAACCAACATTTAACCAGTGTTTTGTCAATTGCTTCCTGTGAAGCAATACCTTTACGCTAAACATGTTTCAATACTAAAAAAACAGGTGTTTGATATGAAATGAAACGTACAGAAAAATTGGGGTAAAAATACCGTATATATCGTACATCGTTATCTAAAATAAATATATTATATATGATATTTGGTTCATATCACCCAGCCCTAAGAGTGGTCAAAAAGAATGTGGTAATACTGTGAGATTGATTAATGAGTTTATCATGTTAGTTTTCTAAACAACTAAATTGTTACTTTTGCCATATCAAAAATCCCAATTTAGCTTTATCTCATTGAAAGAAGCTGATTTTGAGCATGTTGGTGGTGTGATTCAGCTGTGAACCAAATCCACACAAAAACAGCATCCTTATTCGTAAGGTTTATGATATCTTCACATCAGGTTTGTTTCCGGCCTCCGCTGCACATCAACTCACTCCGGGAGCATGTCAGACGTTTAATTAGGTTAAATTAGGCCCCGCCTCTCTGCATGCTGTGTTCATGTGACTTGCCATGTATCTCATTCATGGTGCTGGTACGGCTGGTGTGCCAGGCTAATTTCAAACGGGGTTTTACATGTGATTCTATGGATTTCACAAGGGAGGTTACATGGCTTTCACATGTAATATAGGTTTCATGTGGGAGTTTACTTGGGCTTATATGCTTAGTTTAAGGGTCCCATGGGAATTTACATGGTTTTCACATGTTCTTAAATGGGTTTTGTGTGTGATTATATAATTTCACATGGTAGTTCACATGTTTCACGTGATTATCTGGGTTTCACATGTAATTTTGGTTTTACCTATGTGATTCTGTGGATTTCACATGCAGTTTACAGGGGTTTCAGATTTGTTTTTTTTGTTATACTTGTATGATCCCCGAGGGGAAATTAGGACTCTGCATTTCACCATCTCTGTACAGAGTATCAGAGAGCAGTGGGCTGCTACTTAAAGCAGCCCGGGGAGCAGTTGGAGGGTTAAGGACCTTGCTCAGGGGTCCACAGTGTTTAACCTAGGAGTCGTGTCGGGGACTCGAACTCGGGTCCTCCGCGCCAAAGCCCACGACGCTACCACTAGGCCACCCACTCCCCCGTATAAGGGTTTAACATGTGATTACATGGATTTCACAAGGGAAGCTACATGGTTTTCACGTATAATTATATAGGATTCACATGGGAATTGACATGGAATTCACATCATTTGTTCTACAGGGGAATTTACATGTTTCACATGTGTTTATATAAACTTCACATGGAATTGATATGGGATCCAAATGTGATTATGAACTGTTCCAAAACCAAATCTTTCCCTTGCACAAAATGCTATTCACATTGTGTTCCACATATACACCACATGTATTTCATATGTGGGTTATAGGTAAGGGGCAGATGTGTATTGCATATTGTTTGTTCTCTCACTGTTCAAATCTAACCAGCATATACCACAGAGACTTAAATTCTTTCCCTAAACTTCAGTTTTAGCTCCAGTCCCAGCTCTTCTCATATAAGGCAGCTTAACATTTGTTGTTTAGACTAAATACCCTGGGGAGGAAGAGGGGACATGGGAGGAAGAACAGCTGACCCCAACTTTAACTGTTGTGTTTGTCTCATTCATCTCATTGCTGTCTTGATTTTTCATGATATCTTTCTCACGTGGCAGAAGTGCATGGGTGGCAGAACATTAAAATGGAACTTACCCAAAAATAAAAGAGGAGGCAACAAATGGAAAAGAAAAAAAAAAGCTGCTTTGACACTGAATTTATGGTTCCAGGAGACGGGATTCTGTTAATCCTGGTCCTGCTCATTAGGGAGTGGCTGTTTTCCAGATAGTTTGACCTTCACCTGCTCACAAGTATATTTTTGTTACCTCACCCTTCAAAGTGTCAGTGTCAGCCAATTTTTCATGAGAGAGAGAGTCCAGCCTTTTTCACTCTGAGGATCTACACATCAGCATTGAAAAACAACAAAAACGCGTGTTAAAATTCAGGAGATCCATCATCAGATGATCATCATATTCACTGATCAAAAACTAAAATTCTTTTTTTGGATTAGATTTATATCGTGCTTTTTGAGTGCAGAGCACTCAAAGCGCTCACAGTAGATCCTTTATTCTTTCCCTCCTCATTCATACTTGGTGATGGTAAGCTATGTATGTAGCCACAGCTGCCCTGGGGCAGACTGACGGAAGCGTGGCTGCCATTTCTCACCTCCGACCACCACCGGAACATTCACACACATTCATACACCAGTGAGCCCCTCACTGGGTTAAGTGTCTTGCCCAAGGACACTACAACATCTGGCTGGGGGATTGGGATTCGAGCCGCCGATCCTTCGATCATTGGCCGACCTGCTCTACCACCTGAGCCACTGCTGCCCCAGAATCAGTGTGATGATCCAGCAGCTTTAGCAGTAACAAGCTGAAGTAGCTTCCCCGTCTTTCACATGGCTGTGGAGGAATGCGACTGCCCATCAGTGGATCCTCCTTCCAGTTGGTCATACTGAATTTTCATCATTTGTTTTTCTAGTTACATTATTTAAGAGGCAGAATTTCTCTTTTTAATCTGACTTAATCTGATGTCATGTCATTGTCGAAGTATTTCACCTTATAGGGGGAAAACTGCACATTTTGAAGCCCAATATTTCCGGCATAATCTCATGTAGAAACTTCTATCAAGGTTTAAACAAGTCACCAAGGATAGTCTGAAAGGACATTTCCATATCTTTTATGGTTTTGACACAACAGCAGTTTCATTTGGCACGGTTGGAATATATCCCGGGTACAAACTGCGGGGGGTAACGTGCTTCACGTTTAAACGTCAGTGTGACCGATGGCTGTGGCACGGTGCCCAGGCCCACCTCTGGAGGTGGTCTGCCACGGTTGCTGGCACGGAACGATTACGTTATTCACCCATGTGATGAAGATGTAATGATGCCGCCTATGTAGAAGCCCTGTTCCCGCTAAGAAACACAAAGAAGAGGGGAAACAACATGTCGTCAAAAGCATGATCAGCAGCTCATGATCAGCAGCTCTTGTTGCAGTCTTTAGCTAAGCAGCTACACAAGCTCACCATCAGGCAGTTGAGGAAAACTGTGAAGGTACAAAGCTTTATCAGCATGTTTGGGTAGACGTCAAATTACACAATTGACTATTAGTGCCACCTGCTGGACTGGAGTGAAGCAGACGCCGTCACCTACGCAAATGCTGTCACATGACGTGGAGGTACACTGGCTCGTTTCCAACTTTGCAAGTGTGACCGGAGGACATTTGTACTAGACTTTTGACACCCAGTGAGTTGAAACGGGATTAAACCAATCGTGTCAAGTGTGACCCTGCCCTAATTTAGATGAAACTTTGGAAATCGACCCACTTTGACTTGTGGCATCATGCAGTCTGAGGCTGGGCTCACACTTAATGATTTTCACCATCGCAGACTTCAGGCTGAAAGTCTTTCGTAAATCTCTGGAGTTTTACTGGAGTCGCAGCGTGCCCCCGCTGCCTCAGTCGTTAAAGGTAGAGTCCAAAGTTTCCTCCCTGAAAATGAACGTTAGACTCGTGCAAGTGAAATCCGTTTCAAACCACCCCTTGGGCCTCTACTCGCGTGCAGTGGTGCGTCTGAATGCAGCTCCCTCTCCTCCTGCCTGTAATTCGCTCTTTCGTTTTGTTTTTGTGTGTTCGGGACGTTTCTGGGTGGAGATTTCTGTTTATATCGCCAGCCAATGACAGAGCTAAGGGCATGACGCTGTGTGGGAATAAGCTCATGATTGAAGCAAACGCCAGTCACTCGACTCAAAGGGAAAAAAAAAGAAAGAAAGAAAGAAAGTAAAACGGCGGAGGCACCGAAGAAAAGGTGAGAGCTTGAGATAGTGCAAGTTGGATAACCAGGGTTAATATTAGTTTAGCTTTTACCCGCTTCTGAGCTCTTGGCTTGAAGCTGAATAGGGTGAAGAACAAGGTGGCCATCAGCCTGAGAGGGAGGGGCGCTCAGTTTAAATACTGTTGTTTGCAAACAGAAACGCTGCGGGGACTTCGGACTCTACCTTTAAGTTTGAGATGGTAATCTGCGCTATTTTATATCAGTCTTTTCCTCGTCTTACACCCACAATCATATTGAGACTATTTTCTCTCCATACATCTTGGGCTTGCGACAATGTCAAACGTGTTTAATATTATCGCAATTTGCAGCGACGCAACACAACCAACAACCAATAGCTGGATGAGCTCTGACAGCAGCGGCTGACCCAGAGGAAAATTTTACTTCTCAAAGCTTTCTCTTTTGCAACTCAGAAGACAAAAAGTAGATCTCATCCCAGCCTCATTCAGGTTGCAAATCGTTCTCATGAATGTCTCTTTAGTTTCTCCAAAAATTCACGAGGAGAAATAGTCTTACTTAAGACTTAACACAGACATCCTGAGAATTATTTGAGAAATGATCGAGATCTCCTTTGGAGCTGGAAGTGAGACTAGGTTTAGATTTTGTGCAACTTTTCTACCTGGAGACAAGGTTGAGAAACAGGAGAAATGAGCCATTGTCTCATTTGGCTCTCTTATGGATCTCACATTTGTCTAGGAGAAGTAAATGAGACCTTTATGAGATCTCCTTTTCAAAATTATAATAATACGTTGACCAGAGCCATAGAAATACAGAGTTGCGACATGAGTTGACTTTAATGTAAAAGCGGTCATGTGACTCACGGAGAACACCATGCGAACCCAGCGCTGTCACATCTTACTACAAAACACACAGCAGCAATCAGGTTACCGACAGTAAACAATAAATAAACATCGGTGATTCACAGACATGCTGGTCTCTGAATGTTCTCGGTTACAGAGAGCAGATTATGTTTTGCATTTTTAATGTTTTAGTTTCCTGTTTTTAATGTTCTGTTTTACAGTGTTTTTAGCTCTATTCTGATGGGATTAGTATAGAGACCACATGTAATTTGCAAGAATTACAGAGATTGTCTGTGATTTTAATCCTGTGTGAATCTGCCTTGTCGGTGATTTGTGATGTAACAGTTCCCCCGCAAATGACCAATTATAATTATAAACTCCAAAGTCCTCTGATAATATTAATCCAATGCGAACAGGTATCTCTGTGATTTGGACAAAAATGGCACGTGATTTGGAGGTATTTGATTCCTGGACGCATTTAATTTATTTTTTGGTGAAGAATGGAGGTTTAAAATAGGTTTTCCTTGTAAATTAATATGTTTATGATCATTTATAAAGCACTAACTATGGCGTCAGAGTGATCGGGGGGAGTTTTACAGGTGTACAGTACATGAAAAATCCATAAATGGCATTTTCCTGTGGCAAGAAACATTTACTTTGGACAACATGCGGACACGGTGCAAATTCTTAAAGCATTGGTAACAACTGTCCACCAGTTATTTCAACACATTTGTCTCTGAATGATCATCCGCTGCTGCCCAGCCAGCATTGCCTGTGGGGCCCATATGGTCTCTTAAACCCCAAGGTCCCCCAATTGGGGGACCTTGTGACTCACTGCAGCAAATTTTGGGTATGTCATTTTCAAGCAGAAACCTTAAAAAGAGCTATAGAGCTTAAGAGGTTAAATTTTGGCTGCATGTGAGGGACCCAAGTGGGATTGTCCATGGTTTCCATGGTGGCTCCACCTGTGTTTGCCCATGTGTGTTTCCACATTTTGGGCCCATGTAACTTGAACTATGAGATCTGCAAATTTTCCCAGTTTGCCTATAGGCTATATGGGAAAACATAGTGGAACATAGCAGAACATAAACACATATTATCCTGTTATTTATCACGGCGCACACACAGGTGGACTGCCTCTAACAGGACGTGTGTGGTTTTCCTCTCCGGTCCCAGAGCTACGACTGGTGTGGATATCATCAGACATTTCTGTGACCAACATACAGTTTGGTGAATATGGAGGAGTTTGCTGGAGGGGAGGACGGGAATACATGCCAATGCTCACAGCATCTGCCTCCCAGCTTACAGAGACAAAGCTGACGGAGGCAGTGAGATGACTCAGCATCGTCATGACCTCAACAACATCACCTCCCTGCAAGGTGTGGACAGTTTATACGGCAGCATGCTGTTGTGCAGAAATTCTCATTAAAGCAACAATGAAAACAGTTTCAGTGACGAGGCAGGAGGATGTGTGGAGTTACAACCGTTTTCTCTGACCTCTGCGTCTATAAAAATTCAGTGTTTCATCATCATGGTAGGAAGACTGAATAAGGTTGGAATTTTCCATGTGCTAATTCAACATCCTAAAATCCTGAAAGGTATGATTGCATCATGATTAGATAATGTAAGAGTTAGTTAGAAATAAGGGGAACATAACCATAAAAATCCAATAACATTGTTTAAATCATTTCTATAATCAGATCTGGTGCATTTTCATGCACTGCAGGAGTGTGACACCTGAACAACTGAAGTTTACATCTGTAGCGATTTCCTTATGATTGTGTCTAAAAATAGCTGCATAATAACCTTTAAATAATGAAAATTCTACTTTTCCACAGTATTTTCTTTAGTACAAAGAGATACAAATACATAATAATTATTAAGATGTTTACATGTAACCCTGTTAGAAACATTGTGAACATCCTGAAATTTCTGGAGAAAAATTAATGAAGCTTAAATAATATTTTGCCTCAATTGGACATTTACATTATTTAATTATTTTTATTTGTTGAAATTTCATTTTATTTCAAATATATACAATCATATAGAAAAGATATATAAATTCACAAAAATCATTTTATGAATTTTATATATTTCAATTTGAAAAAATATATAAATTCCATTTATGAATTTTATATATTTCAATTTGAAAAAATATATAAATTCCATAATTTCACAGTCTTGTAACTTTCACATATAATAAATATTGTATTTTTATAGGTTGATTTTTTTAGAATTGCACTTTCATTTTATATCTATTATTAATATTTATGTTACTTTTTTACATATTTCCACGTGCATTACAACTTCCAGATCACAACAGATCTCTGAAATCAGCAAACGTTTGATCCCAAAGTGGAAAATCTAGCATTTTACATCATGATCAGAGTAACTTTCCTAGATCTATGAGTTATTTTAAATGTGCATATAGGCACATTTCCTTGTGGCTGCAGTTGCCTGAAGTGCCAGTCGCGCCAGTCACGAGTTTCATTTCTTAATCTTGCCTCAAGTCCCTTTAACGTACACTCAGCACCCCATCTTGACAGAAAAATCAGAAATGTAGAAATGTTTGCAAATTTATTAAAAAAGAAAAGCTAAAATATCACATGGTCATAAGTATTCAGTACTTTGCTCAGTACTGAGTAGAAGCACCTTTTGAGCTCATACAGCTATGAGTTTTCTTGGAAATGATGCAACAAGTGTTTCACACCCGGATTTGGGATCTTCTGCATTCTTCCCTTCAGATCATCTCCAGTTCTGTCAGGTTGGATGGTGAACGGTGGTGTTCAGCCATTTTCAGGTCTCTCCAGAGATGCTCAGTTGGGTTTAAGTCAGGGCTCTGGCTGGGCCGGTCCAGAATGGTCCCAGAGTTGTTCTGAAGCCACTCCCTTGTTATTTTAGCTGTGTGCTGAATCATTGTCTTGTTGGAAGGTGAACCTTCGGCCCAGTCTGAGGTCCTGAACTCTGGAAGAGCTTTTCTTCCAGGATCTCTGTACTTGGCCGCATTCATCTTTCCTTCAACTGCAACCAGTTGTCCTGTCCCTGCAGCTGGAAAAAAAAAACCCATAGCATGATGCTGCCACCACCATGCTTCACTGTTGGGATGGTATTGGGCAGGTGATGATCAGTGCCTGGTTTCCTCCACACATACCGCTTAGAATTAACTCCAAAAAGTTCAATCTTGGTCTCATCAGACCAGATAATCTTATTTCTCACAGTCTGGGAGTCCTTCATGTGTTTTTTTTTTTTTGGCAAACTATGTGGGCTTTCATATGTCTGCACTGAGGAGAGGCTTCCATCGGGCCACTCTGCCATAAAGCCCCGACTGGTGGAGGCTGCAGTGATAGCTGACTTTGTGGAACTTTCTCCATCTCCCTACTGCATCTCTGGAGCTCAGCCACAGTGATCTTTGGCTTCTTCTTTACTCTCTCACCAAGGCTCTTCTCCCACCATTGCTCAGTTTGGCTGGACGGCCGGGTCTAGGAAGAGTTCTGGTCGTCCCAAACTTCTTCCATTTAAGGACTATGGAGGCCACCGTGCTCTTAGGAACCTTTAGTGCTGCAGAAATTATTTTGTAACCTTGTCCAGATCTGTGCCTCACCACAATTCTGTCTCTGAGGTCCTCGGTCAGCTCCTTCGACCTCATTTGCTCTGACATGCACTGTGACCTGTAAGCTCTTATATAGACAGGTGTGTGTCTTTCCTAATCAAGTCCATTCAGTTTAATTAAACACAGCTGAACTCCGAGTAGAACCATCCCAAGGAGGATCAGAAGAAATGGACAGCATATGAGTTAAATATGAGTCACTGCAAAGGGTCTGAATACTTATGACCATGTAATATTTAAGCTTTTCATTTTTAATAAATTTGCAAAAATTTCTGCATTTCTTGTTTTTTCTGTCAAGATGGTGTGCTGAGTATACATTAATGAGAAATAAAATGAAGTTGTATTTTTTTTATTCTAGCAAATGGCTACAATGAAACAAAGAGTAAAAACTTTAAAGGGGTCTGAATACTTTCCATACCCACCGTATTTTAATTTAGCACTGGTAAAGCGATTTATCAACCGTAAGATGATTGTCTTGAAAGTTTTTTTTGCGGGCATTTTAGTACATCTGAAAAGCAGGCGTAAACTTGCAGCTCCAATGGCTTCAGCCTCTGAGAGGGACAATCCTGGACACCGCGCACATGTGATTGAAAAGAATTTTTCATAAGCAGTGAGGGCAACATGTTTAGTTGTTATTGTTGAATTCAATAAAAATCAACACAGCAAACACCACTATTTAACACGGTGTCAAATTTTCTGGACAAACCAAACAGAACATCTTCAGCCACCGTCGCTTAATAAGAACAAAAGCTGCATTAATTCCATCATTTCCCCCTTTTGCCAACGTCACATTTTAACTTGGTTTTTAGAAGCTGGACACCTGACAGTGCCAAATAGTGCGCACCTCATGTGTAACAGATGTCAGAGACCATGTTCGAGGCTGCAGACACTTTCATTTGTTCAGCTATTCCTGATCCATGTCCTCAAAAATTGGCCCTTTCTAAGACTCTGCACAGATACCTGTTGTATTATTTAAATTTTTATATTCATTATACTTATTTTAAATCATATTTTCATTTTCCTCCTCCATCAATATCTCGCTCTGTGGGTTGTATTTCCTTTTGTGCAGTCATCTCTGATAATTCTCCACGCTGCAAACCTGGAAACACACAAAACCCTCATTTATATTCCAACACGTTTGCACCCGCTGTCATTTATGCGATTATTCTTTGTAACTCACCTGCAAACCGTAGTTCAGCCCCTCCCGCAAAAGTCTAGATTGCATGGGCAAATTACTTCCCGCACATTTGGATCTTAGTAGATCTGGCCCTTACCCATGCACAGAAACAAAAGAGCGAGATAAATCAAATGTCGAGATCTTCCTGATGGAGGATATTTGAGTGTTGGGGAGAAATCTAGCTGTGTTAATCAGATAACTGCCATTATCTGATGAAACATGATCAGGTGATGCTGTCTACATGATCCCTTTAGTAATCTGATAATTCCAGGAATCGGATAAGAGTCAGGTTTTTGGTGTGCATGGAAACAGGCTCACCAACAGCAGCACCACCAGAGAAAAACCTCAAAACAATTTAACCAGAGGAGTTATATTTTTGCCTCTAATCCAAATAATGCAAAGAAAATTAGACAAAAGTACCAAAACAAGGAGCACTTTTTCTCTGACCCAAAACGATGACTAATAAAAGTGGGACTTGTTCCAGAGATGAGGAGGCACTCAGGCTTTCACCGACGAGCTGTGGACTTGATACAGAGTGTTATCATGAACAGATATCTCATTTTCTCCTCCTTTCCACAGCAGAGCTCTGGAAGTGAAGGCTGAACAGGAAACTATCTTGAAGCGGCCAGTCAGCCATGAAGAGCCTCTATTAAATCCAGACTGAACTCAAGTCTCCTAAATTCACTGTTACTGTCAGTTTAACTGTATGTCTTCAGTAATTTCTCCTGTCTACGTCGTCCTGTAGCTTCCAGTATGTGTTCATGTGGAGCATAAAGAGACATTAGAGGTTGAATATGGAACATTTTTAAAAGCTACATTTAAAAAAAAAAAAACCTCCACAGGTCGTTTGGGGGGGGGGGTACAGAATGAAAGTACAACATTTCCTAGAAAAATGATATTTAGCCTAAAAATAATTATAAAATAAATTTTTACGGGTTAGATAATGGCATTATATTTACGTCTATAAGCCGATACACGCCGCCATTTCGAGTTGCCAAATACGATCTCTGTGTGGCATTAGTATTTTGGGCACAGTGAGGCTGGTACACGGAAACCGTGGAGTAAATTTAGTTGAAGACTTCACTTAATAGACCCACATAAACATTTTCCACGGCGTCAAAACACAGAAATGGCGACTTTTCTGCTGGATCGGTAAGCTAGCTTGTTTGCTAATGTGGCTAACGTTAGCTGTCAGTTATAAACTCCTCTGCGTTACTTGTTGGACATGCTGCAGACTGTTGGTCACTTGCGTATCGGCAGTGAGCCTGGCATCCCAGCGGCTGGAGTTGTTTTTCTGCCGTTGCAACTACAACCTAGTCACACGTGATGTCGCTGTTCTGTCCGTATTACATATTCAACCTTTAACTCTGTTTCTAGCTGTGAAACATAGACACGTCCTCCTTCCTTTCTAGAATGCCGTTTTTATTGTAGTTAAGTGTGGTAAAATGCGATGCTGCCCTCCATGTGTGGTTAATAAAATTGCACATAGCTTCAGTAAATATTCATGCATCTCACTTCTTTGTTGCACATATTTCACCACGTTGACTGCAGAAAGAAAAAAGCCACAATGGAGCACATCAATACAGCACTGAATAATTAACTAAACGTGTCATTATTTGGTTAAAATTGGAAATAAACACATTAAATGAATTAATAACTTTAACAACAAATACTTAAAAAATAAATAAATACATATTTAATTAGATATATGCTTAATTAAATACCAGTGAAAATGCAAATTTGAAATTAATTTATGGATAATGAATAAAATTCAAAATTGATTAAAATTTTTTTTAAGTAATTTAATTCATTGAATTGATTTTTTAAAAAAAAAGACATATTTTTTCCTTAGCTTCATAAATAAATAAATAAAACTGTCCCTGTGACTTGTGAACAGATCGAACAGATTGAGACATCTGACTGGTTACTCTGCTCCACATCTCAACCCATCCCAAATAGCCGTGGTCAACATGCAACGTTTGCTCCGCCCATTAAATAATCAAATGCCTTTAGAATAAGATTTTACATAGAATAAGATTATATTATGATTAAACTAATACTTTATCCATGTATCAATTTCCGATTTTAATGACGTTTAATTATTCAAGCTGTTCGTATTTCTTTGTGGCTTCATTTGCTGACATCACTGCATTCAGATGTAGAAGTCAGGACGTTCACTGTGACCATAGTTCAGGCAGGATTCACGCTCTGCACTTACACCTGATGTCACCATCTCATGTCTCCACAGAAATGCTTATTCATCACTCCAGACGGCCTTCAGGTGTCCAGTTTTTTCTCAGCTTGACCCTCAGCAGCTTAGAGACGGACAGAGTCCAACAATCACAAGAATATGGAGGTCACCGTTCTAGACCATCTTGGTATAATTACTGTCAGAGAAATAATCACAAATATTCATTTCCAACACTATAAATACGTAAAACCACGTGAACACTCCTAATAGTAAGGTCAATGGCAGAATAATTTAATATATAATCCAAAACTGTGTTTTTATTAATGTGTAATTACTTCACTAGAATAGCTGTTATGTGTTTATTTTCTTAGAATGAGTCATTTATATCTACTTGCTGGGGGTCCACATACATGGAGGCTGCCATATTTGTGCCACCACTTTTACTACGGTGTCCCTAAAACAATGTGTGTGAAGAGAGAACCTTCTGAACTTTAAAACTGCTGTACCAGCTTTGTTTAAAGCCAGAGATGGTAATCCTGCTCAGAAACACTTTTTGTTATACTGGGTGAAATGGTCCTTCCATCCTGACAGCATCAACACATCATGCATTCATAGAAAGGAAAGAAAAAAATCAGACCTCTGTGAGAGCTGCAGGTCTGTAAAAACTCTGACCAACCCCTGCCACTGGTATTTCGCAACTTATAGAAACAACGAATCAATGCCTTTATGTCTCATCTCTGTCCCTCCCCCTCTCTCCGTCCCCCACGTGACCCCCCTGTTCACCGCTCACTGTAAACAAATGTAGCTAACAGACAGCTAACTGCTGCTGCATCAGAAAAACAAAACAAAACAACAGATAAGGATTAAGTCTCAGAGGCGTTGACGTTTGCAGTGTGGACTTTTTACACTGCAGAAGGAGTTGGAGGTGAGTGGATTAAAGCTTTTAAAAAAGCTGTTTACTTAGCTATCCACTCAGCTGTTATCGTTAACCTGCTTGTAAAACATCGCCGCACATGTCCCTGAGCTGGAACGCACCTCGAACTCAGGTCAACTCAGTCTATTACGTCTTTTAAAACCATGCTTAGATCCCATCTTTTGCCGCAGGCTTTTCTTTCTTAATCTTTTTTTTTTCTCTCTTATTGTTTTATTAATTCTTCTCTTTTTAAGTAGGTCTTATGTGTTTATATGTTTGTATGTTTGTAGCCTTGTTTTGATGTCCTGCTATGTTAAGCACTTTGGGCATCCAGCTGGATGCAGAAATCTTTGCTATATAAATGAAATAAATGAAATGACATGCTCTGAAGGCGTGGTTTCGGGCGGTGTGTTTTTTTTAAACTGCTGCTTGCTCAAACCGTTTTTCCAACATTGCCAACCCTAGCTTTAATGGGAGGTAGAGACTGTTTGGGTAAGTAATGTCTTAGAAGACATAAAAAAATAGTTACTCATAGTACAGTCATAGCTACATGTAAGACCACTGGATCCACTCACAGATGAAAACATCTTTACATCTTAAAGGGGAAGTTCAGGATTTTTTAAATAGGGCCTCATTTTCAAGTGAGCCAGAATACTATTTACTTTCAACATATTTCATTCCGTTATTCTAGTTCCAGTGGGTCGCCAATGCTAATGCTAGTGCAAGTCAATAGGAATCTGCTAGCCTGTCGTTAATAACAATTTTAAACAACTCCACAGAACATTCGAGGCAAATCATTTCTAACTTCAGACTATCCGTGTAAATGCCATGTTAATAGAATAATGTTACAAATAAAACTAACCTGCGTTTCGTTGCATTTTGATTGTTGCTGCTGAGACACTTTACAAAATTTTACTTCCTGTATTTGGCAGCAGTGATGTCATCTGTTGCTACGTGCATGAAGGAATCTGATTACACAAATATAAAGTCTAAAATAGGACCACGTCTGAAAGGCATGAGGATATGTCGCATTTTGAAGATGATTTCTAACTTTCTTCGTCAAAGCAACTGTCACCATGTCTCTATGAACCAGAATACACTGGCAAAGGTAGTAAGCTGGTAAGAAACTAGTTCCTCAATATGAAATGCAAAATTTGTCATGCAAGGCTAGTTTTACTTGTTTAAACATATGAGTTTACTAGTTTAACATGACATTTACACAGATAGACTTGTTGATTTGCCTTGGATCTTCTGTGGAGTGGATAAGGTTGGTTTTAATGACAAGCTAGCAGATTCCTATTGACTTCCACTAGCATTAGCATCAGCAACCTCCTGGAACAAGAATAACGGGAGGAAATACGTCAAAACTGTCTTTAGTGATAAGTAGTATTCTGGCTCACTTGTAAATGAGGCCCTATGTCAAAAATTCTGAACTTCCCCTTTAACATCTAATGGCCACCGTACATTCACAACAGTGCTTGGAACATGAAGTCATTTGACTTCAAACTGCCCCCTAAACACTACCCCAACACGCTACCCCTCCATTTGCCCATTCCCGTGGAGGCTCCACCATATTAAGGGCTGTCTCAAACTGTGTAGGGTGGAGGGCGAGTGGACTGTTCAGCCCTTAATCTGCGAGTCTGACACGCCAGAATTTTGCAGCAAGTGCAACGGCTAAATGGAAGAGGAAACAGCCGTGTTCTGGACGAGTTCCACATGTGTCCTGCACGTTTGTCAATACTGATAGAAAATCACAAATAGAGTTGTTTTATGGGGGGAAAGTGATGACAGCTGCGCTTCCTCAAACTACTGGCGCTCATGGAAGGAAATGCTTTAGCAGGAAAAGAGGATTATAATCCTCTTATTAGCACAATTATAATAATAATTAGGGATGTCCCGATACCGATTGCCAGTATCGGTACTCGTTCCAATACTGGCTTATTTTGCTTTACTAATACTCGTGAAATACTCGCTCCCGACTGCACCCGATACAGGACGTCACGTGACTCGCTGTGTTTACGCCGCCATGCCAGCAGAAAATACTCTTCAATATGAGCGGCGGCAGCTTTGAGTTTACGTCTTCTTTTAAATTAGAAGACGCTTTCCACGAGGATAGAAAATATATCTGACCCTCCCACCGGACCTGCGGTTCCCACACATACATAGTTATGAACATTTCATTCAGGATTCACTTTGTTGGTGGTAAGTTTCCTGCTAATTCTGCTTCCTACGCTTTCCAAGTTTATGTTCGTTAAGCTGGCACGAGTTTAAATATGTAAAATAAAGACAATGCTAAAATACAGCAAACCACAGCTGCATCAGAGGCTGTTTATGAGCTTCTAACCTCTTACTGTAAGCTTTCATTTCTTACAAGGTAGTATTTCGCTTATACCATGGCCACTTATGAAAAAAAGAAATATTAAATCAATGTTGTTGTTTTTTTTTAACGTTTACCTCAGAACCTGCATCTCGGTCGGTCTGCAGCTGTTAATCAGACCTGATCACAGGAGGGAAGTCAGATGATTGTTTAACGTTATATTACGTGATACAGTTTTATTTCAGACGGACTGATGGAGCCCAATAAGCCTGCAGGCTGCTTTCACAGCGATGTGCCGTCACAGACATGATCTGGCGTCTCCAGCCAGCGTCTCGCCCACACACGAGCTCCGGAGGCTGTGGGTCAAACAATCATTGCCCGCAACAAACAAACATGCCCACATCACACCTGAGCATGCAGAGATGATTCTCTTCATTTAAAACAAATAACCAAACCAAAAAAAGAAAAGACACGCCTTTCACTTATTTCACTTATCCCCATTAATTAGGTACTGGGATCAGTACTTGGTATCAGCAAGTACTCAAATGCAGGTACTTGTGCTTGGTCTGCAGAAAGTGATATCGGGACATCCCTAATAATAATAATAATATATGATAATAGTAGTAATCATAATAATTAGTAATAATAATAATTGTTAGGCCTGTTAGTGACAATAATAATTTCATCATTTATCTAATTGTTTAGGATCATTATTATAATTTATTTAAAATAAAACACTATTCTCCACATTAGTGTGTGATTATTTCCACACAGATTTATTTGACACAGGCGTGTTTGTGTTGACACGGCGATGACTGCTCCTCTTTTCCAGTGGAGGGAAGAGGGCGACTCATTCTCATTTACACCCTCCATCTCCAATCAAAGAGCCCTCCACAGCTGCGAGTGACTTCATTGGGAGTGACACTCGATAGTTAAAGCAGCCCTTACCGATCTTGCATTTCAGAAAGCACAGCAAGATTAATTGAATATCAACAGTCCCGCCTCACTCCTAAGACCCACCCCCCATTCCCTCTGCCTCCCAATGCAGAAGCAAAGGTCTGACTGGCAGGTCCCTCGGCCAATCCTAAGCGTGCACCCCACTGCAAGGATTGGTTGGAGTTTTCATTGAATATTTAGAGATTGGAATAATATTTTGTTTTGATTTATGGTGGGTCTGTCTTGTATTTCAGAGTTCCATCACCTCATTCGCAGCATTTTACCCAATTGAACAAAAATAGTCTAATAATGCAACATCGGTAAGGGTTGCTTTAAGGGGTAGTGGGTAGGCGATGGTTTGGGATCGGGCCAACATCTTTTCTTTCAAATACCCACCCATACCAATAGATGTCAGTAATTCTTACATACGGTACCTTTAAACTTTATTTATCTGTCTTTGATGCCAACAGAACAAATCATATGACAACATGAAGTCTCGCTCCAACCAAATCTCTCTGCTCTGTAAAGAACAAACACATCCTGCATCCTAATTCTGGATTTCTCTGGACTTTGGAAGCTTCATTTTAAAAACCACACAATGAAAATGTGCAACATTTCTTTTCAACCTGAGTAGAGAATGTAGAAACAGGAAAATATGCAGCTCTGACTTCCAGCTGCTGTTTGTCACGTAAATAATCCTGGAACAGTGGAGATAAAGACACAAGACAACATATCTGGAATATGCTTTCCTCTACTGACCACTGGAGATCCACCTCCCGCTGAGTCAGTATGTTGGACCATCTGTCATCCATATAATTTAAAGTTTACAGAATTATAATATGATAACATTTAATGTCACGTCAGTTAAACATTACCATCATTTAACCAGTTACTGAACAGCTGCTGGTTATCCGGCAGGAGGTGGATTTCCTTTTTGTATCAAGCTTTACAGGCTGGTGAGCATCCACCACTATCACACCTTGCTTATTTTCTCTAGAAGCACATAAATGGGAGCAGGATGATTAAATCCTCGTTTGAGGGAATAACTCTTCCTCTGCCGGAGGCTGCTTTCCCTCTCTCACGTGGAGGGAAAACAAAGCAACACAAGCTGCATCACAGGTGTTGTTAAACTTGGAAGAGATGCTGCTCACATGAACCTGAAAGTCATGATATTGATCATTTCCATGATTAACTGATTAGTTGAGAAGTTGAGCGGCTACAAACAGTTTCTGGTTGGGAAGATGAGGTCCAAGCAGTGTGACCTCACCATCGGGTCAGATATCAGACTCAGTCGTGATGGAGAAGCTGTGTGGAGCCTGGTCTCTGCAGGACTGACTTCCTGTGGGAAGGCTGTGAACTCTGACTGCAGTTTTCCCTCGAGCACAGCTGGACAGTCCAGATCAGGCCAGGAAATCCTGGCCAGATCTGGTCCTGGACTAACGAACAGACCCCAGAAGGAAACAGAAAATATCCACATCTACTGGGCTTGTTTATCTTTTAATGTGTCCATGACAGGTTGAACTCGCTGAGGTGCGCGTGCTTTTACCCGCGGAGAGAAGTGGATCAGACCGAAGTTCACGGAGAAATAAATGACTTTGTTGTTGTGGACGATCGGAGGACAGAAACCTTCATCTTCATCAGATCTCTGACGTTTCGGTCTGAAAAATCATCCTGTTTGACTGCATCAGCACGCGGTAACACCCAAACGCCCCCCGCCTCGCGCAGACAGACAGACAGACATGAAGGTTAAACACACAGCCATGCCGTTTCTTACCGCTGGACACTGACCTTCAGTCCGGGAACGGCCCGCTGCTCTCCGGTGCTCCCGCCGCAGGAATGCCGCTCCATGGCTGCTGCAGCCCGGTCTGCGCGTCCTCTGCGCGGCGCGGCGCGGCAGGATGCGGCGGGGAGCGAGAGTCCTGCACGAGACCAGGATGCTGCTGCTGCTGCTGCTGCTGGGAGGATGGAGTTAACCTCTGTAGATCCACACTGTCAGCCAACCTCCAACATGCTGCCACGGGCTTTTTATAAATAGTCTCTGCTTGTCCTGGGGGGCATGCAGCTGATCAGCGTGCATTTTTAATGCTCCGCTCAGGAATCCACAACCCGTATTTACGCTACATTACCTGAATCACCATCAACCTGCAAGGGCGTTTCCCCCAGATAACCCTCCAGGAATGTTACCAGGAGGCTCCCACACCTCTAACCTTCACAAAGGTTGCAAAGCCGGAAACCTTCAGGGAACATTGTGTCTCACAAGGACACAGAGTTGTCCCAATGTTACCTACTGCAGCCTCCATGTTTCCCCTTACAGGACATTTTTCCAACCTTACTGGAAAGTCCTGCAAGACACTGTTCACTGGAATTATGCACTTCATTTTTATTTTTTAGGGCTAAAATATATTTTTTTGCAGCTAAAATTTGCTGCATCCTAAAACAAAAGTCGATGTATTGAGACCAGCGGTGGATCTAGACTTTTATATATGAGAGGGCCATATAAGAAAGAAAACATCTCATGCCACCTTGATGATCTCTAGCTCCAATTCTCCTGGTGTGAACCCAGATGTCAAGAAAACATTATCAGCAATAATACACTTTTGCCACAGTTTTACAGTTTACATTCCAGACATGCTGCAACATCATTTATTTTTTAATATATATATATATATATATATATATATATATATATATATATATATATATATATATATATGTACACACACACACATACTACCCAAAAAATTAGAATATCCAGAGAAAGTTTATGTATTTCTGTAATTCGACTTAAAAGGTGCAATTTACATATTGTATAGATAAATAACATCCAAATCAATATATGTCAAGCCTTTATTTGTTTGGAGGTTGCTGATTAGAAGTTGCAAAATTGGGATTGGGATGCAGACTTCATCTTCCAGCAGGACTTGGCACCTGCCCACACTGCCAAAAGTACAAAATCTTGGTTCAACAACCATGGATCACCATGCTTGATTGGCCCGCAAACTCATCTAACCTGAACCCCATCGAAAACATGTGGGGCATTGTCAAGAGAAAACTGAACGGGAAGAGACCAAACAATAAAGAAGAGCACAAGGCTGTGATGGAAGCATGTTTGTCTTCCATAACATCTGAGATTTGCCAGAAGCTGGTAGCATCCATGCCACGCCGGGTTAAAGCAGTCATTCATGCAAAAGGGCCCAAACCAAGTGTTAAGTACAGATGCAAGATTTTACTTTAGGAGGCCTGCGTTTTTTGCTTTTAAAATCCTTTTATAAATGATTTCATGCAATATTCTAATTTTTTAAGTTTTTGAATTTAAGTTTTTCCTAAGCTGCAAGTCCTAATCAGCAACATTCAAACAAATAAAAGCTTGAAATATATTGATTTGCATATTATTCATTTATACAGTATGTAAATTGCACCTTTTAAGTTGAATTACAGAAATAAACGAACTTTTTCAGGATATTCTAAATGTTTGGGTAGTACCTGTATGTGGTAGTGGAGCACAAATATAATGAATAAAGAAATAAGCTATAATTTAAATCATAAAACACAACAAAACTCACTAATTGCCAAAGTAAAAAAAATGCAATAAATACCACCAAAACCAAACACATAAAACCTTTATTTATTCATTTTCTGTTGTAGTAAAAGCTACAAATTTGAACACATTAAAATCAGGTTGAATGTACCATAACAACAGAATAATCCATGTGAATTTACTCCTTCTCTTCATGCCCATCATCTGGTGTTGCTTTAGGTAAATGTGAGCTGAATTTGGCTACCAGGTGTAAGAATTTTGTTTTTCGCAGGGCCTTTATCAGGTTTGTATTTCCGGTAAGTTTAGATAAATAAATAATATTGTTCAGGTACTTAATATTAACTCAATCATGTGATGTTTTAAAAAATGTCTTCTCAGAATATTACATTTTAACATCAAGGATGTGCCACTAATTAAGTTTTAAATGTTTATATGAGGATGAATTCAAAAAGGAAAACTTTCTAACCATTTCTTTTATAATCATTTAGTGAGCACTGAAATATTTTGATCATGTAAGAAATTGTCATGATACAAAGTTTGCAAAAACGATGAGGAAAAGTCTGAAGTCAATGAGAGCTGCAGACGGCTGAACAGTCTTTCGGCATGAAGTCGAAAAAACGCGACCTACTGTAACAACAGACTTAAAGGGACTTGAGGCAGGAATTTGAAAAAACAAACAAACATGAATGTCCCTTTTTTTCATACTAATGGGTGATGAAGCGCTAAATACCAAAAATAACGTTTCCACCCACGCTTCTCTCCGTTGCCTTGAACAGACTGTGTGCTGCAAAATGCGCTGCAATTCGGTGTCCGAATTTCCCGCGCTGCCCTGCGGACGTGACGTCACATGACGCTACATCCGCTGTTTTGATATAGGATGAAGCCGGTCGCGGTAAATTCAAACACTGTAAGCGATTGTTATGGATTATTCTGCCGTCAGCAAACGATCCAGATCAACTGAAAGACCACTACAAAGTATAGAGCTTGAGGAGTTGTCGTCACAGCGTGTGGCCCCGCCCCTCCGAACCGGCGTTCCGACATGTTCTTTGTACGCTTACTGAGAGCTACGTTGGTCGTGACTGGAGATGCTGGGTTATAAAGTTGAGTGAAGGACAGTGCCAGCTCTTCGCACAGTCAAGATGATCAAAAAAAAAAAGACAAACAAGGGCGAGTTACGGTTTTTCAAGATCTCCTGTTTGAAAAAAGAAAAAGAAAAAAAAATCAGATTGTAAACTGCTGAAGTGACAGGGGGCGCCAAGTGGCTGACAGCTGCAGTCTGAAGGAAAGAGATTAGCAACATGCAGCATGCCGTGTGTTCTCCAGCTAGTGATCCCTTTGTGACTGATAATTGTGGTATCCTTAAAAACTACTCCGTGATTCTGTCCTTGCAGATAGTTTTAATAATGAGGAATCAATCAGTACGATGTGGCCGCTATGAAGATCCTTCCCTCACACACGGCCGTGCTCAGCTGGGAGCAGTCATGTGGAACATGTCATCATGTTTGCAGGAACCAGTAAACAATATTCCAGTCATACCAGTGTGTCTGTGAAGATGCTGCTTTGCTGTGAGAATGAACCGGACACTACGACCCTGGATAAGATCGTCCTTGTTTGCTGTGCATTTGCAAATGTATGCTAAATCGTTGTTGTCAAGACGAGCACTCAAGCTAACATGAGTTGATGAAAACTCCGGTTACTTTCTTTTATCTGTCATTTACTCGTGATGTTCGACACCACTGACTGTCTGAGTCTGACAGCTTATTCTGGTCTGTCACAAATCAGACACACACTCATCACTGTTTTCTATTTTATAAATAAATGATTGAAACCACGTTAAATATCGTCCTCCTTACATGTTTACTGACAGCTCACAAATGTTTTCTTAACTAGCAGCATAACAGTTAACTGTGTAAAAGGCAAAATAACACTTCTCTAACATTAACAGAGCAAAATTACAAATATTACCACGTTACAAACTGATTGTGAAGACTAAATAATTCACAATGCATCAGCCGCATGTCTCCATGGAGGACGGAGGTAAGCGGTCCAGACTGTCCCACTCTGAGCCATTCAGCTCAGATGGGTCCAGTCCGGATATGTCCCCTAGTTTCTCCAAATAAGTCTTCTTTGTGCTAGACATTAAATTATTTCTGTACGGCTTTTCTCCTTTGCTCCTTTTCCCTCCAATGTTAAAACTCCCGACAGCTCTCGTTTGACAGTCAAACCTGTACAAACATCATGGCGGCGCGACTCCGTTTTGCTCAGAATTGTCACGTGACTCCTCAGGCTCTTTTGCTGCGTTCCATTTCAACTCGGAAGTCGGAAATTCCCAGTTCCGAGTAGGAAGTTTCAACTGGAACGCCCCCCTGAAGTCGGATTTCCCACTCGGAAGGTCGGACAACTCTCGCAGCTCCGAGTTCAGATTTAAAGATGGCCGCGCCCAGTGTTAGCAGTTTTAGAAGCTTCTATAATGTTACATTTATTTACACTTCTTACTAATATTTTGTTGCATAAATCAGTCGTACACGTAGTATTGGTTTATATAGATGTAGGGGGAAGCTGCTGTAGTGAAATTCACATTTTTCATGTCGTATATGTGAACTACAACGCCTGCTGTGCCAACAACAGCTAATAACAATAGCATTAGCAAACACGTTGTTTTGCTAGGCTGCTAACTGGTTTTCCGACCAGTGAGCTGGAACGCAAGTTGGTCGGGTGTGACGTCACCCCCCAGTTCCCACTTCCCAGTTCCGATGAAAATGGAACGCAGCATATAACTACGGAGAGAAAGGTGAGTAAACAGCATCATAGCTTCAGTTTGTGCACGCTCCCGTGACGGCTTGGCTCGTGGCTGCAGTTACCTGAAGCGCCAATCGCGGCAGTCGCGAGTTTCGTTTCTTATGCTGCGTTCCATTTGAACTCGGAAGTCGGAAATTCCCAGTTCCGAGTAGGAAGTTTCAACTGGAACGCCCCTTTCAACCGGAACGCCCCCCTGAAGTCGGATTTCCCACTCGGAAAGTCGGACAACTCTCGCAGCTCCGAGTTCAGATTCAAAGATGGCCGCGCCCTGTGTTAGCAGTTTTAGAAGCTTCTGTAATGTCGAATTCATGTCGAATTCGGTAAAGAAACGCAAGGAAACATCACCGGAGGAAGAGAGGAAAAGAAACAGAGGAAGGGACAGAACAAGAGTCAAGATAAGACTGTCTTTTACTGGCTGGAGTGAGCTTACAGTACAGGTACGAACAAGACGGATGCTAGTTTAGCCGCCGATAGGGGGCGCGTCACTGAGAAAACTGCTGAAAGTTCCGTTGTGTGTCTTTAACTGCTTGAAAGAGAGGGGTCTATCTGCGGCTCGCAAGACAGGGGCGTGTCATAGAGCGGGCGTGTCGTAGTGTCAAGTTACTCGACGACACGCCCACCAGGCCAATGAGAGCACGGTAAAATCTAGCCCTACCCCTAACCCTTCCCCTAAACCTAACCAGACCCACCCACAATGCGACACGCCCACTATAGGACACGCCCACTGGGTTGCAAGCCGCAGATAGATACACTTGCTTGAAACCCCTAAGAAACCCCTGCCCAAGATTGCGGCCAAGCCGACGTACGCTGCGGGTCCGCAGGCGGCATCTAGTGTAAGTCTTTGCATACTTTTATACTGAAAGGATTGAACCGGAAGTACTAGTAAGGTCGCTAACTAGCTAGAGTTTGTTGTTGTTTGAGCAGCCGCTGCTAACATAGCTTTAATTTTTCGTCAGGTTGAGGTTGACAGTTCTTGACTATTTGTTTACTGGTGACCAGGACCGTTTGCAGTCAGGAGGAAGTGAAACTAACCGGAACTGGAGCATTTCTGGCGTTTCCTTCCAGCTGCCTCGCCCACTGGCTAGTTTAGCTCCCGGCTAGCCGCTAGCAGCCCGTCCAGTGCAGCTACCCAGCTCAGAAGCGGTCCACATGAAGTGATGCGGCTGAGGTACGCTACCCTTCATGAAGACAACATGTTCTGTTAATTAACCGTGTTTGATACGGCTTCATTTAAGAGCCAAGCACGAGTGGTTCTGACTCCAGCGTTAGCTTCGTCTGCTTCATTCCGCTTTCCTGTCAGAACATGATGGTGTTGAGTGTGACGGCCGGACAACAGGGTGTCATTTAGTCCGTGAATGTTGTACAGATTTGTACATGAATGGCAGGTATGTTGAAACACGTAGACTGCTGGAGCTGACATGATTCCAGTTTGCAGCCTGTAAACAACCAGCTGCAGCTCCGCTAACCTTCAGGTCTCGTGACCTGCTCGTTGTTTATTCATAAACCTTGTATGTACGTTCACGCTTTATTCTGATTTTCACTTGTTTACAGCTCTGAATTACCTTTCTTTTAGGATCTTTGTTATAGTGAGGTTGTTTTAAACATACTTTTGAGGTTCAGGCTGAAGTTGTAGGAAGACATGACTGTTCCCAGTCAGACCTGTTCAGCCTTATTTATAACAAAGTCAGAGCATTTTGACAGATACAGTCCAGTTAACTGTCGTCCAGTTGTAATTTTTCAGTGTTTCTCAGTCCATGTCCTCACCCTGTCACTGTCTCAGATGTCGGGCTGCCACAATTCGTTGATTAATCAACCCTGTGATTAATTTCATAATCGACTAATCATTTTGTGTTTATAAGCTTTGTTTTTCCTCTCAAAATTGCCACTTTACCTTCCACTGCCGTGTCTGTCTTTCTGTCTGGTCAGCTATTCTTTAATAGTTTATTAACACAAATAAACACACACGACCAGTCAAAAGTTTGGAGACGTTTTCCCATGAGATTCAATAAGAAAGTGTCCAAACTTTTGACTGGTTCCGTAAATATGCTGCACTTTTCTTAGGTGACTAATTGACAAAATAACTGGTGACTAATTGATTATCAGAATAATCGTTTGTGGCAGCCCACACAGGGCTGTATGCTTAGCTTTTTCACTAGGAGCACTAGTGCTCCCAAATGAAAAAATTTAGTAGCACTATGAATTTTCTTAAATAGCACATTTAAATGGTAATAATAATAATTAACATTAGCCCAGGCAATAGGCCCAATGATGCATTACACCGAGAAACAAACAGTTTTAAATACAGAGAACTTCCCTGTCCCACAGTTTTTGGTGTCCAGTCACCTGATACACTTGGCTGTGTCCATCCAGCGGTCCACAGTAGGACTTGGTCCGGGTCAGGTGGGCTTTGGTATGGGTGTTGATTTTACATTATGCATTGTTGTTAAAAAGGGCACCAAACAAGTGTTACAGCAAAACCTGTGACCCATGAAAACCTATGACTGTAGGGGGCGATAACACCTGCTCCCTGATTATTCTTCTGCAGATACTTAACAGTTGAATATGTAATACTGACAGAATAGCGACATCACGTGTGTCTCGGTTGTAGTTGCAATGGCAGAAAAGCAACTCCAGCTGCTGGGATGCCAGGCTCACTGCCGATACGCAAGTGACCAACAGTCTGCAGCATGTTTAACAAGTAACACAGAGGAGTTTATAACTGACAGCAAACGTTAGCCACATTAGCAAACAAGCTAGCTTACCGATCCAAGAGGAAAGTCACCATTTCCGTGCTTTGACGCCATGGAAAACGTTTATGTGGGTCCATTTAGTGAAGTCTTCACCTAAAGTTTCTCCACGTTTTGCTCTTTTCAGGTCACTCCTCCTCAGAAACAGATAATATCTGCAGGGCTCTGAAGCAGCTGCTTCACTCGCCGTCTCCACTGTTTTACCCTGTACCAGCCTAACTGTGCCCAAAATATTGTTTCCACACAGAGCTCATATTTGGCAACCCACAATGGGGGTGTGTATTGGCTTATAGTGGTAAATATAATGCCATTATCGAACTTGTTAAAATTTATATTATAATTATTTTTAGGCTAAATATAATTTTTTTAGGAAATGTTGTACTTTCATTCTGTACCCCCCCCCCCCCCCCCCCAAACTACATGTGGAGGTATTATTTTTAAAAAAAAAATATAGCTATTGATAAAAATGTTCCATATTCAACCTTTAACTGTCAGCAGCAGGTAATCTCTTCATTTAATCTTTGTTAAATAGCAATATAGCGAGAAGTTGCCATGTGAACCGCCATAACTGTTCTCATGACTGCAAAGGTTCTCATAAAAAAACAGAGACTCATTATTGGTTTCACTACATGGAAGAAAAGCTGTACGAGCCATGCTAACGATGTAAAACAGACGTCTAGATTGCAGCTGCAACCAAACATCACCTTCAGTCAGAAAATCTCCCAGATATATTATTATTGATATAATGATGATGACGATGATAATAATAATGATAATAATAATGATAATTTATTATTATTATTATTATTATTATCATTATTATTTTAAGCCCGCAAAGATACTTACAAAGCTAAGTTTTGACATCACCGGTTTGGTTGGCGCGGCTCTGAAGAGGGAACCTGCTGAGCTCTACTAACGGTGTGCGGTATCGGTCCGTACAAACATCACTGCGTAATTCTCCAACTCCGTCCCTCTTTAAGCCTCTTATTAGAAACACCTCAATTAGCAACACTCATAAATCCCTTCGCGACAGCCCGATGATGATCAGAACAGCTCTGCAGCAGGTTTCTCTGAAATGACGTCATAAACTGTTTCTAACCGGGACTCCCCGCTATCAGCGGCAGGTCTGGTTATACCAAACACCGCACTCTCCCTCATCATCCTACAGCCAGGATGCTTTGCATCTTTCCCATCATATCCCTGTCTCGCTAAACCACTTTTTTTTTTTTCATATTTAATCACCGGCAATTATGAACATTAGTTTGTCTAACATTTAGCCTACCTGCTGTTTATGCTCCAGCGTCTCCGCTTGGATCTTGTTTAGAGACGGCATGCTGCCTCCGAAATGTCCACCTCCCGGTATAGTAATCCAAATGTGGAATCAAAATTGTTATACAAAATTCTCCACGCATGACCTGGTCCACGTTGACCTCCTGACAGCAGACAGCCTCCAGCAGCGCTGAACAGCAGCCACTCCCACAGGTGCAGCCAACCCGCTCCGCTACAGATCAGCCCCGGCTTCCTCTCTAGTCACGCGGCCTACGGACTGGAAAGCATCTGCAACAGGATCTGGATGCTGGACTGGCCTTTCAGCTTCGCCATTCATTATGTCCATCTTATAAATTGTGTTACGGCTTGTTAGTAACAAGCTTGCGAGGAACTCTTACTGGCTCACCTCAACAAGCAGGTGAATACCTTTTAGGACCCATTACAGTTCGCATATCGTAATGGGCTTGGGGTTGAAGATGCCATCATCTACCTGCTTCAGAGAGCCCACTCTCATCTGGATCAGTCAGGCAGCACTTTGAGGGTCATGTTCTTTGATTTTTCAAGTGCATTTAATACTATTCAGCCTGCTTTGCTATGTCAGAAGCTCCATAACTTCCAGGTGGATCCTCCACAACCACCTGGATTTACGACTACCTCACAAACAGACCACAGTTTGTGAGACTGAAAGGTTGTGTGTCTGAGATGGTGATCAGCAGCACTGGAGCACCACAAGGAACTGTACTCTCACCATTCCTCTTTACACTGTACACCTCAGACTTCCAGTACAACTCTGAGTCCTGTCATCTGCAGAAATACTCTGATGACTCTGCAGTTGTGGGGTGTATCAGTGATGGACAAGAAGGCGAGTACAGGGAACTGGTCAATCAGTTTGTAAAATGGTAACAATCAGCTCATATTAAATACCAGCAAGACTAAAGAGATGATTGTTGACTTCAGGAGGAGCAAGAATAAGCAGCATAGTCCTGTCTACATCCTGGAAGAGGAGGTGGAGGTGGTGGAGAACTACAAATACCTGGAGTTCAGCTGGACAACAGACTCGACTGGAAATGCAACAGTGACTACATCCACAAGAAAGGTCAGAGCAGACTCTACTTCTTAAGGAAGCTGAAATCATTCAACGTCTGCACCAAGATGTTGCAGATCTTCTATAAGTCTGTTGTGGAAAGTGCAATCAGCTTTGCAGCATCTGCTGGGGCAGCAGCATCAGAATCAGAGACTTGAAGAAACTAAACAAGCTGATCAAGAAAGCTGGTTCTGTGCTGGGGATAACTCTGGAGCCGCTGGAGCTGATCGTTCAGAAAAGAATGCTGCACAAGCTGATGAAGATGATGGAGGATTATTCCCATCCTCTCCACAATGAAGAATCAACAGATTGTTCAGTGGGAGGCTGCGTCAGGTTCGCTGTAGGACGGAGAGATACAGAAATTCCTTCCTACCAGAAGCATCACCCTAAAGAACAAGACTGACTGACTGACTGACTTATTACTGTGATGTTATTACTTCATATGAATGTTATATTGTTAAAAACAAAACAAAAAGAAAAGCGTGAGCTTCCTGCAATGTTGAATTTCCCTTCTGGGATAAAGTATTTTTCTTTTCTTTTTTTTTCTTTCTTTTTTTAGTTGTTGTGTAGCTGGTGATACCTATGGTTCAATGTGGAGCTGAAGCGTAACCGGGTGACTTCAAAGCTGCCGCATGGTGGCGTCCTGACCATAAAAACACGCATAAAAGCACGCAGGGCTCTGAGGACCTGGATTTAGAGACACAGTATTATCTGAGCTGCATTAGTCCAGTCCATGATAACTGGTCATACAAACCAGTTCATAATAACAATAATTATGTAGATAGGGAAACCAACAGATTGGTTCAAATCCCCTCGATTCAATCATCCATCCTGTGCTGAGGTGTGTGTATGTGTGGAAAATCTGGATCTATGAGATAATTAAGATTCAAACATATATTCACAGAAGCTGTGTAGCAACATGAATTTTTTAGAATAGACTTGGACTTTTTGTTGGGGGGCGGGGGGGTACTTTAGGTCAGTGCCTGGTTTCCCCTCAGGAGACGCTGCTTTTTGTTTGTTTTGTAGGTAGATCTGTGGAGGCATCATAATGGCAGGTTCCCAGTGGGAGCTTCCCCCGGAGCTTTGCTGCCGGCCCATGGCTTTTGTAGCTCTAACTGGTCTGGATGTAGTCTACAACGCCGTGCATCGGGCCATCTGGGATGCTTTCTGCGCCAACCGCCGCGCTGACAGGGTCCCCATCTCTTTCAAAGTTCTCCCAGGAGACCACGAGTATCCCAAATGTCGAACTAAGGTGAGCACCCGACGGAGAAATCGCAAAGTTTGTTGAGATAAGTTATTTTAGCTTTTTCAGTGTTTCAGGACTGAAACTGGTTGTTTTTCCTTTCTGTCTAGCGAACGTCATACGAGTGGTACATTCCTAAAGGCATCCTGAAAACAGGCTGGATGAATAAACATCTGAACCTGGTCCCTGCTCTGGTAGTTCTCTTCTATGAGCTGGACTGGGACGACCCACAGTGGAAAGAGAAACAGTCTGAATGTGCCACAAAAGTGGAGATTGTGAGGTAGGTGAAGGCTGCATACTCAGGTTTATCCAGTCCAAACTGCTGGTGTGTGGTAACCGTGCTGGTTGTTCACCTGTAGGACCAGCCTGCAGGGCAGGAACACCAAAGTGGCTGTGGTCTTAATCCAGAAGAAAACCCCGCTACCTCCAGGTTCGCTACCAGACCTGCTCATGACTGGGATGTCACCATTATTTACTTTGACCATTGATCGCGGATTAAACGGCACGATTATTTAATCGTGAAGATTCCTCAATTTGATCACTTTACATCAAAGATTGCGTCTGACCCGTGCCGGCAGATCAGGACAACCTGTGTACAGAATAAAAACAAAGTTATCTGATACAGCAAATCAAAAGGAGGATAGAGAGGGTTTTAGTGGATTCTGTTCGCTGTGATAAGGTACCTACATGCCCAGAATCCGCTCCTCTGACCAAGATAATGCCAAAGTCAGATTTTAAATACCACATGAGTAATGCAAGGTTTATGCATTAATGCGTAAACACATGTTGTTTATGCATTAATGTGTAAAAACAAATAAAAGAAGTTGAGTTAGTACGATCTATTTGCAAAAATGCATCAATTTTGACAAATCTAATTAACATTTAAAGACCGGTGAGGAGTGTTCATGTGATTTTACACATTTATTGTGTTTGGGAATTAAGATATGATAATCGTAAAATCGTGATCATTTCTTTGACTGTAATCGTACCAAGTAGATCTGTAATCGTGACATCCCTAACATGGAGTGGTCTAACATGCTTGCTATCTTTTAACTCTTCTTCTCTGAATTCGTGGACATCATCTGCTGTTCTCATCTTTCTGCAGGAGAGGACCTGGTAGCATCCGAGCGAGCGTCGGCTCTCTGCAACGCCTGCGATCTGTCCGGGAAGAGCCTCTTCGTCCTGCCACACACGGACCATCTGGTTGGCTACATTATCAGGTAGAGACGCCCACCAGAGCAGCAGCCGTCTGAGGCCTTGTACACACGAAGCCACATTTTTGTAGAACGTATATCCTATCTCCTCCGACTAGAAAAAAAAAAAAAATTGAATCCACACCAACTCGTTTTTAAAGAAAAATCATCCCACACCGAAATGCAGATGTGTGCCCTCTCAGAGCTCAGGGAATGAGCTCTGAGAGGGTCCGCTCCTTTACCATCGACCGACGAGGACCCGGGAGAAGTGCTCCTTTATATCTGTGTTATAAGACTTAATCTGATGTAAGACTTCAAAGTTTGTGTATGGCAAAATATTCATATGGATGAATAAATGAAATGGAGGGAAAAAGAAGTGTGATGCGGGGCGAGTTGGGGGGGTTTGATGCTTAAATAGAGGGGAAGGCGTCTGCAGGTGTAAAGGTTAATTAAACAAATGAAGCATGGATCTTTCCAAGTGAAAACTCTGCCAACCCGACTCACATCTTGTTTACCTGGGCAGTAAATGGAGCGGACCCACTGTAAAAACAGGTCGCACATGTGATGTCGAAGCATAATTTGTCGCAGACAGTGATGTTTCAAATATTTAAACCTTGGTTATTGATGTCCACACGCAGTTGCATAAACTGAGGTAAACGCAAATCTGCACTTTGGCCGGAGTTTAAAGGAGAATAATTTTAAAAGTCAAAAAGTAAAAAAAAGGAATTAAGAGAAAAAATTCCATTAAAAAAAAATAAATTAATAAAATTTTTTATTATACAAAGAAGAAAAAGGACGACAAAAGGGGAAGGATCCGAGAGGAAATAAGGGGAGAGAGGGAAAAAAAGGGAAAAAAGGGGGGCAGGAAGGGTAAAAGAAAAGAAAAAAAGAAAAAAAAAAAAAGAGGGTGGAGAAAAAAAACAAAAGAAGGGAGAGAACCAAAGAAACCAAACAAAAAAAAAAAAAAAAAAAAAAAAAAAAAAAAAGAAAAAGAGAAGGTGGGATTTAGAGTCGGTTGGAGGGTGCTTTAGGGGGGGGGGGTGGGGGGATTAAAAATAAAAATAAAAGAAAAAAGAAAAAAATTTGGGAAGAAACAAAGATTAAAAATATTTTAAATGAATCGTTATTGATGGCAAAAATCCGCATTTATGTGTGAATGACAGGCCTGATTGTAGGAAAATATCTTTGTTATATGAGATACCTCCTATGTGTGGACAAGGCTTGAATTAGAGGAAAAACGTTGCTCTCTGATCTGAACGGTCTGGTGATGTGATTCTGAAGGTTGGAGAACGCCTTTTATGAGCACGCTCAGACGTATTACTACACAGAGATCCGTCGTGTCAAGTCACACAAAGAGTTCCTCAACAAAACCACCCACCAGGTAAGACGTGGAGAGTAACTTCTTGGTTCCTGCAGATGAACTTTGGACGTTACTCTTGACCAGTGTTGCATTCTTGTTTGTTTTCTTCGTGTGAGCAGCTGCTGTTCGTCAGACACCAGTTTAAGATCGCTTTCTTCAGTGAGCTGAAGCAGGACACCCAGAACGCTCTGAAGTAAGTCTGACACTCGCAGCAGGGCTAAATATGCAGACTGAGGCGACCCACATGGCTTAAAATCTTCTGGGGGGGGGGGACTTGTTATTGAACCTGCTGTTCACTGTAAATAAAGTCACTTCCAGCAGATTGGAGGAAAAACTCCAACACTCCAGTCTTCATGAAGACTGGTTTACCTGTGTTATGTCTGTGGTCACAAGTCTGTGATGATGTTGACCTTCATATTCAGCTAGTTCTCTGTGTGTTCTTCCGTCTCCAGATACTACAGAACTTCATACAGTCTCGTCCATGAGCTCAGAGCGCATGAGACCAACATGTTGGAGATCAAAACTATGGCTGGATTTATCAACTACAAGGTACCCGTCTGCTCATTTAGTACAAACTGTGGAACAGTCTCTCAGCCATGGAAACCACTTCATAACTCCCATCACAACTATCATAACACGGTTTCATTGTAGGATGCTGCAGCCACAGATATTATTACCAACAATAACAGCTGCAAACATCTCCGTGGCTAGTAGTCGTAGATAAGAGCTGACAGCCAATCAAAATCAGATGTGGACTCTCACAGTTATTGTTGTCTTCAGCTACACGAAGATAATGAATTACTGGAAATGTGAGGAAGACAAGCGGAGGTAGCTGTAAACAAGTAGAGATGGACATTATGACAGATGCATTTGGAGTTTCATGGTTACGACATGAAAATGTGGTGACCACAAAAAAAAAAGGTTTTCAGAAATTAAAGCTGGGATTAGAGTGGAGATGTGGAAGTTTTTCAGATTTAAACATGAGAATGTGACTCAGCATTATTTATAAATGACTCAGCAGCTGTCGTGGTTTATAACCTACTGTCCTGTTTCCATCGGAGTCTAGAGTTCATGACGGAGACGGTTTTACAGGGAGTGCATAATTATTAGGCAAATGAGTATTTTGACCACATCATCCTCTTTATGCATGTTGTCTTACTCCAAGCTGTATAGGCCGAAAAGCCTACTACCAATTAAGCTTATCAGGTCATGTGCATCTCTGTAATGAGAAGGGGTGTGGTCTAATGACATCAACACCCTATATCAGGTGTATTAAGTAAACAGAATTATTAGGCAACTGAACAAAAAACGAATATATGCCCATTTCATTTATTTATTTTCACCAGAGAAACCAATATAACAGCTCAGCATTCCCAAATATACATTTCTGACATTCAAAAACAAATCTGTGAGCAATATAGCCACCTTTCTTTGCAAGGACACCCAAAAGCTGCCATCCATGGATCCTGTCAGTGTTTTGATCTGTTCACCATCAACATTGCGTGCAGCAGCAACCACAGCCTCCCAGACACTGTTCAGAGAGGTGGACTGTTTTCCCTCCTTGTAAATCTCACATTTGATGAGGGACCACAGGTTCTCTATGGGGTTCAGATCAGGTGAACAAGGAGGCCATGTCATTAGTTTTTCTTCTTTTAGACCCTTTCTTACCAGCCACGCTGTGGAGTACTTGGATGCATGTGATGGAGCATTGTCCTGCATGAAAATCATGTTTTTCTTGAAGGATGCAAACTTCTTCCTGTACCACTGCTTGAAGAAGGTGTCTTCCAGAAGCTGTCAGTAGGACTGGGAGCTGAGCTTGACTCCATCCTCAACCCGAAAAGGGCAAGCTCATCTTTGATGATACCAGCCCATACCAGTACCCCACCTCCACCTTGCTGGCGTCTGAGTCGGACTGGAGCTCTCTGGCCTTTACCGATCCAGCCACGGGCCCATCCATCTGGCCCATCAAGACTCACTCTCATTTCATCAGTCCATAAAACCTTAGAAAAATCAGTCGAGATGTTTCTTGGCCCAGTCTTGATGTTTCAGCTTGTGTGTCTTGTTCAGTGGTGGTGGTTTTTCAGCCTTTCTTACCTTGGCCATGTCTCTGAGTATTGCACACCTTGTGCTTTTGGGCACTCCAGTGATGTTGCAGCTCTGAAATATGGCAAAACTGCTGGCAAGTGGCATCTTGGCAGCTGCACGCTTGACTTTTCTCAGTTCATGGGCAGTTATTTTGCGCCTTGGTTTTTCCACACATTTTTTGCGACCCTGTTGACTATTTTGAATGAAACACTTGATTGTTCAATGATCACACTTCAGAAGCTTGGCAATTTTAAGAGTGCTGCATCCCTCTGCAAGATATGTCACTATTTTTGACTTTTCGGAGCCTGTCAAGTCCCTCTATGACCCATTTTGCCAAAGAAAAGGAAGTTGCCTAATAATTCTGTTTGCCTAATACACCTGATATAGGGTGTTGATGTCATTAGACCACACCCCTTCTTATTACAGAGATGGACATCACCTGCTTAGTTGATGCTTAATTGGTAGTAGGCTTTCGGCCTATACAGCTTAGAGTAAGACAACAGGCAGAAAGAGGATGATGTAGTCAAAATACTCATTTGCCTAATAATTCTGCACTCCCTGTATTCAGTGTTCCTGGCTGCTGGTTTACCCGTTGACCGAGGACCAGCAGGTCTACTTTAACCATTGTTAGTAATTCTAAACCTTTTAGCTCAATTTCTGTGCACAGTTCTGGTTGTGTTTCCCCACACGGGATGACCTTTTCTGTAAGAGGTTTTCTCTTAAAGAACTTTGAAATTCCAGTTTAGTTCTTCTCACAGGACAACAGGACAGCAGTTTTTGGGAGAGGACTCTTTTGTCCTCTGATGACCTGAAAGGGTCGTAGATTATAAATCTATCATAGCAACGCATCAATTTATTTCTTAATATGTAGTATATTTAAGACTGAACAAAATCATCTAGCCACTTAAAGTCTATCGCATCGGAAATAAGAATTGTTTTTCTTTTCATAAAAATAGTGATGTATTGTCATGAAACTGGAATTTAAAGGGTTAAAATACTTTGAATGATTACATCATTTTTAGTTTTGATTAAGACAGTGATTTTTGACAAAAAAGGAGGACAACCTTAATTTGTCTTTTTTTCAGCATTATTAGGGAGAGGGCATTTGTTGTCTTCTGATGAAGTGAAGGGTGGTAAATGAAAGCTTATCGTCATGGTTAAGTTTGTGGTCCTCGTGTTTGTGTCGTTTCAGATCTGCCGCCTATGTTTCCAGCATAACACACCTCTGGATGCTATCGCTCAGTTCCGGAAACACATCGATTTGTGTAAAAAGAAGATCGGTAGTGCTGAGCTGGCCTTCGAACACTCTGCTTGGATGTCTAAACAGTGAGATACAGTCTCCGTGTTTGTAATCCACACATGCACCAGGTCACACTGTGCTTTTGTTGATGCCCATCACATTTCTAGGTAATGGAAGTCATATACATGCCAGCCATCAGTTAAAGGTAGAGTCCGGAGTTTTCCCCCTGAAAATAAACGCTAGACTTGTGTGAGTGAAATCCGGCTTAATCCGCACCTTTGGGCCTCTCTTTCGTGTGTGGGTGAGTTTTGTTTGCAACTCCCCCTCCACTGACTGTAAGTAGTCTTTTCCCTTTGTTTTCGTGTGCTCGGCATGTTTCTGGGTGGAAATTTGCGTGTTGTTTCCAGCCAATGACAGAGCTAAGTCCATAGCGTTCTGTTGGGGATAAACTTGTTGATTGAAGATAACTTTTTTTCTTTTTTTTAAACGTCGACTGGAGCCAACACCAGATTCACTCGAATTCTCCATAAAAATGGTGGATGCAGTGAAGAAAAGGAAGTATTTTGTGGCTAAAAGAGCTTTAGACACTTGAAAACCAGGGTTAATATTGGTTTGGCTCTCACCCACTTTCTAGTTTTGAAGGAGAGGCTTGGAGCTGAAGAGCGATGTGACCATTAGCCCGAGGGGAGGGGCTCTCTGTTTGAATAATGTTTACAAACAGAAACAGGGGAGCACTCCAGACTCTACCTTTAAGGTCACCCTCACTTGTTCACATTATTCATCTTTACGCATGGAGAGACAGATTCACCCGGCAGATTGTAGAACAGACGTCTGGTTCTGATCCGGCCTTAAAGGTACAATGTGTAAAATGTCAAAGGTCAATGGCAGTAAAATGCAATCTAAAATTCAAAACTGTGTTTCTATTGATGTGTAATCGCTGCACTAGAATAACTGTTATGTGTTTATTTTCTTAGAATGAGTAATTTATAGCTACTTGTTGGGGGGTGCACATATGAAGGCTGCCAGATTTGTTCCACCATTTTTACTATGGTGTCCCTGAATGAACAAAACAATGTGAGTGAATTTAGAACCTCTGAATTTTAAAACTGCTGTATCAGCATTTTTTAATGGGAGTTAGACTGTTTGGGATCAGTAATGCCTTAAAAGACATAACAATAGTTACTCATAGTCCAGTCATGGCTACACCTGAAACCACTGGATCCACTCCCAGATGATAACATCTTTATGTCTGGGAGAGTTTTGGCCACTAACGGCCACCATACATTCACAACGGTGCTGGAATATGAAGTCATTTGAAAGAAAACATCTTTTCTTTCAAATACCCATCTTTACCACTAGATGGCAGTAATTCTTACATACTGTACCTTTAAAGTTCAGTCAGGGGGGGGGGGGGGGAAAAAAAAAAAACAAGGGGAAAAGGGGGAGGGTAAAAGGGAGAAAAAATATGTTTGGGTGGTTGGGCTGGTCCAACTGTACAAGAACAGTCATTTCACAGAGTCATCATTCAGTGACCAAGAACTACAATCTGCCATTCAAGTGATGACGTCTCACTAAAAACTATTTTAATGTAGTTGATATTGCTGCACATGTCAATTCTCCAAAGAAAAAATAACGTCACTTTTTTCAGGGGCTGCAACCGTAGAGTAGAGAAACTAGGTCAGCCTGCCGGTAGCTAGCAGTCAGAGGTTGCTAAGAGAAGAGAGGTGCTGTTGTCTGAACGGCTGAGTCAGACAACGGCACCTCTCCTCTCCATCCACCATCATTTGAAATGAATTCTTTAAAAATCTAACAGTGTGATTTCCTGGATGTTTCTCCTCATTCAGTCTTTCATAGTTGAAGTGTAGCTATGGTGGAGATCACAGGCCTCTCATCCAATGGCACCCCCAAGGGGTGGCCAGGGCCCCCTGATCAAAAAGTTGGCCACCCTACTGGTCACCCCAGCAATGAAAAATATACTTTTTCATTTTTCAGCATAAATGCAGCAGCATGCTCTGTTTATATTTGAATGTCAAAATCTTTATAAGCTACAAAAATGTAAAATTTCTACGATTCTGCCATTGATGTTTTGCCGTATTCCCCTGTGGTTCTGTCACGCCTAATTACCTCTGGCTTTCTTATGTAAATTTATCCAGGAAGGCGCCACCCAACCAACCAGTTTCTAAGCCACTTAGCCCTCATTGGGCCGACACCACATCACCCCAGTTTTGTTTTTGTTACCCCAGCAACGTTTGTTCAAATTACAATTGAGGCCGTCTTAATCTATGGTTTTCAGTATGGGCGAGGTCGTCATAGTGAAGTTTTGTGCAGTCATTTGTTTGTGACATACACACACACTGAACAACATTGGAGGAAGTTGAACTCATGATTTACCTGCTGTTTGTTTTATCAACTCCGTTGACCTGGTGTTGCAGGCGCGCAGCCAATAGACATGTGGAGTAAAGCTAACTACAGCAAGCCAAATCTGAACTCGGAGGACGATAGTACTCGTTGGTTTGTTCATTCGTCTTGTAGTATTGGTAAAATTAAGGGGTTGTGCTGCAGATAATGTCTTATAGTGGTCCGTTCATTCTGCCCCCTTCACATCCATTATATGGATATGTGCGGATTTAAGACCAATCTGAGTAGCGTACAAAGGAGTGCAGAAATGTTACCGGTGAGTAAATGCACGTATAAATTCCTAGAAATAAGGTCCAGGTTGAAAGAAACAAAGTTATCCTTTAATAACCCTTGGCCACCCCTAAAAAAATCTCTGCAGGCGCCCCTGCTCTCTAAGTAGAACTTGCACAATCAGTGGCTGAATAAAGAGCTTTTGGCTTCACGGAAATCGGAGCCGCTTCACCAGTGAGACTTAAAGGTAGAGTCCGGAGTTCCCCCCGTAAAAAATAAACGTTAGACTTGAGCAAGTGAAATCCGTCTCAAACTCCGCCTTTGGGACTCAGCTCCCGTGCCGTGGTGCGTTTGAACGCAACTCTCTCTCCTGCTGCCTGTAATTCGCTTTTTTGCATGGTTTTGGTGTGTTAGGGACGTTTCTGGGTGGAGATTTCTGTTTATATCGGCAGCCAATGACGGAGCTAAGAGCATGACGCTGTGTGGAAATAAGCTCATGATTGGAGCAGACGCCAGTCACTCAAACTCTCGAAGGAGAAAGAAAGAAAGAAAGAAAGAAAGAGAGAAAGAGAAAGAAAGAAAGAAAACACCGTATATGCACCGAAGAAAAGGTAAGAGCTTCAGATAATGCACTTTGGAGAACCAGGGTTAATCATAGTTTGGCTTGTACCCGCTTCTGAGCTCTGAAGGAGAAGCTTGAAGTTGAATAGGTTAGCTAGAACGAGGCGGCCATTAGCCTGAGAGGGAGGAGCGCTAAGTTTGAATACTGTTTGCAAACAGAAACGCTGGAGGGACTTCAGACTCTACCTTTAAAAAAAAAAAAGGTGCACACATGCTCTTGAGCCTGGTGTGTAGATATGATATGAGCTCTGGCAACAGAGTGGGTACAGCCTGCACTTCTAGGACCTCTGGCGTGACTTCACTGAGTTTGGGAAGACTGTTTTTGTCATCATACCCCTCGGTCCTGGAATCCGCTCCAGAAAACAAACTATTCTGACTGCGTTTCTTTGGGAGATTTAAACGTCTGTAATAAACACATGTAATTGAACTTTGTGTTTTTGGGCAGTCAAAAGATTAATCCTAAATTAATCCTATTTTTAAACAAGAGATTTTTTTTTTATTAATTAGCACTGCTATATGCAGAAAATACATTAACTTTTGTTTTACAACTTTAAGGCTAAAACCAAGTCAGAAATCTGGGAGTAATCCAGGACTCAGACCTGAATTTCAGCTTCACATACAGTTGTGAAGTCAGCCTGTGAGGATCAGCAGCATTCTGGACTATGAGTGCTGCCATCTGAAGGACTTTAGGGAGACATGTAAGGACAGGGTTTCAGTAGTCTAGTCTACTAAAGATAAATGCAGAATTCCTGCTGAGACACCTTTAATCCTAAATGTGTTCTAGAAGTGATAAAAGTAACGTGATTAATCAGGATTAATTTTTTGACAGCCCTAGTTTTTGTATTATATAGTATATTTTAGGGTTTGTTGGATTTTTTTTTACTTTGTTTCTGCCTTCTTGCCCAGGGCTCCCTTGTAAAAGAGTCATCCTAATGGGACTAACTGGTTTAAAAAAAAAAAAAAAAAAAGTGTTAAATTAATAAAGTAGTTGAGCAGGGGACCTGGAACTATATGGAATATGCCCAGCTCTTCATCTGCTGCAGGTGATGGCAACTGTCAGTGATTGTGTTTCATTAGAAACAGAACAGGAATCTTAACAGTCACCATGGACAGGTGAAAACTGTTATCAGGAGGTTTACAAGTCGGGTGTTCTACGGTGAGCGAACCTTCAAAGAGCTGATCTGGTCGTTGAGATCCTGTCGGATTATTCTGTGATTGTTGGGTGATGTTTGTCCTGAGACACTCACAGCATTAAGAGCTACTCTGATGAACTGCCAAGGGCGGTCTTGGCCAATACAAATGGAAACATTTTATAAGGCTGGTGTTACTGTGATAAAAATCAAAGCAGTAGCATTTTTTTTAAATTTATTTCTTCATATTTACCAGCATCCCATTTTTATGGTTTCTCCAAGGATGACGTGGTCATAGTAAAGGATGCTATCAGAGCTAACAGCAGACCGGTTCTTCGTCTTTGCTCCCTGACAGGTTCCAGTCGTTTGGTGAGCTGTTCGATGAGGCTATAAAGTTGGGTCTGACGGCCATCCAGACCCAGAACCCTGGTTTCTACTACCAGCAGGCGGCCTGTTACAGCCAGGACAGGAAACAGCTGGCACAGCAGCTCTGTCAGGTGATGATGATGATGATGCAGCTTCCCCTTTACAAATATCGTCTGTAGTTTTATGTTTGGCTGTTGGAGTTTATTCATATAAATGCTGTTTGTCAGCTTCTTTGTAAGCCAGAGGTGTCAAACTCATCTTAGTCCAGGTTCCACATTCAGCTCAGTCTGGTCTCCAGTGGTCTGGACCAGTAAAATAACAGCGCAATAACCCATAAATAACAGAAACTTCACATTTTTCTCTGTTTTAGTACAAATGAGTATATTATCAAGATGTTTGCATTTTAGAAAACAACATAACTTGAAATTTCTGGAGAAAAATAAGAAGATTCAGCTACATTTTCCCTCAGTTGCAGGTTTATGTAATTAAATTATTTAATTTAAATTCTTTATATTTTAGATTTTGTTATAAATGTTTAAAACTTCACCCTAAAATATTGTATTTTTATTATTATAGATTACATTTTGATTTCCTATTTTGATTTCTTCATTCTGTGTCTTTAATGTAATTTCCAGATTACACATTTAGATATTTACTCATTTCCACGTGCATTACAACTTCCAGATGTCAGTGGATCAATGAAATCAGCAAACATTTAATGTTGGGTATCTGGAAGTAAAACATGCAGCATTTCACATCATGATCAGAGTCATTTTTCAGATCTGGAAGATGAATGGCCCAGACCTGATGTAACCAGTAAGATCTCAGATGATGGTCTGGTTTAACTGGTTATGTGTTCTAGGCTGGAATGACTTATCCTTCACCCGACCCGCTGGACATCCAGACTGGAGGACTGGACTTTTACGGCCAGAGACCCTGGAGACAAGGACACCAGAGTAAGTTCAAGCAAGAAATGGCTCAGGGTTAAACTCCTCCCTCCCCGGAGGAGCGCTCCATCCGCTACCGGTGGAGAACCGTGACACGTGTGCTGTAGTGACTGACATGTTGTTGGAAATGTGGGGGATGGGGTAACTGTGACCTGCGTGTTGTGTTTCCAGGTATCGACCCACCAGATCCAGAGAAGGAGAAAACTGGGATTCTGGCCCTGCAGATCAAAGAGAGAGATGTACCACATTCAGTAAGAAGATGTCTGTCTTCGTCACGCTTTCGTTTCCCATATTCAAATCTAAAGGAGCAGAATTTCTATGAGGAAACATTCCTGCACAACATCAGAGTCCAGGCGGCAGTTTACCGTCTGTTACTGGAGGAGTTTCTGAACTTAAAGGATAACGGTGCACAGACATTTGCTCACAAGACTAACAGAAAAAGATCACAACTCCAGCAGAAAGAGACAAATGCTCTCAAACTCTTTTACCAGATTTGTTTATATATAGAAAAAAGGGAGATAAATTTCACCCAAATAGAAAAGAGAGAAATAATCTGACAGTGCCCTAATAAAGGTTTTTAAGGAGGTGTCTGTTGTTTTAATGCTTTTTCTGCACCCGCTGTAATGCTTTTCATATTTTATTCACCGCACTTGAATGGTCCTGTACATGAAATGTGCTCTGCACATAAACTTACCTATAGATAAAACATTCCTCTCCTCTCTGTCCCAACAGGAGCTCATCATTGCCCTTCTCAGCAACGCTGTTGCCCAGTTTAAGAAGTACAAGTGTCCTCGGATGAAGAGCCACCTCAGTGCGTATCAAGTCTCTCGTTTTCGCTTCAGTGCCACTTATTTTCACTGCAAGACATAAAGATGTTTAGTCTTCTCTTTCTGGTTGTACTGATGTGATGTGGTTTCATGATGACCTGAATAGAGATCCACATGATGCCCAGATCACATATTGGCTCTGATATTGACTAATTAGCTGAACGAAATATCGGATGATTGAGGCCAATCCTGCATTTAGTTTTTTTATTAATATCATACAAAGCAACACAGTTGCAGCAATCTGGTCACTTCACTTCTATGTTTGCAATCTAGTTTGTCGAATGTTTAGGTCATCACACAGATCAGAGACGTCTTATTTATTCCTTTTTGCTATTATTGTACACTTTATTTGTAAACAAATAACATTAAAGGCCCACAACAAAACTTTTAGCATTTTTCTCAGTGACCGTCCTGATCAACGGTTAAACTTCATCATCTTCATTGTACCTGCACTGTGATTCACTGCAGCCAGTAAAAGACAGTCTTATCTTGACTCCTGTTCTGTCCCTTCCTCTCTTTCTTTTCCTCTCTTCCTTCGGTAATGTTTCCTTACTTTTCTTTGCTGAATCTGACATGTTGCGCGTTCAAAACACCCGCTGTCTTCATAGCGGGTTCATATCCGTTTGCTAGAAGGTGGCGCGATGCTGCAACGTCACGGCGGCGTCTCTGATACAAAACTTACATAGTGCAGTTTCTGAGCCTCGGGATGCCGCTGGGCTGTGACGGCTTGGAAATGCGCATAATGAATGTTGGTGTGCCATCAGAATGTGTCAGAAACGCACATTTCTAAGGTCCAAAAGTTACGTTGTGGGTTTTTAAGTATATTTATATCTGTGCTGCTAATTTGTTACCTTGTTTTAAAGGGCCCATTTTCTGCGTATTGACTTTTCTAAGAGCTTGAAATGGTCTTTTGGGGAGTTTTAACTTACAAAGAGACTAAAAATACCCATAAAAACAGCTTTGTAGTTATTCAGTCTTTAAGACTTTTAAATGAAGCATTTGTTACCATCAACCTGACTTCCACGTTTTATTCATACATCACTGGCTGGTCACTCCAGTCTGGAACACCGTTCACTTCCAGACCTGATTAACTAGTGCCGCTCCGCTTCCCAGACTGGGACGTCTCTGGCTTCAGAGAGGACTCTGCTAGCATGCTGTTCTGCACAACACTGGTAGAGACGAGAAACCATTAAGCTGCTGCTGCTGCGTTTGAGAGAATAGGGAAAATGAGGCACAGCTGAAGTTGGAACCGAAGATGGACCCGATCAAACATGACTCCTGGATTGCATTAAAGACGCTCTATCATGTTTTTCAAACGCTCCAAAAGTCAAATACAGGCATTTATAAGCTAAATATGTTCCCATCGCCACTATAGACACTAATTTGGTGTTAAATATTAGTTTTTCTATGCGTCTAATTTCCAACAAGGAAGTAAGATGGCTGACTGTACTAAACCACTGAAGCTCTCGACCAATCTCCACACATTTTACGTCCATTTCATGACGTCGCCCCGGAAGAGACACAGATTCTGAAGGGTCACAGAATTGTTTTTAGCACCGGCTTCGTCACTCACATGGATGTTATTTGTAAACATTGATGGATAATCGGAATTGGAATCGGAATAAAATAGGGCAGCCTGTTATGTAACTGTATGCGCTGGACCCAGAGTCTGATACGGAGTTTAAAGTACACGCAGTACCACAGAGATCCTGACAAGTAAATTAGCAAACAAATCATAGGCTAACAGTTAGCATTGAGCTGAGAGACATTTTTCACTCACTGGTGTTGTCGTCTGCCCATGAGGTGTTTTTATGGTGGAACTGCGTCAGGTTTCAGAAGTAATCCCTGAGAAAAAACACTTGACTGCCCGAGATTCATGAAGTTGTCAGGAGTAAAGTTCATGCAAAATGTTGAGGTTTGTTTTTCTGCTCCGGATGATATAATCTAACCACTTCTGGCAAGTCAATTCATCCAGTGCAACAAATAAACTCCCACGCCAAACACAACCACATTTTACCAACTTGCTGTCCTCTAGAGCTGGAACGTCTTTTAGCTGATGGCTGCTTGTCTCTGGGGAAATCTTCCTGCAGGCTGTTAGTTTCTTCTTCAGAAAGCATGGATAGGTTGGGATTCTCTTTGAGTTTCTGTTGAACAAAGAGGGCGTCTTGCTACAATGCTGCGCACGCGTATTTGACGTTTCATGATTGGTGCCACCTCGTTACGTACACCGGTGGTCAGTCAGTCGTGTTAAGGAAGCTACAGCTTGGCCTGAATATTCATATATGTTACTCAAATATGCACAAATGAAGAAAAAATTACTTTAAAAAAGTTTTTTTTGAGGAAATAACACAATAACATGCTGAAAAGCTCTCAAGTCCATTTTTCATGATACAGCTCCTGTAAGATATCAGAGAATTGTTTCAGATGGAGGGAAAAGAGCAGAATGTGGAGCGTTTAAAAATGTTTGTCAAACCTGATGCCTTCACTCACGTGGCAAGGCATACGCTTTGTTCATTCAACAGGCTTATCGGTATCGGAAAAAACTGGATCGGTGCGTCTCTAGACCTGAGCTGATGTAAACATCCGTTTGTAGACAGAATTTAGTGAGTTTTTATTGTGCGACTCACAGTTGGTCATTTCCTGTCTCCTCCAGTGGTCCAGATGGGGGAGGAGTACTATCATGCAAAAGATTACACCAAAGCCCTCAAGTAAGTCTGACACCGCACATGTGGGAAAACACGTCCACACGCACCGTCACATTATTGCATTACTCATTCCCAGTTTTCAGTAGCCTTCTGGAAAGGCTGGCATATGGTAGTTTACTACTGTGTTATATTGGTATGGTTATGTTCTCTTATTTAAGGTGATGCATGATTTCTATAACACACCATGAACATGGGGGAGGGGGGGGATCAGTACAAATGTCCTGTACATACAGTACAGTATTACATGTAGTGTTACTCAGATGTTTCTTCTGCAGCACAGAACCAAACAGACACCAGAAGGAGCAGGTATTACTTATTATTTTAGAAAAGGTAAGGAAACTGATGGTCAGTGTTGTATCTGGGGTCAGGTGGAGTAAAGTATCTGAGCCTGCTGGGATTCATCAGAACTGGGGTTGAGATCTGGTCTAAATCTGCAGAGTTTTGTTGTGGACCTGTAAAGTTGATGTAATATTTGAACCATTTTCAACCCTCATCTGGCATTTTTACTGCATCAGTTTCTCAACTTTCTTTTTTTATTTAGAGATAATTTTGACCGTGCTACGGCTGCTAGCTTGAATTCTAGCAATAACCATTTTTTTTTTTAGATTATATATAGTATTTTTTTTAGATTCAGTGTTTTTGACCCCTCCATGTCTCTCTTCATGCATTTTGATTCCTTTAGGTGGCCTTCAGGATTAAAATGCCCATACAAAAACTGCTATGAAATCATCTTAATTCTCTTGACTTTTTTTTTTTAAAAATTAATCACTCACATTTTCAGACCTGCTCAAAACTACCAAACATCAGTCATTTTTAGCATTTTAATCATGTAATTACCAGTTGCATCATGTGAATTGTTGCATTATTCATTACAAAAATAACCACAAACTGACATATTTACCATATAATGAATATTAGGAGGAAGCATCTCTGGTGGTGATAAGAGTCATGCATATGTCAAAGATTAGCATCAAATCTAAGTTGATGTCAGTGATATATATTTTATGTAGTATCAGATACTCCCTCTGGGGACCTTACATATTAAACTACATATAAACATATAAACTACACATTTCATTTCACAATCCTTCTGGTTAAAACCACTCATTCTTAAATGCAGCATTTCATTTGTAAGGACAGTTGTGATATTTGCCATTTTTACTGGATTCCAGCAGATTTAACTGGTTTCCCATTGCAGGAAGATGCGGACTATTCTGGTATTTATGCCGACTTTATTGAGAAGGTCTGCCAAATGGTTGTCTGCTTTCCTAAGCAGGAAATGAGATTATGTGTGTGTTTACCAGACTGTTGGACTACGTGATGTGCGACTACCGCACGGAGAGATGGTGGGGTCTCCTGACGGCCATACTGACCACGGCTCTGCGCTGTGCCTATCTGATGGCCAGCGTGAAGGACTACATCATCTACTGCATGGAGATGCTGGGCAGAGGTAACCATGGTTACGAAACAACATAAGATGTTTGTTCAGGACCAGAATGACACACATCTTTATCAATAGGGCTGGGAAAAAATATTGATACACTGAAATATCGTGATATTTTCATATGCTGATATCATATCAATGTTTAAAACATGGTGTCGATCTGTTTACTGACAAACTCTTGCGGGTTTTGGGGAAATCCCGCAAGATTTTGTAAGAGAATGATGAAATCTCACGAGATTTCATTGGTGAAATAGATCAATATCACGTTTTTAAATATCAATATAAAATCTGTATATAAAAATATCGAAATATTTCAGTGTATCGATAGTTTTTCCCAGACCTATTTATCAACATGGATTTTGTCTCGCAGCGTCCACCCTGAAGGAGGAGCACAAGTCCAGGATTGAGAAGAACCTCATCAAAGTCCTGACAGTCAGTATCAGAATCAGTCCTTCCGGCTTCCAGCATCAGATCATCCAGACCTGCACCAGGCTGATCACACCTGAGCAGGTCCCACCACCATCAGCCACTGAACTGTGATTGTGTTTTCAGAACGAGATCCCGGAGTCCGAACCGGACTGTGACCCGTCCTCTGTGAGCGCTGCCAGGTCTCTGTGGACCGACCGCATGGCTCTGGCTGGGTCCAATGAGCTGACGATAGAGGTGCAGGACTACATCCCTTTCAGTACGTAAACACACGCGGCATGCCCTGATCAGCCCAACACACCTAAACCTCATTTTTCTGTCCATTCATGTCCATCATTTACCTGAAAGGAAGAGACAGATGATAGATATGGAGTAATTTTCCCCTCCTGACTTCAGTCCAGTGCAAGGCCAGATTCCAGTCTCCCAGTTTCCATGTCGACCAGCCCATCCAGCTGCAGGTCTTCCTCCGAGCCGACTGTCCTCATCCCGTTTCCTTCAGCAAGCTGGCTGTCAGTCTTAGTAACCAGGTAATCTACACTAACCAGTAATCTATGGGAACCTTTAACTTACAGTAACCAGGTAATCTACATTAACCAGTAATCTACACTAACCAGGAATATACTTTGACCAGGTAACTTACGGTAACCAGGTAGTCTACAGTAACCTGTAATAATTTACGATAACCAGGTAACTTACAGTAACCAGGTCATCTATAGTAACCAGGTAACCTACGGTAACCAGGTAATCTACATTAACCAGTGATCTACGGTAACCAGATAACTTACCGTAACCAGGTAATCTACAGTAACCAGATAACCTATGGTAACCAGGTAATCTACAGTAACCAGATAACCTACGGTAACCAGGTAACTTACGGTAACCAGGTAATCTACACTAACCAGTAATCTATGGGAACCATTTAACTTACAGTAACCAGGTAATCTACATTAACCAGTAATCTATGGGAACCATTTAACTTACAGTAACCAGGTAATCTACATTAACCAGTAATCTACACTAACCAGGTAATCTACTTTGACCAGGTAACTTACGGTAACCAGGTAGTCTACGGTAACCTGTGTAATTTACAATAACCAGGTAACTTACAGTAACCAGGTCATCTATAGTAACCAGGTAACCTACGGTAACCAGGTAACTAACTGTAACCAGGTAATCTACATTAACCAGTGATCTATGGTAACCAGATAACTTACCGTAACCAGGTAATCTACAGTAACCAGATAACCTACGGTAACCAGGTAACTTACCGTAACCAGGTAATCTACAGTAACCAGATAACCTACGGTAACCAGGTAACTTACCGTAACCAGGTAATCTACATTAACCAGTAATCTACGGTAAGCAGGTAACTTACGGTAACCAGGTAATCTACAGTAACCAGGTAACCTACGGTAACCAGGTAATCTAGGTGGATAAAGAGAAGAATTTTAGGACTCTCCTCTGAGTCGTTGCTTCTCAGTCTGTGTTGATGTTTATGTTTAACTCTTGAAACAAAGACATTTGTGCTATTCTCAGACTACCCGGTATTTCTATGTAAAAATCCACGTAGAAGTTCAACACTTATAACTTCAACCCAGTTAAGCTCGGTTAATTCAGTTGATTTTTATGATTGTTGGACTGTTATTCCACAGGAGATGTTTAGAGAAAGACCTGAACTTGACCACAGAAACACCAATAATGTAACAAAACAGAGTTTTAGAGCTGGAAAAACTTTTTACCATCAAACAACCAACGTGAGACACGATTGATGAGTTTCTGTCCACAGTGATGAGACGGACGTCTCTGTAACCAGCAGAGTCTCTGCTTTCATATGACACCCTGTTAGTAGGGGTGTATGAAAATATTGATATGCCGATATTTTGTGTTGCAATATCGTGTTGATATAAACAGCACTTTATCGATATTTTTACTAACGAAATAAAAATGGAACAAGATCTCGTGAGATCTTGTTCCATCAGTGTTGGTCCAGTATGGAAGAACTACATATCCCAGCATTCCTTTCAGAGCCATGTGACTACGGTGCAGCTGCTGCTACAGACTGACTTGCTTTGAAGCTGCTTATAATATGTCTGGTTAGTTGTTAAGTTACCAAGTTGTCAGAAACATTAGAATTAGCCACATGGTGGCTAATACCTGCTAGTATCTGATATCTGGCAGCACTGCTGATGTTTGATGTGTCTTTGAAACATGACTGCTTTGATGAAGTGTAGCCGCACGCTTTAAGTGAATGAATGACACTATTGTTAGTCTTTGTAATTCTGCACTTTATTTACTTCAAAGGCTTGTAAGCTACAGTTTACACCATTTCAACAAATGGAACTAATTTTCTCACATGTATGATTATTTTTTCCAGAATCTGCAGGTTGTAGACTCTGTCCAGTATGACACATATTGTGTAACTGATGTTTTTAGTCTTCAGTTCTATCAATTCAATCCAAGTAAACAGAACACTCACAAGATGCCACCAAAATCGCTCTGTCCCTTTTAAATCTTTCAGAAAATTATGTAAGTGTATCAGATTTGAATTGAATCGTATCGTTGGCTGAATATTGTGATATATTTAGTCTTGTGAGCTGAATACCATGTATGGTGCCGTGAGATTAGTGTATCGTTACAGCCCTACTTGTTAGTGAGGAGAAATGACGAGCAGCTCTAAGTGGACCGTGCTGTTCGCATGCTTTTGTTGGTTGTTTTTTAGGTTAAACACTTCTTCAGCTCGTGTGTTTAGTGTCACATGTGGCTGTTTTAGGAAAAACCCAGGAGTGGTCTCACTGTTTCTTCATCAGATTGAGGCTCTGTCTGAGCTGAGGGTCAGCACCGCAAAAACTCAAATCTTACCAAGTATTTTTTTCTAATTTCTTGTCAAAATATATCATCACACTGAAAATAAAACATAAATACCTAAAGAGAAACATTTCAGTGAGATATAAGATCCTGTTTTAAGGCAATGCATCGTATCTCAAGCAATCTTATCAAGAAAATTTTGCTTGTTATATTGGCAGAATTTTTTTGCTTATTACAAGTAAAGAATGTTTTTTTTACTTATTGTAAGAGTGGCCACAATTTGGATGTTGAGTCGGTTAAGACTTTGTGAGAATCAGCTGTGTACGAGAACCAGACGGGTGTGTTTCTGTGTTCAGGAGTACAACCAGTGGTGTGTGGTGGAGTCTTCAGGCCAGGACAGGATGAGCCTGGTACCAGGAATAACCAAATCCTACAACTTCAGCTTTGTGGCAAAAACCGAAGATGTTGGGAAGAAGATTGAGGTAAGACAGAGTGTGTGTGTGTGTGTGTGTGTGGGTGTGTGTGTGTGTGTAAGGCAGACGATGAGATTAAGTGTGTGTGTTGGTGTAGATGACAGGCATCGAGGTGATGCTGGGCAGTGACAGCGGCCGCTGTGTGTTTCTGAGCTGGAGGGGGGCCGGAGGAGATGCCGCCTCCACCCATGAAGCCCTGCAAGCCAGCAGGTTGTCACGGCGATGGGGACGCAGCGCGGAGGCCTGCCAGGAGCCGGACTGGGACGGCGTGACGGTGCAGCATAGCACCATGTGGGTTTCAGCATAACTCCCCCACAGATTTACCCTCCTCCCACCCTAACTCTGGCTTCTGTCCCACCAGGATCATCTCCAGAGTCCCGAAGATCTCCGTTGTGCTGAGCCACCAGCCTCCCGCTCTCACCAACGAGATGTACCGCATCAGCCTCACCATCCAATCACAGGAGGAGAGCACAGCCAGAGACGTTAAACTGACAGCTGGCCTCAAACCAGGTACGCATCCAGACCACAAATGTTACATCATCACACTTACCAACAGAGAGCATGGCAGTGTTGTGTAAACCTAATGCTCTACGATTCTGATGAAGGGACATCAAGGACTGCATTGTCAAATTGATAACAAAATTTTCGTAAATAGTATTGATCTGTTAAATGTAACAATCCATCCAAAAAAAACAGAATAATTCAACCAAAGGGTAAATCCTACTGGAACGCTCAATTCCCAAAAATAAAATGGGGATAAAAACTTGGATTTTACCTTTCAAATACTGCATTATTAACAAATCAAGGAAACTGCTTTACAAAATTATCCACAGATATTATCCAACCAATTAACATTAATCCAAATTTCTAGCCGTTGATCCTAAGTGCAGCTTCTGTCAGTCTGAGACAGAGACCGTTTGCCACCTCTTTTAAACCTGCTCATCCAGTAATAAATTCTGGCTTGACGCTCAAACATATTTAAATTGAAAGCAACCAATAACGGTATCCGGGGGGGGGGGGGAAAAAAAAAAAAAAAAAAAAAAAAAAAAAAAGAAAAAAAAAAAATTAAAGCTAGAAAACATTACAATCTTTGAGCATCAAAATAAACAGCTTTAATTAATCTATTTACTTTAATGGGAAAACATCACATTCATAAGGCAAAATATTCACAGAAAAAGCAAATATTAAAGTGCCGGATCCTTCTTCTTCCCGTGGACGGGGTCGGGGGGGGGGGGGGGTAAGCAGGGGGGCCCAGACCTCCCTCCCCCCAGCCACAGCGGCCAGGTCATCCGGGGGATCCCGGGGCGTTCCCAGGCCAGCGGGGGGAGGGGGGCCCTCCAGCGTGTGCTGGGTCTCGGCGGGGGTGGGGGGGGTGGGGGGGGTGTGAAGAGTCCAGCAGGGGGGGGGAGGGGGGGGGAGGGGGGGGTGATGGGCGGGGCCTCCTCATCCTGCTCCTCTTCAAACTAAGGGGGCGGGGGAGCATATTGTGAGCCTTTCGGAGGACGGGGGACTCCCCCAATCTCTAGGGGGGGTCCGGGGGCGATGCGGGGGAAATTAATATGCGCCGCTTTTGCGCGGGATAAATCGTTCATTCGGGACTCACGGACAAGACAAGGCACTAGGGGGGGGGGGGAGGGTGGGGGGGGGGAAAAACGGGAGATTTGGCTTCTCGCCTGGCTCCGCATCTCCTTCAACAGGCCGGGGCGGAGCGGGGAGCGCATCAGTGGAGCCGGCGCAGCGAGATGTCTGTCCCCGTCCCGCTCTCCCTTTCCCCCAATGGGAGAAAGGACCCGGGGAAACCTAAGGCCCGACCTGGGGGGGGGGACCCCGACCGGACGGGGGGGGAATTCCGGGGCTGGGGGGGGGGGATGGTGGTGGAGGGGGTGGGGGTGAGGAGGGTCGCGTCGGGGGCGGGTGAGACGGGCGGGGGGGGGGGGGGGAGAGGGCGGGCCGGGGGCGGGGAGAGACACGGCTGGGAAAGGGGAGGGCGGGGGCGGGGGGCCGCAAACCCGGACCCCTCAACACCTCGGCGGCGCGTGAATTCATGCGGAAAGGGAGGGGGGGGGGGGGGCCAGGGCCTCGGGGGGAGGAATCCGTCCTGCAGCGGGAAAGGCGCAGGGGGTGGGGGGGAAGGGCGGGGGGGGCGGGCACGGGCGGGGGGGGGGCGCGGGGCGCGGGGGGGGGCCCCCGGAGGATCCCCGGGGGAGGACCCGGGGCGTGATCGAGGGCGAAAAGAGAGAGAATGGAGGGGATGCCGGGCGACTCGGGGGCCTGGGGGGCCCGGGGGGGGCAGAGGAGGTGACAGCGACGACCACCGACCCGGACCGGCTCCGAGCTCAGCGCCGGCTCGATCCCCTGAGGCCCTCCAGGGAGCCTGAGGAGGCTGAGCCGGGGGGCCGGAAGGCGGCCCCCCCATTTTGAGGGGGCCCCCCCCCGGGGCCCGAGCCCCCCCGCCGGGGGTGCGGGCCGCCCGAGAGCCCAGATGCCGGAACCCGCGGGGCCTCCAAGGCCGGCCGCGGCCCTGGCCGCCCGCGGGCCCCTCCGGGGACCCCCCTGGAAGCTCCCCCCTGCGAGTGTGTGTGGGGGGGGGTGCTCCCGGCGCGGGTCCGCGGGCCCGCCCCGTGTGTGTGCCCCCTCCCCTGGGTGGTGTGGCGCGCCGTGGGCCCGGCCCCCTGTGTTCCCCCGCCCTGGCAAGTTGTTTTTTTTTTTTTTTTACTGAAGCAAACACGTATGTTCATACAATTAAATGTCTTACCAACAGAAAATGTGTGAATTGAACGAGTATTGTTGAAAAACCACTGCCCTAGATTTTTTTTTCTCTTGGTATGTGAAATAATTTGTGTTTATACTGTGCATGTGCCTCAAGTTTGGCTATCTACTGTAATTGTTTTCTGTATGCAACCATAGGTTAAAGATATGCAAGGAACTGTCAACTGAAACAAATGAGTTTGTCATGTGAATGTATAATATGTAAATAAAAAAAGAGCATGTCAGTGTTTCTCTGAATGTGAATCCAGTCCTGCTTCTAAACGTCGCAGCAGCATCATGAGTCCTGGTTGGGCAGCCGTCTTTGCTCCTTACATCAGGATGACTAGTGATGATGAGGGGTGGGAATCATCTTCCTCACATGAAGTGGTTTTGTCTCCCTTCAGGCCAGGACGCCAACCTTGGCCAGACCACCCACGTGACGTTCGACGGCTCAGAGGTTTGTGATGAGGCCACTCCCGCTCTGCTTCCCGACGTTCCTCTGGGAGATCTGAAGCCTGGAGAGAAGGTACACACACATCCACCACACACACACCTGTTTCCCGTTTCTGCAGAATCTCCATGATTCCTGTGTGTGTGCTGTGTTTTGGGTTGTAGCTGGAGAAATGTGTGTACGTCAGATGTGTTTCAACTGGACCGAGGGTCTTCCTGTTCCACGTGGCGTACAGCATCGATACGGCAGTGGAAGGACGGCAGATCGTCTGTAAATGTCATAAGGTGAATAAGCCGAGTGATTATCTACATGTCACCTGTTTCCTTCCTTCTGACTGACTTCTTTTTGTCCTCCGTCTTCCAGGACGAGACGGTAACTATAGAGACAGTTGTCCCGTTCGAGGTGTCGGTCAGATTCGTTTCCACGAAGGTTTGTCACTGATGTTTCTGTCTTTGTTTGGCTCCGGTGGCCGTTTGTTCCCTGCTTTCCTTTTCAGTCTACATCAGGGTTGTCAAACATATGGCCTGGGGGCCAAAACTGGCCCCCCAGAGGGTTCACTCTGGCCCACAGGATGAATATGGTAAATGAAAATGGCATATATGCCACCAAAAGTTCCCTGCTAGCATAATCCCTTTTACACTGCTCTGAATTTAAAAACTATAACTGCTAGAATAAATATGTGAATATATTTATTTTATTTATTTATTTTTCTCTGAAAGCCAAGACTCTCGCCATTCAAGCTGTGGCGGCGTCATGAGTCGATGACATCATCATTTTTCACTACAGGCGTGCAGAGCAGCAATATAAACACATGGTGGTGCCAAGAAGTCGAAGCAGAGTGTTCAGTGGTCATCGTCAGAGAGACTGACAGATTTAGGGAGGGAATATTTTATTCTGTCATTTATAGTGGGCTTTACATGGTTTCAGCATTGATTTTCAGTGAGTATTTTTTAATCACTATTCCTAGTTTTAGGTCAGGAGTTGCTTATTTTTTACCACAGATCTGCAGTAAGATTAGCACAGTTTCTTGTTCGGTTATAGGACATTAGAAGTTTTTTTGCTTTTTTATTTTGTGTTTATGTATTTAGACACGTCTCAGCATAGTTTTCTTTTTACACGTCTGGACTCTGGAGGAAACACTCTGTGGAGGATGTAAGGGAGCTGTGGAGAACTACTAAAACATTGAGAAATGTTTCAGATCACAATGTTTTTTTTATTTAGCAAGATGTGATGAAAATAATTCTGATTTTTATGTTTTTATATTTATGGCATACTTTCAAGAGCATTGTAAGCTCTTAGTCTCCATTGATGTTCATAAACTTGTAGCTTAAAGGGGAAGTTCAGGATTTTTGACAAAGGGCCTCGTTTACAAGTGAACCAGGATCCTACTTATCACTGAAGACAGTTTCAACATATTTCATTCTGTTATTCTAGTTCCAGGAGGTCGCTGATGCTAATGCTAGTCAATAGGAATCTGCTAGCCTGTCATTAAAGCCATCTTATCCACTCCACAGAACATTTGAGGCAAATCAGCAAGCCTACCTGTGTAAATGCCGTGTTAAAGTAGTAAACTTGTGTGTTAAACTAGTAAAACTAGCCTTGTATGACAATTTTTGCATTGCACATTGAGGAACTAGTTTCTTACCAACTACAGAATGATATACTTTGCTTCCGTGTGGTAGTATTACTACCTTTGTCAGTGTATTCCGGTTCACAGAGATATGTTGACAGTTAGTTTGAAATCGTCTTCAAAATCTGACATATCCTCATGTCTTTCAGATGTGGCTGTAGTTTTGACTGTATATTTGTGTAATCAAATTCCTTCATGCACGTAGCAGCAGATGACATCACTCTGCTGCCAAATACACACTGCAAAAACTCAAATCTTACCAAGTATATTTGTCTCATTTCTAGATAACGTATTTCATCACACTCAAAATAAGACAAAATTACTTAAAGAGAAACATTTCAGTTAGATATAAGATCTTGTTTTAAGGCAATGCATCGTATCTCAAGCAATCTTATCAAGAAAATTTTTGTTGTCCCATTGGCAGTTTTTTTTTGCTGATTAAAAGCAAAAAAAACTCTTAGCCACTCTTAAAATAAGTTAAAAAAAAATTTTTTTTTTGCTTAAAGACACAACAAAACTTTTAGACCTTAAAAATCTGTGTTTCTGACTCGTTTTGATGCCACACCAACATTAATTATGCACATTTTCACTGCCCAGAGGCGTCCCGGGGCTCAGAAACAGCAGTATGTAAGATTCCCATCTGGGACGCAACTGTGACGTTGCAGCCGACTATTGGTTGCAGCACCGCGTCACTCACTAGCAACCGGATGTAAACCAGGGATTAACATCGCGGGTGTTTTGAACGCGCATTACTGGAGGAAGAGAGGAAAAGAAAGCAAGGAAGGGACAAAACAAGAGTCAAGACAAGACTGTCTTTTACTGGCTGGAGTGAGCTCACAGTACAGGTAGGATACAAGATGGATGCTAGTTTAGCCATCGGTAGGGGGCGGGGGCACTGAGAAAACTGCTAGAAGTTCTGTTGTGTGTCTTTAAGCAAAAAAATTCTGCCAATGGGACAAGCAAAATTTTCTTGATAAGATTTCTTGAAATAAGATGCATTGCCTTAAAACAAGATCTTATATCTGACTGAAATGTTTCTCTAAGCAATTTTGATTTATTTTGAGTGTGATGACATATTTTGACTAGAAATGAAAAAAATATACTTGCTAAGGTTTGAGTTTTTGCAGTGAGGAAGTAAAACTTGATCAAGTATCTCAACAGCAACACTCAAAATGCAACGAAATGCAGGTTAGTTTTATTTGTAACATTATTTTGTGAAAACTGCATTTACAGATTTAAGTTATACATGATTTGCCTCTGATGTTCTGTGGAGTCATTAAGATTGTTTTTAATGACAGGCTAGTAGATTCCTATTGACTCACACTAGCATTAGCATTGGCAACCTCCTGGAACTACAATAACGGATGAAATATGTTGAAACTGTCTCCAGTGATAAGGAGTATCCTGGCTCATGTGAAAATGAGGCTCTATGTCAAAAATCCTGAACTTCCCCTTTAAATTGTGCAGATTAAAGAAATATAAAACTCTTGAGGATACTCCAGGAAATGACCCCAGTATGCACAAAAACACCAGAGCAGACATAGACGGGCCGTTTCTGCTGCAGCCTATAAAGGGTTAATGAAAGTAACTCCTAATTTGTCCACATGATGTTTAAATGTAATGCTGATTATCGTGTGTTCCCAGTTTGAGCCGCTGGACCAAGTGGCGGTGGACATCCCATTCCTGCTGATGACGGACATCCTGTCCTCGTCTCCGTGGCCGCTCCTCCTCACCGCCTCCTCCCTGCAGCTGCTTACCATCAGCAGCAACACCCCCCAGCTGCAGTCCCAGCTGCAGGAAGGTAGGGAGGCCCTGAAGCTCACGCCCATCACCAACCAGCCCTGGAAATGATGTGTGTGTGTGTGTGTGTGTGTGTGTTCAGCTGTTCTGCAGACAGGCGAGTGTGCCAGTGAGTGCTTCTGTCTCCGGTGTCCGCCGGCGGTCAGCAACAGCAACACCGTGGCTACGGGACAGTACCTGATCTCATGGAGGAGGTATGAGCACAACATGTTTGAGAGGAAGATGAGGGAGGAGGAAGAGGTTCTGAAGGTAGTCTTGTGTTAAACAGGAAGTCCTCCAATCCTGACAGTCCCCTCATCCAGACCACGGTCACCCTGCCTCATGTCATCCTGGAGTCGGTGCCTCTCTACATCTACGCTGGTCAGTGAACGCACCTCCTGGTGCTGCTGTGGTGATGTTTGTGCGTCATCTTGTTCTTTCCTCCTGCTCAGATCTGCCGTCGTTTGGCAGAGTCAGAGAGTCTCTTCCGGTTCGTTACCACATCGAGAACAGAACGGCCCTGGTGCAGGAGGTGGAGATGGCCGTCGAGCCGTCCGATGCCTTCATGTTCTCTGGACTCAAGCAGGTAAAGCGTCCTCACCGCAGCATCACGTCACATGAAGGGATGGTATCCTTGAGGATTTATCCATACTACAACTCTTACCAGTATTCCTTATTGGTCCAGAACTTTTTTCAATGACCAGAATATAAACTTTGAACTTTTACTTGAATAAAAAGGACAATGACGCTCAAAAGGTGTGGTCATGCCAGCGCACTGTGGTGGATTTTTGGCCCACGGCCTTTACTGAACTGGGGTCCCAAGATAGTTTCAACGGGTGCGAATACAGAGAGATTAATCTGTGACGTTTCTCCGTTATTTTCTAAACTACTAAGAACTAACTCATGTCATTATAAATCCGTATTATAAATTTTCTCATTGAGAGAAACTGATTTTGGGATTGTAGCTGGTTTGATTCACTGGTGAACCGAATCCAACACAGAATAAACACAGACATACAAAGCCATGAGGAAGATTTGTTCAGCACATAAACTCATTCTAGGTATTTATTATTACTAATAAATCCCTTACAGTGAGGACTAAACATGCATATGTGCTCATGGCTAACGGTTACACTAACTGGCATGTAACAGGTCAGCTAGCTTAACAGCATAAAAAGGCACATGGTGAATGGAGGAACACTTTGAATAAGCAAATCAGCTAAATAACATTAAAGGCTAAAGAGACATCCTGGTCAGGCAGAAATACAACGAGTCACTTCCAGTTCTTCACAGATGCACACAGTTCACCATCTTCACCTGCTAGAAGTCTGTCCAACAGTCTTCTCTCCTCGTGCTCACTGCTGCTCAGAAGTTTCATTTGTGCGTACAGAACCATCATATGCTTAGTACCGCAGCTGCAAACTTCTGCCACAAGGGGGCGCTCACGCCTCATCAACAGCCTTTCCAACATGGCCGATCTCCCAATGATAAAGAATCCTTCAAAACATTCCTGGATCCAGAAGGTGATCCAGATCACCACCAAAATTTAATGTGTTTGTCCTTGTGCTGAGACACACGGCTGGTGACAATTTCAGGTCAGTCCGTCCAGTACTTTTTTCTGTAAAGTTGCTGACAGACAGACAGAAAAACCAGTGCTGCCGGAAAACATTACCTACCTTGGCGGAGGTAATAACAAATCTGTGGTGAGTCTCCATGGCTTAGTCGATGTAGGGAACCGCTAGTTTTATGGCAGCAGCTGTTTCTGTAAAGCCAAACTTTAGACGTTTACGTTGGCTCTGCCGTCGTAGCTGTGTTCCTGGTGGGCGGAGCTTCTGGAGAGAGAGTGAGGTGGGCGTGTGACAGTGCAACCGTCACCCTCCCATCAGTCCCTGCAGCATATGCTTGACAAGGAGGAGGGGAAGTCAATTACTGGCTGGTGGTTCATTAGTCTCCCACAAAAAACGAGCACCACCTGAACTCAAGGTCCCGTTAGAGGACCGGTGAAGCTGAAACCTGCCGAGTGTGCCGGACAATTTTGATACCAGGTTCTGGTGCCCATCCCTAGTCATATGAACTGACAGGGAACCTGGAAAAATTAATCTACATGTTATAGCTTTTTCCACTTTGAATTCTGAGAAAGTCCTGCAGGAAAGTCTGGTAGTAAACCCAGAACAGAGTCCTGCATGGGTCCAGTTTTACCAACCCGCCCCCTCCGCTTGGATGATTATCCAGCCTGACCCGTAGCTAAATCTCTGTCATTATCACTGTGTTTGTGCGGGTTACCAGTCCGGGACCCCCGAGTCCCTGAGCCGTTGCAGGTCTCTGCACCAGAACCCATATTCCCCTGATGGTTGACGAGTGGAACAGTCTGGCTGCTGTGGCGGGTCAGATTGGGATTTACCGGGAACCTCGAAGGATGGATGTCCAGTTTCACCTCCGGCTTTTGTTTCATCTCATGAAACAGACTCCAGCTGAAAAAGTCTATTGATAAACCAATAAAACCATTCATAAGAATTGAAATAAGGGAAAATATAAATAGATGAATAAATAAAGCTACAAAAGAAATTTAAATAGTTTCATATTTCTAAATGATAGCTTGACGTCTGCATCTGTTGACAGGAATGTTGGTCCACTATAAAAAAAAGAAGAAAAAAAAAAAAAAAAAAAAATCATGGGAAAGGCGCTTCAATGTGTCTGGCACAGTTTTATTTGTTTGTTTTTTTAAATAGATTATTTCTGCCTGTGCCTAAAACCGCTACTGGCTGGAAGCTCTGATTGGAAAGATTTTAATCGGATATGTGAATTATTTGTCCAGGTCACTGATTTTAAATTTTGGTTTAGCAGAAATATTAAAAACAACCACACACAAATAAAACAAGTAAACAAGCATTGTGGGGCTCCTGAACTAAAATTTGTTGAGCAACACTTTGAGACAATCACTGCAATCAGGTGTTTTCTCTAACGTCCAATCAGACGTCCGCACCTGTTGACAGGCATGTTGGTCCACTGTTCATGAACAAGGTGCAATAATATGTCCGGGAAGGTTTTACTTATTTATTTTTTTTATTGTTATTTTCAACCACAATTCAAAAGCGCTATTTTATTTCACTAAATACCATTTTGTACATTTTTATTTGTTATTAGTTTCTTCAGTTTCTTGATATTTGAATTACTGTTGTGAATGTAGCTTTTTCTTTAATTGGAGGGTATGAATTATTTTGAGGATAACTGTAGGCTGTTAAAGGCTGTTAGTGGGCAACAGCTCAGCCTGGTGTAGTCTTAGAAAAGGTGCTGGAAATGGAGAGTTCAGGATTTCCCCACACTTTATCTGTGTAATATGTTCCTTTACTGTCCATCAGAGAAAAACCTGATGAAGGTCAAAACTACCAAACATTCAGAGCTTTTATGACAGTAAAGTCACATATGCACAGATGAAGTGTGGGGGAGTCCTCTCTGTGCAAACACAAAAAAGAAATACATATCTTTACTTCATTTAAAATATATCTTTTGAAATGTAAGAAGAAAGTAAATAGAATAACAGACTCAGAATCAGAATAATTCATTATTATTCTATATTTATCTTTCTATTTCTTCATTTATTTTCTTCTTTCCACATTGATTCTGTTCTTGTTGCGCTCCTGTTATCTCGTACATTCCCTCCATAAAGAGTCCAACCCTCAGCGGTTAGCAGGGGGGTCAGATTGTGGCGGATGGTGTTTATGTCCATGCCGTCGTTCATTCCGACAACAAACGTCTGGTAACATTCCTTCCCTGCTCACCTGTGTTTTGGCGTGCAGGTGCGTCTGCGCATCCTTCCCGGCACGGAGCAGCAGATGCTGTACAACTACTACCCGCTGATGGCAGGTTACCAGACACTCCCGCAGCTCAACATCAGCCTGCCGCGCTGCCCCGCCTCCAGCACACCTGGGCTGCGACGCTTCCTGCCACAGCGGATCTTTGTGAAGGTACCACCGCCACGACTCCGCCCACACACCTGAACCCGTTTGTTAAACGTCCCGGAAGCTGAGTGTGCTCCTCTGCTTTCAGCCTCAGGGTCGACAGCTGGACGACGCCTCCATCGCTGCAGCTTGAGGGCGAAATAAACGGTTTACTGTAAAGACCTGAACGAGGCAACATCATGGCTGTTGTTTTATGATGTCATTATTAACATCACCGCTTTGTAAAAACACACCTTGAATATTGTCTGTTGACCAAACATTAGGAGAGATTTGTTTGTAGTGAAAAAATATATGAATGGATGCTCATCTGGCAGCGAAAATCATGTCAGAGGTCATGTGGTAGAGAAAGTCTGATGTGTGGAAATCTGATTATACTGAAATGTTAAACTGTGTGTTTTTTCTTCCTGTTTCCTCACATGACACTAATAAGTCGAGGATTTCCTTTGAGTGTTTAAGTAGTCAGGCTTCACAATATCCACAACATCCCACTGTACCACAGTCATAGCTATTTTAATGTGTGGAAAGGGTTTTTACTCAGTTTGTCTGCAACAAGGTTTTTTAAAACCAACTGACAAGTTTTTGTTTTTTAATAATACATTTAATTTATAGAAGTTGCTGGGCACTCGGAGCTCACAAAGACTCGGTGAAACAATAAAGCAGTCAAACATCATTTTTCACCATTTCATAGAAAATCTTCTCTCATTGTGGATCTGATGCAGCAGCACGACTGGAAAGGTTAGAACAGGAGCACGAAAAGGCTGGAAAATGATACGAGGAGGAGACTTTAATATCTGATCAGGTTAGCCGGAAACCGTCAGGAACATTACTGGGTTAACTGGGAACAGGTCAGTAACATGACCGGTGTAACTGGGAACAGGTCAGTAACATGACTCGTTTTACTGGGAACAGGTCAGTCACATGACCGGTTTAACTGGGAACAGGTCAGTAACATGACTCGTTTAACTGGGAACAGGTCAGTCACATGACCGGTTTAACTGGGAACAGGTCAATAACATGACTCGTTTAACTGGGAACAGGTCAGTAACATGACTCGTTTAACTGGGAACAGGTCGGTCACATGACCGGTTTAACTGGGAACAGGTCAGTAACATGACTCGTTTAACTGGGAACAGGTCGGTCACATGACCGGTTTAACTGGGAATAGGGATGCACCGATGCATTGGCTGGACATCGGCTTCGGCCGATGTTTGCCTTGTTAACTGCCATCGGCCAATAAAAATGACGTTCGCCGATGGCAGTGGCCGATTATTATATAGCCTATATATACAGTATATATATATATATATATATATGTGGCAATATTTTACCGTTTAACAGAAAAAGATCAGCATTACGCAGTTTGCAGTACATGCTCCACAAATATTTTTTATTGGGCCATGAAAATAATCTTCTCATTGAGTATGTTTTTGTTTATTAGGCTAAAACCACTCAATTTTGTTGGGCAATATACTGAAGCATCTTTTAGTGATTATCAGTCCCATGATGTTTTTGAAAAGTTTTCAGAAAAGAGCTTGTTATAACTGGGAAATGTCAGCCACAAAGTGACTCGATTAAAGGTTGTTTCTGTTTCATAAATTGGTCTGATTGAATTTGTCCTCATTTAACGGGATAGACTGATGAGGAGCTGAAAGACTTGTAAATTTCTGTGGCACAAAGGAAGTAATAAATAAAAATAGAAAACAGGTCGGCCATCGGCCAAGTTGTTATGTTAAACATCGGCATTGGTATCGGCCCAGACTTTCACGGGAACAGTCGGTGCATGACTCGTTTAACTGGGAACAGACCAGTAACATGACTGGGTATAAAAGGAGCATTTCAGAGAGGCAGAGTCCCTTAGATGGAAAGATGGACGGAGGTTCACCTATCTGAGACAAACTCGCTCTAAAAAGTTGTGGAACAAATTCAGAAAGTTTGGAACATCTTTGAAGATCCAGTATCTGCTCGACAGTGTAAGTGATTGCTTTCATTTACATTTCACACCATCCCAACTTTTCTGGAACTGGGTTGCAGTTAAAACTAGGGATGGGACTTCAACACATGAATAATGAATAAATAACGAAAGATTAACGCGTTTAAAAATGAACGTCTTAAAAAAATTAACGCATTAAAACTGACGATTAATTGCAGTTTGTATCAGAAACAGAGCATTTGTCAGTATTTGTTTTCTGGTCCGCCCGAAAACACTGATGGACAAGGCAGAACTTGGTGACTTTGTTGCTATATATATTTATATGCTATAAAAAGTTAAAAGCATGTAGCATGGATAACTATAGCATGTTGGAGACTAGTTAGAAAACAGTTGAAGTATTTAAAATGATGTACTTTAAATTAGGGCAGTGATCTTTTTAATTGAAATACAGTTAAATGCATTTGTTCAGATAATAATAGAGCTGGAGTTTACAATATTCTATTATTAATAGTCTGTTATTTGATTTAGTCATCCACTAAAATCCCTTTAAATAAATAGAGTGTTCCTTTCTGGGACAATTTTTGTAATGTGATTAATTGACTACAAAGCCTCAAATTAATTTTAATCTTTTTTAAATAGAGTCCCACCCCTGGTTAAAACATAGACTAAAACTGAGGCAGCAAGTTCATTAAATTTCCGAATTAATGGGGATATTTCTGTCTGAAAAGCTGATTTTTAAGGGGGAAGTTGATGAGGGAATTTATGTGGGACTGGAACGATATGATGTAAAGGATGAGACAAATCAATTCTGAGAGAATCAGGATCTGTTTTTTGCCTAAATGTTGTGATGTTTTTGTACCATACACACATTTAGATGTTTAATAGTAAAACGTATTTAGAATGCAGTAATGTACAGAAATAATATAGCATTATTAAGTATATAAACACAAGTTTTATTTGACTTCTGCTAGTTGTTCAAAAGATTTGATCTGGATAAAAGTCCGGATAGGACCAAAACTTGAAAACACGTTCAAAAGTAAAAATGGATTCTGTAATCTGATTGGATCATGTAATCCAGTCTTGGATTTTATCTGGATCAAACCTTCAGTTTGTGTTGTTGGAAGTTTTTAGGTCGGAGGATGCACTTGATCCAAAAAGCTGATCCCAGAAGAAGGTGGATGCAATGTGGATCCCAGGAACAAAATATCGCAACATGAACGTAAAACTGGTCAAATAAGACATTTGTATCACGTAGTGTTTATATACACATTCATTTTTAGTTTGCAAATGGCTCGTTCAGCCTCTACAGATGAGCAAGGTGAAGCAGACAGCAGTCTCCCATTAAACCTGCCAGTGCGATGAAGAGGAAAAACAAACAAAATGGTTCATACAACAATCCTCCAGATCATTTTCATTGTCAGCCTAAAATTTAAATGTAACTTTCATTTCTCACCCATGATTACAGTGACTGTTAAAAAGCCTTCCAACAATTGCACCCTGTATTGCAGTGGTTTCCAACCTGGGGGCCCCGGGGTTCCTGCAAAGAGCATGGGGGGCCCGAGGCTTTGACTGTTCAGAGCCAGTGAAGGCCATGACCACAGGGAGAGCAGTTAGGGTGAATTTTATCATTTGGGTGTTATTCACATGGCAGCAGTGGTTTGGTGGTTTGGGAGCCTGAAAACATGAACTGTTGGTAAGTGAGTCATGTCTGGGAAACTACAGCGCAGTGATTAGTTCTTATTTTGATTTTAAAAAAGAAAAGAAAGGCTAAATATTGGTAATGGACGATTTTTGTAGTTTATGCATATAATACTTGTGCATGCTCCAACTGGCCTCAACGGTAAGAACAGAATAGAAGTTTGAAATGGTTTGATATAGGCTGGGAACCACTGAAGCACTGCAGGGGGATTTTCTGGGTCTTCATCAGGCTCAGCTGCATCATCATCATCACAGAGAGGGACGTTGTGTTTGGTGGTGATGTTGTGAAGCACAGAAAAGGAAGTATGATGCTGCACACTCCCGGCAGCTCCACTCGTACCGTAGCTGAGGGGAAGCAACTCCGTTTAAAAACTCAGCAGCAAGTCCAGCTTTGCATCGTGGGTAACGAACCTGGCCTGCACGCAAGCGTCGGCCACAAGAAAAGAAGAGGACTCATCAGCCATGGTTGGGGTGGACAGCTACCGTCTGCCTAGTTATTATAAGTTTGATTTTTCTGTCTCTTCTAATAAAATCTTGGTGACTCCATAATATTCTACCTGTTGTTCTTCATGTAGTGTATACTGTAATATTTGGTCACATAGAGGACTTATTATTTGGGGTTGGTGGTAATCCGGGAGAGTCACCCGGGAGAAAGACGAACGAACACGCTGCCTTCTCAACTCTACTCTGGCAGTTTAACTTTATTCACCAAACTTTCTGAACTTGAACATTGTAAACAGTCGCAGATAAAAGGTGAAGCCGGACTGATGAAGAGGAGAGAGCACCATGAGAGGGAGTAAGGATCCTTTGTTTGAAATATGGTGTCATGTCGGGAGTTTTTTAAAGGACAGACCTCAACAGGTTCTTTTTAATCCGTCCTTCCATCCGCCCATGCAGTAATTATCAAAGGAAACAAAAGGAAAGGGAAACGAAAAGAGGCACAGCTGGTGACTCACCGTTGTTTTGATTCCACGAATGAATAGAATCAATACAATACTGATGATGGCAGAATCCAATTGCTACATTTATATAATAGTTAATCCTGAACACCAAGACTTCTTCAGAACTGACTACATTGTTGAATTAATGATGAAATGATAAATTGTTTCAGTGTTACTCAAGGAAGGTAAACGAATAATTGATTTCAGGGTCAAATCTCTCCAGCAGGTTTTTCTAAACTATGTACACATTTAGTAAAATTTCAAGTGATTTCTTTACCTTTATTGCTAAGCTATATTTCCATGCTCCGGTTTAGATTTTTCAAAAACTGACCAAAAAAGAAAAATCTCCCAGAAGGAAGAGTCCGTTTCTGCTTAAATGCTCTGGTTAGTTTAATAAATGATTACATTTAGGTGACATCCACCTCAGCCATCAGTATTCTGCTGTAACATGGGTATGGTCACTGGTGAGATGTCCACTGTTGTCCCTCAGAAATGTTGCAGCACACCGCTTAAAAAAAGCATCCAACACCGTCGCATATTCCTGAGGAGTCAATTCGTGTGTCAGAAGATTTCCATTAACATTTAGAAGTTGTTTCACAGGTATTACCAATGTTTACTGTAAAATGATGTATTCTCTCTGTTCCACACACAACACAAAGTTAGAGAGAAGTTGTGTTTTTATGCAAGTTCTCTGCTTATTGATGAAAACCAGGCAGTTTTACAGGCAACATCCATTCTGTAATCACATTTCAACAAGAATTTTAGTCCGCCTGTCCTTCATCTCCACCACAGATGGTACTCTAATAAAAGGAAAGAATGAATGAATAAATAAATAAACAAATAAGTAAATAAACAAATAAATAAATGAATGAATGAATGAATGAATGTTGGTTTTGTTTCTGCTTTTGTAAACTCCTGAACGGTAGAGGGCGCTGCAGCTGGGCCCAGCTGCTCCAGCCAGTCAGGCGCAGGTCTCGCTTTTAGCAAGTTGTCGCGGTATTTCCTGTAAACGGGATTCATTCAAACTGTGGCGGTTGAACAAGCGACGTATCACTGAAAAGGTACAGTACCTGAGAAACTTCCCTAAAATGTCAGCAAACAGTTTCTGTCTCCTAACCGTCTTAAAACCATTTTCAATAACGTGATTATTTTCTTGCGGTTCTTTCCCCCAACTAGCCCGTGTTTGTCAGAACGTTAGCATGCTAACTGAAACGTGACGTCAGTGGTGAAATCTTTATTATCCGTTAAGTTAGTTTCAGTTGACTTTGAATGACCCTGCCGGGGTGGTAGTTTCAGCGTGTTCAACAAGCTGACATCTACGGTGGCGTTGAACTGCCAGAGCGATGAAATAAATGTTGGAGCATATTGTTATAACGAGAAAAAAAATCTCGTTATAACGAGAAACTTTCTCGTTTTAACGAGAAACCTTTCTCGTTATAACGAGATATACTTCTCGTTTAAACGAGAAAGTTTATCTCGTTATAACGAGATATATACTTCTCGTTTAAACGAGAAAGTTTATCTCGTTATAACGACTTAGATAAAGTTGGAAAGATAGGCTATAGAGCCTGAGGAGTCACGTGACAATTCTAAGCGAAGCGGAGTTGCGTCGCCATAATGTAGGTAGGGAGTTGATTGTTAAAACGAGAGGGGATGGGAGTGTTTATAATATGGGAAAAAAAAAAAAAAAAAAAAAGCGGAAAGAAATAATTTAATGTTTAGCACAAAAGGTGTTATTTGAAGAGGTAGACGGGTATGCCCGGGAGGAATGTAAGCTGGTTGGAACGGAAGTTGGCGGACTGCTTCCATCCGTCCTCGTGGGCTGGGGGAAACAAATGAAAAATATTCATATTCAATCTGTATTTTTAAAGTAATTATAATTAAATTTTTCTATGAAAAGAAATAAGAGTATTACTATCACATATACAAATAAGTGTTGTTAGAAAAAAAAATTTAAACAAAAAAATTATAGAACATATCCAGCATTTAATTATTAAATAAAAAAATTTATTTTGTAAATTTTAAACAAAAAAATTAATACAGGCCGAGACATATAAAAAAATAATATTTTATATCTTGACTACACTATCTACTATATTAACATATTATAAATCCAAACAACTCGGGGCGCAGAAGCCCTAGAAATTAAAAAATTATTTTTTTTTTTTATTTTTTTTTTTTTACAGCTATTGACAGATTCGGACTTCGGGGATCAAAAACTCTGAGACGAAACGTTTTTGAAACACAAATGACACCCCTTTCACGTCATAATAGCCAAGACTACTAGCTACAACAATTAAAAAATGTTATTTTTTTTTTAGAAAAACCGAGCTGGATGAATATCATTGATCTCTATGAGCATGCGGTAGGAGCGAGTGGTTAGGGACCGTCTGCAAATGGCAATACAGGAGCAAGACGCTGCGAACATAAATCAATAACCCCACTGTCATACAGAACAGAGACTCCGAAATCACCACACACACCAAGGGGCTCCAGATGGTCACTCTACAACAGCTGTTTTGGAGAAATGCAACTTCAATTTTTAAAATTTTTTATTGTTATTAATTATTGATATTTTGATATATCAAATAATAACTAGCCTACTGCTCTCCACAGTGCAGACATTTTACAAAAAACCACACACGGCAAGGGACTCGCGAAACACAACAGCGGGAAAATACACCTTCATTTGTTTTCTTTTTTGTTATTAATCCACACAGACTGCATAATAGTAACTCCACTTTTATACAGTGAGACACTGTAAAATCACCACACACATCAGGGACTCCTGCTGATTATACTACAGACAGCTGTTTTGGAAAAAATACACCTTCATTTGTTTTTTACTTTTTTTTGTTATTAATCATTAATACAGTATCTTGCTATTTCAATCAGTAACTCCACTGTTATACAGTGTAGACACTGTAAAATCACCACACATCTCAGGGACTCCTGATGATCATACTACGACAGCTGTTTTGGAAAAATGCACCTTTATTTATTTTTTACATTTATCTTATTATTGTTAATCATTAGTGTCTTGCTATTTCAATCAATAGTGGAGTTATTGATGAATATTGTAAGGTATTAATTATTAATGGATTATCAAAAGGCACATTTCTACAAAACAGCTGGTGTAGTATGACCATCTGGAGCCCCTGGGTGTGTGGAAGCTGCCCCATCCAACAAGATCCCAGAGAAGCGACAAGGAAATAAATTAATGAATGGATGGATGGATGATGGAACTGAGTAAAGCCAGTGAGGGAGGAGTAAAACCAGTGAAGGGGGTGGTCTGGGTGATGCCTACAGAGTCTATTGAGTAGAATGGGGTGGGAGATGGGGTCATAGGCTGCACTCAGATTGAGGATGATGATGATGGAAAAGTAGACCATAATCAGCAGGCATGAGAAGATCATTGTTGATCTTGATGAGGGCTGCTTAAGCGCTATGGTGGGAGCAGAAACTGGACTGGATTTGTTCAAACAGGTTGTTATGGGTGACATGACAGTGGAACAGAGGCAACAGTTTTTTCCAGGCTTTTGGAACTGAAGGGTGGATGAGAAAAGGCAGGGTTTGAGAAAGACTTTGGTTTATTTGTTCTGAAAGTATGGTGGTACTACAATTTGTAGCCTAATAAATGAGTTATTGCTAATTTTATGACTTGTTTATTGATTAGAAATCCCCCAAATTTAAATTTTAGCATATTTTACTCTAATAAAAGTAGCATGGAAAAAAGTAAATGGTTTATGTTTAACGTGAGTTTAGTGGTACTACAACATATGATATCATAATTATTGCCAATTAGACTTATTTGGCTTTTTTAAAAATCCCCCAAAATACATTTAAGCATATTTTATGAGAGGAAGAGTTGTAGTATGATCAACAAGGCTCCATTGATGTGTGTGGTGACTTTTAGAGTCTCTGCACTTTATAATGTTGGTGTTATTTAGCAATATAGCAAGATGTTAATGAATTATCAAAAGGAACATTTCTCCAAAACAGCTGTTGTAGTATGACCATCTGGAGCCCCTAGGTGTGTGTGGTGATTTCGGAGTCTCTGTTCTGTATGACAGTGGGGTTATTGATTTATGTGCTCCAACAAAGCTCTTGTGAAACCATAGACTGTATATAATTACTGGACGTAGCTTCCGGTCTCTTCTGAATAGAGAAATGTGAAGCGGGGGGGGGGGGTCCTTCCGTTGCCATTTTTTCGTGTTAAGTACGTCGTTTTCTAGGGGAAAAATAAAAAGGGGGAGGGGGGGGGGGGGGGGAAAAAAGAGAGAGAGGAGGTGTAGTGGGGGAAAAGCGCAAAAGAGAAAAAAAAAAAAAAGGGGGGGAGAAAAAAAAGGGGCGGAAGGGGGGGGGGAAGGGGAAGGAAAGGGATGGATAGGAATTTAATAAAAAAAAGGGTGGGGGGGTGTGGAAAAAAAAGAGAATAAAAGGAGAAGAAGGGGGGAGAAAGGGGGGAGTGGGGGGGGGGGGGGGGGAGGGGGGGGTCGGGTGAAAAAAAAAGGAGATAAATAAAAATGTGAAAAATGAAGAAAAAAAAAAAAAAAAAAGAAAGAGAGAAAAAAAAAAACAACCAAAGGAATGGGGGAAAAGGGGAAAAAAAAAAAAAAATTAAAAAGAAGGGGGGGAAAAGGTGTAAATTGTGAAAAGGGGGGGAAGAAGATGTGGGAGGGGGGGGGGTGGGGGGTTGAGGGGGCTAGCGCGTGGGGGGAGGGGGGGGGGGGGGAGGTATTTACAACGGGAAGAGAGACTGTTCTGGGGCGGGGTTTGCCCCTTGGTGCAAACGCATGCTTTATTTTGAACTACCTTTTGAATAGGTTGTTTTGTTTGTGTTGTTAAAGTTTATTTGTGCAATAAAAAATTTTTGGGAAAATAAAATCGTGACAGAGAATCGTGATCTAATTTCTAAGCAAAAAAAATTGTGATTCACATTTTTCCCAGAATCGTGCAGCCCTACTTTCAAACCACAATTCAAAATCAATGTCATGATTTTCATAGAATTTTTATTTATTATTACTTTTATCAATTTCAACTTATTTCACTGACAGCTGATTTTTTGTCCTCCTCTAATTTGAAGGCATGAATAATTTGAAGACGACTGTATATATGAAAATTCTATAATTTTTACAATGACTTAAAGGGGAAGTTCAGAATTTTTGACATAGGGCCTCATTTACAAGTGAGCCACGGTACTACTTATCACTGAAGACAGTTTCAACATATTTCATCCCGTTATTCTAGTTCCTGGAGGTTGCTGATGCTAATGCTAGTGGAAGTCAATAGGAATCTGCTAGCCTGTCATTAAAACCAATCTTATCCACTCCACAGAAGATCTGAGGCAAATCAGCAAGCCTAAATAAATGCCGTGTTAAACTAGAAAACTCGTGTTAAAAAAGTAAAACTAGCCTTGTATGACAAATTTTGCATTACATACTAAGGAACTAGTCTCATACCAGCTTACTACCTTTGTCAGTGTATTCTGCTTCATAGAGACATGGTGACAGTTAGTTTGACGAAAAAAGTTCTAAATCATTTTCAAAATCAGACATTTCCTCATCCCTTTCAGACATCGCTGTATTTAGACTTTATATTTGTGTAATCAGATTCCTTCATGCATGTAGCAGCAGATGACATCACTGCTGCCAAATACAGGAAGTAAAACTTTGTAAAGTTTCTCAGCAGCAACAAACAAAATGCAACGAAACGCAGGTTAGTTTTATTTGTAACATTATTCTGTTAAAGGTGCCATGACATCAAATTTCACTTTTCTGGGGTTTTCGGTGTATAATATGATCTGTTGTGCACTGATGAGGCCATGTGAATGTCCAGAGTGAGAATCAAAGTTCCTGTTTATGGTCTGTCAGCTTTGTTTCTCTGCTCAGAAACAGTTGAATCAGACAGCAGCTTATCATTCTACGTGTTCTCATCTCGGCTCATCTACGTAGTCTATCATTCTACATAGTTCTATCATTCTACGTAATTTAATTGCTCCAATAAGAGCACACTATCAAGCAAACAGCGCGCCCCCCCCCCCCCCCCCCCCCCCTCTCTCTCTCTCTCTCCTAACGGTCTATGCACCGTCCGCTCCCCCCTCCCCTCCCTGTCTGATTCAGCTTCGTGTATGGAGCTAGTAGTAACTTCTCTGCAGTCAGGTCTGGATTTTCAAACAAATGGATTTAAAAGAAAACTTCTGCAGTAACACTGAGGGAGGGGGCCACAACCTTGTCATTACCTGTAAGTTTATTTATTTTCTAAATGCTGTCTTGTGTGATAAACGTAGCTCACTATCTGAACTGCCCATGTTGCTAGCAGTTAGCCTTTAGCAAAGTCCGACCGCAGCTTGACCTAGATTCTCCAAATAAGGTCATAGCCAAATAAGGTGTAGCCAATCAAAATGAAGTCAACGTGGTCTCCGGGTAAAGCTCCATATCATCACCGGACCCAACTGTATTACTGAGGAAGTGAGGTCTGGCGTTTCAAAACAATACTCCGCTGTAAAAAATGCCGTTTTTTTCTTTGGAGTATTTACATATGCAGTAATGCCAACAACATAAACTAGTTTTTAACTGCTATGTCATCACTCCTTTAATGCAGCATTTACACAGATAGTCTGAAGTTAGAAATGATTTGCCTCGGATGTTCTGTGGCGTGGATAAGATTGTTATTAATGACAGGCTAGCAGATTCCTATTGACTTGCACTAGCATTAGCATCGGCGACCCACTGGAACTAGAATAACGGAATGAGATATGTTGAAACCGTCTTCAGTGATAAGTAGTATTCTGGCTCACTTGTAAATGAGACCCTATGTCAAAAATCCTGAACTTCCCCTTTAAAGACCCTTTAATTTAATTATAAATTTAAAAGGTACCTTTTTTATCCTCACTTATAATTAATTAGTCATATGTTTAAGTAATCATCACTAAATATTTTATTTTACTTCATGTATTCAATTTGAATAAATGAATAATAGATTTGATTAATTATTTAATTGTGTTACTGATTTGTAGCCTTTTTCTCCCTCCATACTTGAAAATGTTCCTGTCATGATTTTTTATAACAAGCTCGTCGCTTGTTAAATATTTTATTTTGTGTTTATGAATTTCATACCTGCACTCAGTTTGATGCTGGCTGCTTAGAGCAGAAAGTCATCCCTCTTCTCTCCTCTTGTGTCAGATGGCAGCAGAGGAGGAGATCCAGCTGTTGAGGAGCCAGCTGAGGGAGAGGGAGGAGCAGGTCCACCAGGCGGCTCAGGCTGGTCTGGATCTTCTCAACCAGCAGATGGAGCTTCAAAACAAGCTGGATGAACAGAGGATAGAGATGACAAACGCACTGGAGGTGGGACAGATCCCAACATACTCTTCCGTCCCTCCAGCTGTCCAGTCATGCAGGCAGCTTCATTATCTTACCAACAGAAGGAGAAACTCACTCCTGAAAACTTTTGATGCCAAAATATTTCCAGAGGAATGTTTTAATCAGATTCCAGACAAAGTGGGACATTCTTCCAAACTGTGTGACATTTCTGTGCTGTAGGCTCTTGAGCAGGACAAGTACTCCCTGCAGAAGGAAGTGGAGTTGAAGACTCGGATGCTGGAGTCTCTGCAGTCGGAGTACGAGTGTTGCAAGAAGCAGCAGAAGCAGCAACTTGAAGAACGGCAGGAACATTTGGAGAGGAGCCACAGCGTGGCCCTCAATGAGCTCCACAACAAGGTAGAAAGCAGCTTTTCTCCACGTGAATCTGCACAGAGAGCTGAACACTCAGACTTCTCTACTGCAGAAATTACTGGTCTTAATACAAGTTAGAAAACAGGGAAGTTCAGAAGAATCAGACGATATTCAAGTCAAATAATGTGCCAGTGGGGGAAGATAATTACACAAATATGGAGACTCTAGACAGGGAGAAATATTTTTAAACAAGTGGTAAAACACTCCTCAAGCCCTCATTTAGTGAAATCATCCTCACAACTCATCTGGTAATGCTTCTTTTCAGTGTTTTTCTGATTTTAAAAGAAAAGATCTTAAAAAAAAGAAGAGTTTTCCTAATTTGAGAATTGCTAAAAAGCCTTATTTGAAAAGCAGTGCTCCATACGGAAGGAGCAGCACCACAGCAAACCTGAATGGAATTTATTGAAGGCTTTGAAGTGCACCTCTGTACTACCAGTTCTTGAATTCCTGGTTACTTTCTCTTGTTTCAAGTTCTTTTCACTCAAAATGAGAAGGCAACACTGAAAAGAAGCACTACCAGGCTAGTTTCATGTGTGTGAATAAGAGGGTCAACAAACCGCTAAACGCCACCTCTCACAGCCACTGAATATTTGTTCTCCAGTGGAAGTTACAAGCACTTATAGGGCAGACTGGAAATAGATGCCAAGATGGGAATCTGGTTTTACTGTTTCACCAGCTGAGAAGAACAGATGAAACTCCTAAACTAAATCCCTGCAACAGCCGATCGTTTGTGGCGTTGCTGGGATGATGTCTGAACCAGAAAACTACACTGTGTGTTAGGGATGTAACGATATTGTCGATATCGCGATATCGCCGGACGTAAACTGCCGCGATATCGTCGTGTCTTGTCACGGTATGAAACAGCTTGTCTCTCGAGACAAAAATAATAGTTTTCAGTCCGCTCTATGCGTAGTGTAACGTACTAAACTACATAGACCATGATCCTTTGCTGCCAGTGCGCTCTTTTGAGCCAATGGGAGCACACGTAGCCCCCACGCACAGGAAAAACAAGGTGAAATGCGGTCAGGTGAATACAGCATGGATCTACACGAGATGGAAACAGCTGTTATTCTCCAGGAGAAGCGAGAACTTTGTTCCTGTTCTGGAGGCCGCAGGGACAAGAAAGTTTGTTTTGGTCCGGTTATCCCTCCGTGAGAAGTTTCAGCCGTGACGCCGCAGAGACCGCCGTGTTGACTTGGTGAGTTTATATTTAATGACGAACTTGGTCCGGGGGGGCATGCGGTGTCCGCCACATTTTCGTATTTTTTCACCACCTCGATCAGCTGTTCATTAAAACTCTCCGTTTAACCTGCAGCAGCGGATGCAGAAAAGCATCTGATCAGCTGATTGTCGACATCACGCTGTTGGGTATTAGGACTTTTCCTGCTGCAACACACCTGACTTCAATCAATGGGTAATTAGCAGACTTGTGCAGCCAAGCTCTGGACATCAGGTGGTGTGTTGAAGCAGGGAAGCCCTGAAGACCTGCAGGATGCCGGCCCTCGAGGACCGGAGTTGCCTCCCCCTGGTGTAGAAGTTCATACATATGACTGACCACTGACAGACAGGCGGACTTACTTATTTTAAATTTGTTGACTACTAAAGACGAGGCAGTTTCTTTGTGCCTGGGTCTTTTTACTTAGTAAATAGGCTGTTTTATTGCCTGGTTAAGTTTATTTAATCTAGTACCTGAGCTGTCTTCTCAATAAATATGTTGGATTTCTACTTGAATTTCAGCTTCAGCAAAAGTTTTTCAGGCAGGTCAAAATGTCATAACCTTGAATTTGACTATAACTATTGTAACAATGACTCGTCAAAGCATTTTATACCATCATTGTTATCGTGAGCCTCCCCACAATATCGAGATAAATATCGTATCGTGAGGTTCATATCGAGATAATATCGTACCGTGAGATGTGGATATCGTTACATCCCTACTGTGTGTATCTGCATTCATGCGACATCCAGAACGTCCACGTGACGGCTACTGTTGCTTTGTGTGTTATAAATCTCCTGCACAATGTCCTGCACATGGTTATCTCTGTAATCAGAGATTTAAGCAAGACCTGGTCATGATGTGGGTGATTTCAGGTGCTGAGCCTGCAGTCCACTCTGGAAGAATCCCAGCTGAACGAGAAACAACTGAAACACAAACTGGAGGTGCAGACAGAGATGCTGAACAACAAGATGGAAGAGCTGCAAGCTCTGAACGAGCACACACACAGCTCCATGACGTCAGAGATGATGGAGGTGCAGATGAA